>VZTI01004400.1:1919902-2141749 GCA_013397865.1 Struthidea cinerea
GGACACGCCCCCGAGCGGCCCGGGCACGCCCCGGACACGCCCCTCGGCGGCCGCGGGGCTCCGGTGCTGCCGGCGGAGCTGCCGCGCCGCAGGAATTGGTGCGGGAATTGGCGTCTCGGGCGGCCGGGGGGCCTCGCTGCCGCAGCCGCGCACGGAGCACAAAGCGCACCCGCGGCACCGCCGGACGGTGGCTCCCCGGGTGCTCCCCCGCGCTCGGAGGTGCCCGTTGTGTGCCACAAAGGAGACCCGCACAAACTTTTCCAGACAGCGCTGATTATTCTTTAAAGAGGGTTGGGATCTGAGGAGTGCTGCGAGTCATTAATTTGAGACCACAGATCACCAGGTTTGGGAGGAGAGTTTCCACCACGCCCTCCTTGAAATAAATCGGTGGACTGCCTCCCTCTGCTAGCAGCTCTTACTAATTAGGTAGGTTATTAATTTGAGAATCTCGAAGGAACTTAGCTTCTTTCCATCTTCTGCCAAGGATGTTTTTAATTTTAACAGATCTTTTTTCCTTCAGTCAACTTCTTTTAGTCACTGAGAGCCTTTGAAAGTGGTATTTTTTTCCTACACAATCCTGCCCAAAACATCAGTCGTGATGTACAGAAGCTCAGGACACGGCACAGACCTGTGCAACCAGTTTTCTGCTGCTTGACATGTCCTAGGATCGTCTGCCCATCTCAGCAAGGAGCATAAAAGTCCTAACAGACATTACAAGCCACCCATCTCTTCTCCAGACTTGCAGGTGTCAATGGCAGTGATGGGAATACCCACAAATTTAGGGGCAAAAAAACAGGAACTGAGTTGACTTTTCATGTGACTCCAAACACGTATCTGGTGCACGAGGATCAAAACACGTGCGCCAGATACAAACCAGCTTCATCTTATTGGAAAATTGACCTAAAATGAACATTTGCCACATTTTCTGGCTTGCAATGTGTTTGGAAGGCTTGCTGTAAGTTAAACTGGAAAAATAAAGTCTAGAGAGCTGAGAAAAGAAATGTTTGTATGAACTTGATCTTTTCCTCTTTTCATCTTAGCATGAGCAGTGCAGCAGCTTTGCTTTCCTGCTGTGATAGCCAAGGCCAAGCTGTGGAGATACAGCATCCCCGGGATGCTCAGAGACTGAACACCCCTTCTGGGATGTTTCGATGTAAAGATGGATCTTGAAATCCAGCTGGATCTATATGGCTTAGGGGTTCAACATCTGAAGCAACAAGGCCAGTTCACTGGCACGAAGTTAATCAATAGCTGAAGGACTGGTCTAGTGCTGGTGTTGCTCACATCACCAGGAGCAGCAGAGGGACTTCGGGTGGGATGGTATTCCAGCCTGCCTGTCCTCCAGCTGACCCTCGGAAAGGGGCCCTGCTGCTTGCATTACCTCCCGGGTCAGGAAACAGTCCTGGGACTTACACTTTACACATGTGGTGATGTGGCTGAATTTAGAATCACAACCACAGAGAAGGAGAAGATGTATTAATTTTTTGTTTCAGTTTCTTTGGGCTTTTTGTTTGTTTGTTTTGGTTTGGGGTTTTTTGGGGGCGTTTTTCTTTGGGGTTTTTTTGTTGTTGTTTTTTGTTTGGGTTTTTTTGTGTGTTTTAAGAAACAAAGTTCTCAATAGGCAGAAACCAGCAAGTGATTTTAGTCTTAATTTTAAATTTGGTACTTGTTGTATTTGTGATGCCTATTTGAGAAGTACAGATTAAACTCGCTTGTCTTTTATGCTTACTTCAGGGAGCACAAATGTTTCATTACCATCTCTTTTATATTAATAAAGACTCTTCAAACTAATAATTCCAACCAAGCTGTGTGTAACCAGAATGAGAATTCAATGAAAATGAATAAAAAATAAATATTTCTGGGTGAGATAAAAGCTGGTAAGCCATACTGAATTCATAAAGAATGAAGATATGTGTTTCAAAGCATAAAACGGGTTTATTTGCCAGCAGAGCTAAAGGGATTTCCACTCTCCCTTCCCCAGCCATTGCAGATCCTGTTCATATTTCCACCACATGAATAGACAATCCTCTTCTTCTCATCTACCCTGTCTTTGAAGCTAACAGGTATATTGAGGACAAAAACTACTTTATTTGAGGAGTGTAGCTAGTATTTTTTTCTATTTCTTCTACAATAATTCAGAAATGGTGGATTACTGCCTCTCCTTTTTTTTCCTTTTTTTTAAATTCACCTATAAGAAAAGCTGCTTTTTGGCTGTTCCATTCCTTCCCAATTTTTCAACCTTGCATTAAATATTTATTATTGGAAACAAGGTGAATACACTAATATGAGGAAATATGCTTTTTATACCTCCAAAGAGACTACTGCTAGGAAAGGTTCCTTTCAAATTACTTCAACAAAATCTGGTTTCTGCTTTTTTTTCTCAATCTGAGTTAAATATCCATCCTTTTGTAGATCAGTGCAGACACCTTTAACCCACTCTGATCTGAGAAATGATCAGTTTCTCAATAGCTTATTATTTAGGCTAAAATAGGGGATCATGGTATGAAAAACCGGCTGTATTCTTTTGTAAGTAGAAAAATATAATTTTACATAAATATTTATAAATTATGTATGCATTATCAATATTATTTCTTAATAGCACGTAATAATTTATTAAAAGTGAATGCTTCTCAATCAAGCTTCACTGAAATCCAATTCAGTCCATTCTTGTAAATTCTCTAAGATACACTTTTCCACATTTCCAAATTAGTGCAGCTTTAGTCCCTTCCCTCCAGAGCGAAGCTGAGGCACGACTGGGACAGCTTGAGAAAATTCCTTTTTCTCTTGCCTCCCCTTTCCATGCCCGTGCTGTGCTGTACTGAGCGGTGACTTCGGCTCCATGCACCAGCGGGAACCAAAGCGCTGGGTATGCTCCCAGGCCGCCCCAGCCCGGGCTGCACGAGGCGCTGCAGCCCCTGCCAGCTGTTTTCCTCCTCAGACTCGGTCACAAGGATGGTTTTAATTTAACTGCTTTCGCTCAGCCACCTTTCAGGGTTTTTTTTTTTTCTCATCGCTTGCCAAGGGCACAGCATTCCTTCGACAATTTCTATAAATCTTCATCTGTTTTAGTAATCTGCGGTTACTTTACCCCGTTTCTGACCTGCAGAGCTTTTAAATCACCATTTCTTCCCGGGTGCCCGTCTCTCAGCCCTTCCTTGCAGCCTTGTTCCCAGATGCATGTGGAACGTGGGGGCACATTTGCTGTCACCCTTTCTGCATGCAGCTCCTCACCAAATACTCTCGTTTCTTGCCCTAAACTAGGCAGGGATGCCACAGTCCAGGAATCCTAACAGGCCATTTCAAAAATATTCAGATTTTCCTGTTTTCACTGCTTTTTGTTTACCAGACCAAAAAAAACAGTGCTGCAACATGTGCCAGACCCACATTCCTGCAATCATGTTTTTCAGCATGCAAGGGGCTTCCCTCTGACTTGCTGCATGCCTCATCAGTATTAACAAGTCATCTGCATGCTCTGAGAGGAAAAGATACCCCAGAGTCACATCCAAGGAGTTATTTTTCTAACTATACTCCCTGCACTGAATTTGCAAGAGTTACAAATAGCACATCCTAAGGGCTTGGAGAAACTGCTGCAACGACAGACTGGTTTTGGTTTCTTTAAATGTGAACCAAAATGAAGCACAGCACGAAGAAGGGAAGAGGGGGGATGACAAGTATTGTTTTGCTTTTAGCGAGCAATGTTCCTGACACAGTGAAGATGGTTTCTACTTCATCAAACTCAGACTACAATGCCAGGGAACATCCATTGCCCTAGTGCAGGAGTTACCTAGAGGGGAATGAGAAGAATAATGCCACCAGCCACAGCAGTAATGGATGCTCCAGGACAAGAGACCGGCTGCTCCAATGGTTTTCCATTGTTCCATCCCTTGTGGTAGTGAAATGTCTTCTTTTTCTTTTCTTTTAAGAGCTTTTGCCTCCAGGCCTACAAGGGATGTACGTGCATTCAAGAGGAGAAAGAGCATAGAGAGGGGGGTTGTTCTCGAGGGGTGGGGAACTTGATGCTTCTTTTCTACCAAGGGTGATGAAGCACTGAGAAAACATCTTGGGTGAATTTACTACAAAACACTGGAAGAGGGGAGACCAGAGCAGTAGTTGAGGGAATGGCACCTGCTGAGCTGCATGCAGAGCTCACAAGCAAGCACGAGGATGAGCATTTGCCGTTGCAGCTCTCAGTATTTATCCAGAGAGATGTGCTCGGAAAAGTGGATTGAGGTCCCCAGGATGTCTGCACGCCGGTACTCTGGCTTCAGCAGATCAGACCAACATGTGCTTTTGTCAGCTGAAGATTTTCCCATTTGGCTTTACTGGTGAATATTGTAAAACCAGTTACACTTTAGTATCAGCGTGAAAATAATTCAGGAACCAAAGCTGCTGGGGTACCACAATCCCAGCGGCCAAATTCTGAGCATCACAAGAGAGGGAGTAAGGTGGGTTATGAGATCATTTGTCCTTTTCCCAAATTACACCTCAACTGGGATTAAAAGCAACAGTACTTTACAAGGATGGGAAAGGTGAGTTTCATTGCCAGAGATGAGTTTAGGATTGGGATGAAGGAAGAGAGAGGATCATGCTCCTTGTTCTGCATCCAAAGTATGCTTTAACTACATAACTTGCCAGGATTCGACATTTCCCATGAAATACAGAAATATTCAAACTGTGTTTGTTCTGTACATGAATCTGCTGAATTTAATGATCTTTACCTCCCTTTCATTTGCTTTGATTCTTGGTTTTCTGTTCTTTACCAAGGAGAAAAACAGGAAAAATCAATAATGTTTCCCAGATGTCATTTATTGCAGCAGAAAAAATAGGTATCATCCTCTCCCAGTGTCCAGAAGTAGGTCCTTCTACTTCCTCGTGGGTTAAAAACGTTGTTTACAATGTGCTGCTCTGCAGATAGCAGCTACTCATGATGTTAGAATGATTACTGCAAATACTTTAAAAATATAATTGATTTAAAGGCAGTACTGCTGATCACAGGCCTAGGGTGTGCGAGGGTCTGCCTGGTTCTCTTCTCCCTTTATTGTTGGTCTTACTTCTACAGGAAACTGAAGCATAATTGGGAGTTGGCAAGTGCAGCATACATCTTCTAATTAGTCCAATGCTATCAAATAATTTATGCAGATAGCATCATCTTTATCTTCCCAAGCAGTTTTTCTGTGTGAAACTATGAATATTGAAACACACTATGACACTGGAGTAATTTTTCTGCAGTAGTTACCAAATTTTCTAATGGAGTTAAGCTGACCAGATCTGGAAAGAAAATTCGTATTGTTAATTTTCAATGTTAAAGTCTTCAAGAGAAAACTGCTATCATGAAGATATAATCACGCCTCCCTTTGAAATGCTTATCTAACTTCCTCAGTGAACAGAGAATCCTGGCTGTGGAACCTTTCTGCCATTCTTCTCAATCACAACCTGCTTTTAATCTCTTTTGGGTAACAATTTAACTTACCTGAACACTGTCCACCATCTTTGCTTCCTGGCAGCTGAAGTGCAGGGTCTGGTAACAGGGTTAAGAGAGTATGAATTTTGCCCAGACTGACTCAGTCCCTCACCAAGAGCACAGAGAGGTTTTTAGCTTTGCATGGAATGCAACTAACTGCAAGGAGTGACCAGAATCTTCGTGAGAATATAATTTATTGAGAACTTCCATTTGGGAAGTCACTATATGTCACCTTAATTAAGCAACCCAAATATTCCTGAATTGCAGCTTTAGGCAATTCGTAAGGCACTATGTCTAGCTAGTAAGTCAAGCCCTCTTAGAAGTGGTGGTTTGTGGTCTCACCTGCTAATAAAGGAAAATAATAAGAAACTATCCTAGCCATGTGAGTCATACAAGGAACAAATCTTGTCTGTTTGCTTATTGACTTGAATTCCTAAAAAATGTAACGTGCTGCAGCTGAAAGCTTCTTAGGAAAAAAAAGATAAAGTGTCAGATGACTTTTTAAGTCTGCTCTTTGCAAAATTTCTTTGGCAGATTTGCTAGACCAGCAGCAGTGTTAAGATAAAGATAGATTCAAAGATGTCATTCCTGATTAAAAATAATAATTAAAAAATGTTAGAGGGAAAGGTCACATGTTCACATAGTGAACTCCATCTGATGTTTACTGCACACAGCTCTACCAGGCTGATATCACCTGGTCCTGTCAGAACTACTGAAGCAAACTCCTGTATGGAAAGGCACTGTGAAGCTCTAATTGGCTGGGACTGGACATAATCTCTTCTTCGCCCACCTGATTTGCAAAGAGATTTGCCAAGAAGCGGCTTACTGCGCTGGAGATGTCCTTCAGCATGCCTTTGTGCCCTGCAAACACTGAAATTTAAATCACAGTCAATCCCTTCCAGAGCTTTCAGTGAAGGCAAACAGCCTCGTGAGGCTTGAAGAAGTCCTTCAGAGCAGCTGTTTAGAAATGCATGAAGCATGAGGCACATTATATTCTCTTCCCACAGGCTGAGGGCCAGATGTTCAGTGGGTGTAAAGCAACAGAGCCTCAGTGTGGCTTTTTTGGAGGGCCACGATGATTTGTACCAGCCAAGAATCTGGCCCTTTGTGTTTTAGCTGATTGACTTCCCCAACCTCTGTTACTGAAGAGCATGATTTTGTGAGGTGAGAAGGGATGGGAACTGTTCAGGATTGCTGGCCGAAGGTGCTGAAAAGAGAAAACTCTCAGAAGATTGCTGACACCACTTCTCCAGGCCAGATTGCTGAAGTAAGCACAGGTTTTTGGTTGAGATGCATTTACATATTTTCCTTCCCGTGTTTCTGCTACTAGCAATGTATGTGGGTTCTTCATATGTGTTTACTCCCAAAGCAAGTTCACTTTTCCGCCCTCTTAAGATCAGGAAATGAGAATATTTCTAAGTAGAGGTGATGTTCCTGTATTTTTTTTCCCCTCATAACTTGCATCTTCCTGAAGCATGAATGAGAATTACTCATGGGAGTATGGATTTCAGAATCAGACCTTTTGGTCATTTTGACAGTGTCATGGGAGAAAAAAACTGTTTCCCAGAACCAAACAATTTTATTGCATTCCAGAATCATGTGCAAAACAGGGATCCCATCTGTTCAACAGCATTCCTACTAAGTACAGTTCTGCCTGTAGCTCACCAGCATAAGCAGCTCAACAAAGGAGCCTCAGTTTTCAATGATAATGTTTTCTTCAAAATACGAGACACCAGTAGAAAGGGCTTCATAATAATTTGCACATTTGCCAAGAAGTATTTTCTTAAATACTGTTTTGACTGCTAAGGGCACTGCACAGTAGTAGAGCACTAGAGCACTCACTCAAACATTAAGACTTCTCTGTGAACAGTTTTGCCAATTCTTCCAAATCCACAATAAATGAATGAAAAAAAAAATAAAGAGACATTAATCTCAGAACTGATGTATTAAAATTGGGTTAAAATAGACTTCTTTATTTTTTCCCTTGACAGCTTGAAGAGTTTTGAATAAAGGGTGCCTGATTGCAGTACTCTAGGTTTAGGCTAGTTTACTAGAGTGATTCTACAATAAAAAGATTATGAAATAAAAGAGAGAGGATTTAATTTATGAGGTTCCTCTAACTGAGGTCTGGTGCCTGGGATTTTTGCCATCACCATGAACATCAGCAAGTTTTTCTTAGCAAGTGCAATGAAGAACTTACAGAAACTCCAGGTTAGAGTTTTATAGTTGCTTAATTCTGCATATCTCCATTTCTAAGTGTCTGCTTTGAGTTACTTTAAAGCCCTCTTAACAGTTGCTCCATCTGACTGAGGTTCCTTTGAGAGCTCTGCTTGTGTTTTTCCTTAGAGAATCTGGTCTGAGAAATAAATGCAATTTCAATGCTTGCCTGTGGAAAGGGGTCATTGTTGGTCTGGGGAGTCAGCCTTGCTTTGCCTGTGGGCAAAGAGTGATGCCCACCAAGCCCAGTTTGCCCCAACCTCCCTTGTTTCCAGGCTAGAGGAGCCTGGAAATGCTTGTACGCAGCTCGTGGAGAGTAGCAAGAGGGCTGAAGGGAGATGTCAAAACAGGGGCTGAAGTTGTTTTCTCCTTTTCTGTAAAGATTCAGAGGGAGGGCAGGATATCTATAAAGCCTTATTTCACCCCTTCCTGCCCAAAGTCCACCTGAGCATGTCTGGTGCAGCAGAGCCACCTCTTTCCTGTAGTCCTCCTATACACACAGCTCTGGGACGCATCACCAGAGGGTGCCAGCATCCTGATCTCCCAGGATGTTTCCCACAAGACATAGGTATTACAGCTGTCACCCATTGCACAGATTTTCATGCTGGCTGGGTTTTACCACAGTGCAGGCAGTTCAGCATGAGTGGACTGTAGGGTGCAATGGGATATGTCTGGCTTTCACTCCTTGGATTCATCCGTAGGTGCAGGTGTCATGAGGGCCACATGCTGGGCAGTGACAGAGAGATACAACCCATGGACAATTAAGAGTCGTCCCTCGCCTGCCTAATGATTCATATGGGTATGGGTGTCTTCAGGAGTGCCTCCATGGTGAGCTCCCGGGTTTTTGAAAGGGGGGAGGCACTTCCAGGGCAATGATGTAGAGAGAATAACAAACATTGAAATTCTTCCTGATTTTCATCTTTGTAAGAAAATCTTGTTAGGATTTTGCAGGGACACTGGATGTAGTCTGTTAATTTTATCAGCAACAGGTCAAAACTTGTTGATGACCTGGCAGGAGGGAGAGCACCTAGTGGCTAAAGTGGAGAGGCCAGCAGAGGGCTTGGGGTTTAGGACTGAGTAGCAGGTATAAGCTGGTGCCTCACCTTCTTCATTTGTAAATCAGAATGAAGAAAAATAGCTGTAACTCTGCATCACAGGCTTAGCACGAGGCTTAATTAACTTGTGTTGATGCCACCCTGCTGGAAAAGTGTTAAGATAATTAGAAACGTAACTCTTACATCTGTTCAGGACTACGCCACTGGGGCCACAACCCATGATTAAGATTTCTAGCAGATGTCACAATACAAATGGCAATGACTTGTAAGTGGGAGTACGGTAACGAGGAGCACGAGCAGCTCTCCTGCCTCTGAGGACAGGTACGCTCACGCCATCGCTGCTGCCCACCCACCCTCATGTTGGGTGAGGTCCCTTCAAGGGATCCAGGCCCACACCACGGTGCTGCTCAGCTCTGTGTCCAGGTGGAAAGGGAGACTGTGCTGAAAAATAGTATTTTATGATAATCATGAAGCCTCTGCAAAGCAGATTAATCTGTTCCATGCCTTGTACCCTCACTGCAGGCAACTGCAGAGAGTGGCACTTGCTATTGGAAAGCATGCTTTACTGACACTGTTAGGGAGCAGAGTGACATCATTTAAATTTTTTGGAACAATGGCCTTTTTCCCACAACTGCCTTGGCTTTTGTTCCTTTTGCACTGGCGCCGTGCAGCTGGCTGGGATCTGACATTATTCCCCTGAGTGCCAGGAGAAAGCAGTCCCTGGAGAACTGGTGTTTGGGAGGAGGCAGTGAAATGTTGATGGGCCCCAGCTGATTTTCAGGTGGAAGTGATGATACTTGGTTTTCGCCTACTCCATATTTCAAACTTGAAACTTGTTAGAAAAAATGCCTGTCTGCAGAGCAGGGATTTAGTCTGTTGGTACCTGTGGTGCTTGAGGTAGTGACCCACATGGACAGGAGGGAGGTGAACGTACCTACGCTTGGTAAGGGCTGGAAGCTCAACGGTCTGGATCCAGGCTGGAGGACAGAGATAAAACAGGATCCTGTAAATAACAACTTCCCTCGTTACTCTCCTTCCTCTCCAGAGCAAGTCACTCCTTTGCATCAATCTTTGTTCTCCTGCTCTTCCCCTACTGCTTTTATAAAGTTCCCTGCCTGCTTTGCTTCACTGATCCTCCTCCTAAGCTGGATGCTTGTTTCTGCTGTTGCAGCCTGGAGCTGTTTCCCACCAAGCCTGGGGTCCTTGCTGCTCACAGGACTGGTGGGGCTTTTACCCCAGTAGGGTGCCCTGGCCTAGCATGACCTGCAGGAGCTGTGAGTGGCTAACCAGGAAAGGTTTTCTGCAAATTTAACCACTCAGATCTTTGAAAGTTGTTCAAACTAGGACTCCTCACGTGTTTGGAAAAAATTAGGTACATGTCAGTGGCGATGCCATCAGTCTCCTACTCGGTGTACTCAGCAAAACACTGCATAAATGTTATCTGCATGAATACAATCTTTCTCTCAAGTCCCGCTAGTGTTGGTAATTTCCAAATGAAAGATCACACAATTTATTTCTTTTAAATATGGGTAAGAGGTCCCTAGCTTCTTCCTTGGCAATGGTGGAGCTGTTTTGCCTGGGAGAAACAATACAAAATAATCCCAAACAACCCCCTCCAAACCACAAAAATCCCAAACCGAAATCAACTCCCAACAAGACTAAACTAGCCTGAGGTAGGCACCCGGGGAAGATTTCAGCTTGCTCACTTTTGGCAGGGCTGTAAGGAAGCAAAGGCAGGATCTCACGCCAGGAAATGCCAGGCAACCTGAACCTGAGGTGGGCTGCTCATCTTGCCCGCCGAGCTGGCCTGGACACTTGGCACCCCATCCGAGGTGCGTTGGCTGTGTGTGGCAGGTAGCCTCTATTGTGGATTCCTGCTGGCAAGCCTGCACCTGAAAAGCAGTACAGCAACTTTTTTTTTCATGCCAAACAGTTTGAAGCATGTGAAGTAGTGAGGACTACGTGAGGCTGTTTGGGTAGTAACTGTGCAGAGATTTGGTACCTGGTTTCTAAAAACAGGAGTTTCCTGGGACATTGATTCAGTATTGGCGGAAAACACAAATGGACTCTTGGGTTTATTGGGAGGGGAAGGGCAAAGCTTCAGCAATGCCATTATATAAACCCACAGTTAATATCGGTGTTAATTATCTGGTGCCTGGTCCCAGCCCCATCTCTCAAAGGTGGCATAGCAGAATTTGAAAAGTGCATGAAGGGCCAAAAAAGCTGGCCTGAGATGAGATACAGCCTTTCTAACACCGAAGATGAACCTGAAGTTCCGCAGTCTGGGAAAAAAGAGGACAAAGAGGAAAAACTGGAGAGGTTATAAAATCATTAAGTGAATGAATCACGGAATGCTTTGGGTTGGAAGAGACCTTAAAGATCATCAAGTTCCAGCGTCCTGCCGTGGGCAGGGACACCCTTCACTAGACCAGGTTGCTCAGAGTGCCATCCAGCCCGAGCAGTTCCAGGAATGGGACATCCACAACTTCCCTGGGCAACCTGTTCCAGTGCCTCACCACCCTCCCAGTAAAGAATTTTTCCTAGTATCTAATCTAAACCTACTCTCAGTTTGTGCTGTCAGTGCTCTTGTAAATAGTCCCTCTCCATCTTTCTTGTGGGCTCCCTTCAGGTTGCTGAAAGGACACAATTAGGTCACCCCTAAGCCTTCTCTTTTCCAGGCTGAACAAAACAAATTCTCTCAGCCTTTCCTCATAGGAAAGGTGCTCTATCTCTCCAATCATCTTGGTGGCCCTGGACTCACTTCAAGAGGTTGATGTCCTTCCTGTGCTGGGGACAGGAAGGTGAATAAGGAGTAATTATTGGCACTTGCTCATAAGACTAAAATCAGGAAGCTTCAGATGGAGGCTTAAAGCAAAGAAGAGAAAGTATTTTTCCCCCATAGCACTTCATTAAACAGTGGGATGCTGTGGGATGCTGTGAAGGCTGAAAGATTGAATTAGTTCTAAAGCACTTAGGCTTATGGAAGACATGCTATCAGGGCTAATAAACACAGAGCTGCAGATATGTTCTTTGGCTCTAGAAACCTCTGTCTGCCAGCTGCTAGAAGCCAGAACAACACATCAGGAGGAGCAGTACTGAATGCTGGTCCCAATCCTTAATTTTTTTTTTTTATTTATTCCATTTGTATTCAATCCTAACACTTTTCCAAGACTACAGGCTGAGTGGCATTACACATGAGGTGTTTGTTTTACTGACAGTGCAAAAATTGTGGAAATGCACCATCTATCATGAGGCAACTGGGAAAACAACATGTCCGAGACAGGGTTCTCTGGGCTGGAAGTTCATTAACACCCCATCAGCAGAGCTACGTCAGGCATCAATTTGTACTGTTCATTTTCTACTACAAGCACCTGCTGGGAGCACCAGTCCCTTCCAGCTAGGTTTGGTGGATTGTGTTTCTTTAGGAAGGTTACAGTCTATAAAATAGCCATAAGCAAGACAAGTACAAAGAGTGCTTGGCTGGCTGCTGGTCTTCTCTCTTCATAAAAAGGATGAGATTGGAGTAATGGCAGCATGTTTTAAGTTACGTTGTGTAGTTGCCTCAAAACAATTTCCTAGGGGAACAATCATTCTTGGGAGGAAGTGCCAGCTAAGAATTAATACTGATAAAACCTACATATTTCTTCCTGGGGATTCTCATGGGAAATGTCTAGGTTTGCTGTTTAAAATTATTTTTTGAAAAATGTGCTACCAGTTAGGTGTTCTGGAAATAGACTCAGTAAAGGAGTAGGTGACAGACATAAACATAAAAAAAATAATGGTGAACCCTGTGTCACTGAGCTTGTCATGTGCAATTTGAGTACTCCTGAGAAGACAAGCAGTGCCTTGGAACCCGTGAGTTTTTAACCCAGCCACCAGATTGCGGAAGCAGGTCTCCCAGTTTAAATAATCTTCAAAGTGAATGACTGAAGAGTGATCCCGGGGAAAAAAAAATCTCCAAAGGTATCTTTTCCCTTTAATACACTGCCAAGGGTTTTCTCTACAACAGGAAGAGTTAGTTCACAGGGACAGGGAAGCCAGGATTTGGGCCTCAAACACAGTAGCAGTAAAGTTAAAATGTGAAATTATGCTGCTAATGAGCCTCAGACAGTTGTCAAGTCATTATCTCCTGTCAGAGAAGCTGGAAAAGCAGTGTGGGGAAGAAGAGCCTGTGCTGCCTGTAAGACAATTTTGTCTGCTAATGAGCCTGTATGGGTGAAAGAACATCAAAAACAGGCCAGGAGTCCCTCTTGTTTGCTTATTTCTTCCTGTAGGACTTTGTCTGAAGCTCCTTCTGGATTCAACCAGATCATCCCATCTCTGAATAAAGGACCTGAAACCTGTTGCCAATGGAAATAGGTGGCTTTAGACAACTGTGCCTTCCAGATACCCCACATTTTTCCTCCTCTACTGTCCACCATCACTTTGTTGTGAGGTTGCTGATGGCACTGAAGCGACTGCCATGGCTGGGCACAGTCTGACACAGAATGGAGCAACTCCTTGCTTTTACCTTGGCATTCCCCACCATTGTTGTTCTCCATATGGAAGCCTGGGAGATTTTGATTCACCTCCTGTTTCCCCAGCTGGGGATAACCCAGTGGCTTTGTGATACAAGGAAGACTTCCTCCTCCTAGAAAAGAAAGCTGTGGGAAATGTTTTCTTCTGCCTTTTCAGTATCAGGACATCAGACTGGACTGTATTCACCTCCTCAGGTTTCAGAGGAAGCCTTTGGTGCCAGACTCCACATCATGATAAGATTTTCCTCCAGCTTTTAAGAACATACTGCCACAAATTTACGATCCCTTCTTCATCTGCATTTACATATCATCTTGTCATTTCCTGATACAGGATTTTCTTTCCTTCAGGCCACAGAGTGCTTACTGTCCAAATGCCTTGTGTTCATTTCACCAAACCCTAATAATTTCTGGCTATGTTTCCCATTTTCCTGCCTATTTGGGTAATCTGGTGTAAACCATTCTCAATTCTCTTTCTAAGAGGAAGGCAAAGCTCTCCTGTGGTTAATGTGTTGACTCATTTGGGCACTTTTATGCTAACCTACAGTAGGTCCTCTGCAGAGTGATTGACTGTCACTCCAGCTTCCTTAACCTTTAGAAGATGACTAGTTTGTAATTCCCAGTGGAGAGCAGGAAAGACATTCAGGGCTCCCAGTGAGGATGAGGGAGGTCTTGGTAGACAGTGAAGCCTGACCCAGAATTATTCTGGGTTGTATATCTATAACAGGATTCAAATTTTCACTGACCTTTGTCAGAGGTGTCACCATTGATCTCACCCTTGGCAGGACAGAGAAAGCACCATTGAAGCCAAGAGACCAAACAATCGATAATCAGTGCGTAGGGGAATAGCAGATTCAGCTTTGCTTCCTGATGGTAAAGCTCGCACGGAATAGTTGTTTATTTCCAGTGACAAAGAGGGAAGAATTGCTCATTTCTCAGAGCCTATGGAAAAAATGAAGCTGACAAGAAAGGGAAGAAGTTATGGAGATGAAATAGTCAGATGAACTTATTTCCCATATATGACAGCTTAGTATATTTTTTTCTTAAAGGAACCTGATATGAAAAATGTTATCATTGTTGAACTATGGGAAAGGAAACATTTTGCCTTCTCATCTTGGCTTGGTTTCAGGAGATAGAGCTAAAGCTGCCTTGTGCAGCTCACAGAAGATGAATTTATCTTAAAAGTTTTTAGCCGAAGCCCAACTCCTCACCATCTGAAGGCACCAGCGTATCCAGGGAAGCAGAGCATCCACAGAGCTGTGATACTAGCTCTGTACTACTGAAGTCAATTGAATTTAGGTTCCTGAATTTAGGAAAAAGTTGTATGGATTGCCTGGGAATCGCATAAGCTCAGTACATAATAAAAGAGGCTCACATTTATTAAGGACATTCAAATTAGAGTCCCAAGTGATGGGCTGATCATTTGAGAGACACAACGAGGGGGTGAAGTTCAGGCAGTCTGTGGATGGCATCAGGTTTGTGCTGCCTGGCTATGGACATTCAGTTCTGGGATGAAGGAGTACAAGGCTGGAACTTGGGGTGGGACCAAATCAAGCTTTGCTGAGCAGCAGGAAGAGGAGTCACATGCAAACATTAATTTACTAGTCCAAGCACACAACCACTAACAATGCCTGGGACCATTCCCAGGAGGCAGAACTTGCTTGTTCTGTTGTTAAACAATTTTGTTCAAATTGTTGAACAATTGCAAAGTATTGTTAAATTGTTAGCATAGCTCCTGCCAAAGAGCATCTTCCAAAAATCTCCTGGCCCAGAAACTGTTCCCAAAAGGCATCTTGAGTATAGGCACACTCTTTGGTGGGTAGCAGAGGTTAAACATGTGGTCATGGGGCCCTTAGTGCCGGGGGGTGTAGCAGGGCACAGTGAATTTACTTGTACAGACACAGCTACAACTTGTACAGAGAAGGTAATGGCTTGATTTGAGTGCCCCTGAACAACCTATTTGAGAACCAGCAATGGTTTTAAAAAGGCTGTTTACGAAGCCAAAACAAAGGCCTGCAACAATGCTCTGGATAATACCAACCCATGAAGGGCTGCAGGCAGTCTTTGCTGCTGCCCTGTCCAAGCCTCACACCAGTAAGAGAGCAGCTATCAGCTGGGGAATGGCCGGCCATGGAAGCAGTACTCGCTCCATGCCAGGGACTATGGATACCAAGGTCTGGATTTGTAGAGGAGAAGGGAGTGAAGTCACACGTAACAAACACTGTTTTTAATAAAGATTTATTTTTTCCTCTTTAATTTAGACATCCACACAGACAATCCTTTAGGGTTGTAAACACTTGCTTTTGCTAGATTAATTTGGTTGTTGCTCTATTTGTCATGCTGGCACTCAAGAAACTGAAAGCGGAAACGAGTAGAAAACAAAGGGAAACAGCTGAGTTTGTGTTCATCCTCCGAAGTAAGTAAATCGAAAGCAAATAAGTAGCACAGATAATGTAATTGGTGATTATAAGATTACATAGGATCCCTTCAAAACACAGAATGAAACAGGCTATTCTCTTGATCTGCCTGTTGCTTATGCAGTTCTTGTTAAAATGTCGTTGAAATAACAGTGTGCCAAGAAATATAAACTGCAAACACAGCATTTTAATAGCTCAAAGTGAAATAAAACAAGCCAGAACAGATCTGCTGGCTCTTGTAGTTTTTTGTTTGCAAGATGGGGAGGTTGGAGGTGGGAGGCATGTAGGGAGGGTATTATTCCTTGCACATGTTTGTCTGGTGCTGATTAATGGGGGCGATGTTAAAAACTTTCTGTGACATATTACAGGCTATAATCTTTAAATTTAGGGCCCTGTATTGCTCTCAATCTAGTCACAGAATCCCCATTAAGGAGTGTAGAGAGCCCAGAGGAATTTGTGTAATAGGCTTTAACAGCATCTAAGAAACAAAAATCTCCTCCTTAATTTTGCCCAAACCATCTTTTCTCACATTTTGCAGAAGGACCTTGGGTAGTAGTGTATTTGTCCTTCATATAATCTGTTGTTCTTTAAGAGTGCTCATCTAAAGTGGGCTTAAAATAGATCTAATTAACAGATCTGACCAGCTGCCTAGTCAGATGTAACAGCCACTACAGCATAAAAAGGTTAATCCCAAATGTGAATTAAGATAAGTGACATCCTCTCTCCCCCCCGGATTTCTCCGTACACCCGTCATTTTCCCTGTCACGTTCTCCACTGTTTGTTAGTGCCTTGGTTAACTACACCATCTCCCAACTCACATTGCTCAGTTTTGCTTCTGCTTTGCACAGCTAAAATCCCTGCGAACTCCTGAGCTGAAGCTTCTGCTTCAAGTCCCAAAATACCAAGTCTTTTCCAGTGTGTAGACAAATGGCTGTGGCGGTTCCCCTTTCCGAGCATAACTGGCCTGTGCCGATGCTGTCGGAGGGGCCTGGTGGATGGAAAGAGGATGCTTGTGGATGCTGCCAGAAAGCTTCTGTCTAAGCAAAAGCACAGCCAGACAGGGCTGGGTGTGGGGGAATTCAGGGACCAGAGCTCTGCTCCCTGTACGGCATGGCAGCCCCCAGGACAATGCCACACCAGCCCCTTGCTCCGCCGCTATCTCCCTCCTCCCCTCTGAGCAAGCTCCTGCCTGGTGTTCTAGAAAATTAATGCTAAGTAGAAAACGATGAAAGCATATTACCTTTAAATTACCTGACTAATCATATTCTCTCTCCTGGGACATATTACGCTTCCAAGCTTGCAACTTAGTCATACTTGCAGGCAAGCTCTCCTCATTTCCCAGTTTTGTTCATCAGGTTCATCCAGAATATTTGCAAATTTCTTCATTTTCCTCCAAGCTAGCTGTTCAGTCCTGCCAGGTGCTCAGCTCCCTGAGCTCCCCTCAGGAAATTAATTAAGCACATGCTTGACTTTAAGCGTGTGAAGCTGATGGCAATTAGGAAAATGGCAGGTTCTACAGCACTCTCTTTTTGCTGGCAATTCCATAGGTAGGTGGGATGAACTGTGCTCTAGAGACTCTTGCCCCTCTCCATTGACTTACGAGGAAATCCTGACAGCCTGCACACCAGTAAGAGCAGTTTGGGTATACCAGCCAAGACATAGCATGTGCATCCCTTTAGTAGGGTATTTTGACTCACATGGAAGATAAGTCAAGCACTATTTTTAGCATCCTTTATTGATTCCTGTATAATTTCCTTTGCTCTTCCTGTGGAAGTTCCTTCCTTTCCAGTAACACCAGCATTTGAAGTAGCACATCAATCCCTATTATGTGTCAAACCTGACTTTTTTTCCCAAGCCTCGGCATGATGCGGAAACTCTTAAACACAAAGTTTTCCTGTAATTTAAACACCCAACTGTATGTGTAATTCAAATAAGATGTGGTGAGTACTAATGAAGTTACCCTCAGGCTCAGCAGATAGTACAACTTTCTGGATTATTTGTAAGAAGGTTAATATAGAGCCACAAAAAACTTTATCTTGCCAATGGCTTAGTGAAACCTAAACTCTAAACGACTTTGGCTCTGCTAACATCCCTTTCGTGGTTCTGATTTATTCTTCCCATCTGAAAATTACAGTGAAAAAGCACAGTTATTCACAATTTTATTATACTTGCTCTCAAGCAAGCTGACTCTCAAAACCTCTTGGAGGAGTTGCTGCTTTTAAAACACTTTCACCACCAGAAAGAATTGATGTTTAATTCAAATCCCCCAAAAATGGAAGCAATCTGGCCACTAGTTCTGAAAGCCAGCTTTGGAGGTGAAAGTTAAGCACCCAGTGCTGATAGCTACTTGTGTCTTGAAAAACAAAACCAGGCTGTGTGAGATGAAGAGTACGCCGGTGTTTTCACCTCAGCAGCAATGTATGCTACGTCAGAGATTTTTAGGTTAAGATCTGTCTATGACTATGTCTATGACTTACCGTAAAGCACAGAGTGAAACAAGTGCAGTTTGCTCATTAGCTGTTTTTATCTCATTCATTCACTGTTGGCATGGCAACCTTTGTCTCAGGATGTATCAAATGCTATCGATTTTGTGCGGGATGACAGCAGACTTAAAGGGCCTTGAAAATTTTTGCATCTTTCAGGACAAATTGCTTCCACCAAAGGTCTTAGAGCCACATTTTCAAGACGCATCCAGCTGTGTAAAAATGCCAAGGCATACTCAGTGGGACTAAAAAAAACCCTGAGCTGGTTTCTCTGCTTTTGCTATGTATAAAACATTTGTCCCTGATCTGTTAGAGCTACACACAAAGTTTCCATGGCAGAAACTGTGAGCACAGGCACACAACCGCATTGACCACAACTGCATTGAAGCACAGGGACCCACCACCTCCTCAAGGTTCACGGTCCACCAAGCATGTGTGCACCAGGGGAAGACAGAGGAGTGAAGGAAGATTTAGCTATTTATGCTACGCATGTGTGGCAGGAAAGCCAGCCGCAGGGTGTGATGCTCTGAACTCATGGCCCTTGCATACTGGGTGAAATCCTCCCATACGCTGCTGTGTTTGGGAAATGAAGGGGTTAACCAAAGCAGTGACACCTGTGACCCTGCTGTGCTTCCCAACAAATTTTACTTTTTGATTCCCATCTAGGTAAAGGCACCCCAGGTCACGCTGAGCTTCTCAGCAAAACAAGGAATTTCTCTTGGCTTCCCGCTGCCCAGGTTTGGGGACACAAGTGTGGAACTGATACATGCCAAAGACAGGGGCCATTTTTCCCTCCTGAGGATATCATGACAGCCAGCAAAGTGTGGGAAATCTTTTCATTACAGCTGCTTTCTGTCCAGCTCAGGTGAGCCCTGTGGGGATGGGTAAACACCAAAAGGCTTTGAAGGAGGCTTCATCAGTGGGGACAAACTGATACACTCAATGTCACAGAAGAGTTTTCTGTCCTTGTACCTAGGTCACTAGTTTGGATTTTGAATGCCAAGACCACATGCCTAACAAACAATTCACAGGCTGCAATATTTTTATCATTTTCTTCTGCACTCTGAGTAGGTTTAAATGCTTCATGAAACTCAAGTAAAAGCTAGACTTAACAGCAGCCCAGCAGCTTGCACAAAAATTTAGCTGTCTACCTTGCTCTGCAGTTCTGAAATGCTTTAGATGGATATTCTTGTGCAACACTAGCCCCGGCTTCCACGGTGTGCATTAGGACTGTAATAAATAAGCTGTGAGTTACGTGGGCCTGACAAGGTATTTATGAAAAGATCACATTTATCCCTTTGAAACAGCCACCCTGCAGAAAGTCTGGCGCTTGTACAAAGGCATTTATTCGGTGCATCCCCTTTAAAGGTCAGGAAAGAAAACTGAGAAGATGGGTAATTGCAAAACTGGTTCTGAAAATGTGCTCTTATCTGCTGGACAAGAGGGGAATGTCAAGAAGGCAGGGAGGTGAGCTAAAGCAGGCTCAGGGAAGGTGCAAATTCCAGGACCCTCACGTAGGCAGATGTTACGAAAGGAATTCCTCCTGCTTTTGCCATCTGAGGAGTGCTGTGCTGTCTCCAGCCAGCAGCAGAGGTATCCAAGGGAGAAAAGAGCCTTACTCTTGGGCTATTTATTCCACCTACCAATTTTTTGCAAGCGTGGGAACAGGAAGGAAACAAAATTCTATTTAACAAGCATTTAACATGGCATTTGGACTTCCGTGTTTTGGTATGGATCATCCTTTTAAATCCCAAATCTACCTTCCTATTCAGACATGAATTTTGATCTGGAGGTATTTCAGTGGCCAACCATCTTTTCTGTTGACTCCAGCAGATTTAAGTAGGTTTTTTGAATAATGCTGCTGTTAATTTCAAATAGGCATACATGCTATCTGGTAAATAGCAATTTAAAAAACAACCTAGTGTTATTCTAGTCCCTCTTTCTTAGAACTTGTTCCCTGAGACTGACATTACCCTGTTTTGCTTACTCCAGTACTTTCCATCTGCATTTTCACTGCTCCCAGGTTATGTCCATGAAACACTTGCTGCACTTTGTCACATGACAGTGAAGATTGGTGTTTCACTATGCAATGTGTGCAATGTATGGAAGCACATGCCTTGACTTTGTTTGGACTTTCAGCCTCTCATGAGTAGAGTTACTGCACACCTGGAGCACAAGCCTTAATCCTTTTTCTTTGGCTTACAGTGGTATGTTGAAGGGCTCAGAGTGGTCCATCCTCGAGCACAGTGCAAGCTTTTAAACCAGGATTTCTGGGGCAACTCCAAATCAGGTGCTATCATGTAGGAAGGAAGGACTGGCAGGACTGATCACCTTGCAAAGTGGAAAGTCTCTTACATGGGCGCAGGAGCTCTTGTTGCAGGCAATGCTTGTTCCCATGAGTAAGCATAAATTACCATTTCTGAGTTTCTGGCACTGGTAAAACTTACTGAGCAGACAGAGAGCCCAGCACAGGGAAGCAGGGAGGCACTGGGTGCATCTGGTTTCACTGAGACTCAAATGGAAGATGTCCAAGGACTCCTGAAGCAGCAAAACCTTCTCCATAAAGACCAGATGAAGATGTTGTTCTTTTGAAATCACAAGATGTGTAATTTCTCCATATATGTCAGCTGTTTCTTCTGTTTTATTCATCTAGAAATAACAAAAGGAGATGTCAGAGCTTGTCTGGAGTAAAGTGACAAGTACCATGTGATGGAGGTCCACATTTCTTAACTGTAAAATGAGACAGGCAGCATGCCAGTGAGACCACAAAGCAAAGCAAAATAAATAACCATTTGTGGTAGCAGCCTTAAACCCCCTCAGTTTCATGTCTCCCTTTTATTTACAGTGTTGATGTGTTGGAACTGCTGCATGAATCTGAGCCAGTCAAATAAAGCAGAATTAAACCCCAAAGTTCTTGTTTCTGAACCAAGGTGGCCGTGTCACAAAGAGCATCATGTACCCTGTGCTCTGGTCAGTGGGAGCACTGCTGAGCCAGGGCAGAGGTGACTGAAGCCAAGTCCTGGAAGGGAGAGCCATAGGCTTTGCCACTGGCATTTCCCCGACCCTGCTGTGACCTTGGGAAGCCTCTTTGTCCCCACCACCATTCTTTCTTTTATCACCCTCGTGAAGGTGTTAATTGCTTCACTCTTCCAAGGCCTGCTCTTTTAGTAAGCTCTTTTAGTGGCTTCATTCACTCAGCTAGCTGGAAACGCTGGATTTCACTGGTGTTTGTGCCAATGCAGTGGAAGAAGAGAGCCAGCCACAAATCGAGCAACAAAACGTGCAAGCGCTGGGTGGTGTGGGGTGTGCAGCCGTCTCCTGCCAAGTGAAGGAAATATTAACATTCTGCTCCCCATCCAAAGCCTGCAAACACTAAGGGAAGAACAAAACATGAATTTAAAGCTTTGCACAACAGCCACCAGGCCGTAACGAGATGTATTCTGTGGTTTCTTAGATATTTTGGACTGTTAGGCCCAGCAGTTCACAGCATGTGGTTTACGCATATCAGACTTAGGACATGCATCTGGAGGAAAGCATTTACAGTGGATAAAGGTGAGCCACTACGTCTGCAAACTGAGCTTCTAGTCTAGTCTAGACTAGTCTATTTTTTTGCCTTCCTGTGTCCCATCAAAAAGCACACACACGATCAGATCTCCTTTTTGTCCTTGGAAAAGTTACAGTAGTTACTAAATTACGAACTTCCTCTCCTCTTTCTCTTCTGTTTTTAAACAAACCCACAGGAAAAACAATGGAATTAAGCATAAAGAAAGCTAAATGCTGGGATGGCTACTTCAAAAACGTTTTGGAAAGATGTTTATTTGTGGATGAAAAGCTACGTACTCCTACTCATCCCTCTGCACCTGGCATAATAATGTAACCATCATTTTCAGCTCAGCAACTGTACGGATTTGAAAAGCAGAACTCCTCCATGAACTACCTGTCCCATCTAACAAACTGTGAATAACGAATGGGAAATTGGGGCTGATGCATCTGAAATCTGTTTTCCCACTTAACTGTGGACTTCTGGATGAGCACATGTTGGTGCTTCACCGGAGCACAAATCTCGTAATGCCATGACACCAGCAGTGATGTGTCCATGTTGTTCCAAGCCAAATGCACGACACTCAAGACACAGGTCTGAGACCCACCAACAGAGCACTAGAAACTGCTGTGACAGATCCTCACATCCTCCTGGCACTCACTTTCTTTTATGAGTCACACTCGATGGAGAAAGACAAGAAGGAGGGAAGACATGCAGTTGTGCTGCTCAGAGGAGTCTCCCCCACAGTGATTCCTGGAGCTCCTTGTGGAGCTGTGTGATAAGGAAGACTACTGGCACTCATTTGAGTACGGCTAGCAACTATAATTTTATTCTTTTAGGTTTTTGACTCACAAGAAGTGGACACCCACAGTCCTCTCTGCCCATCACTGAAGGTCTTCAAGAGTCCTGTCTATATCCAGAAAGGGAGACCAGATCCTTAATTCACTTCTGAAGAGCTTTGAAAATGCATGTATTTGATGCTGTTGAGAAGTGGGAGCCGTGGTAGGGATGCAAAGAAAGTAACACGAGCCTGGAGGAGAGCTTTAGGAGATTAGAGAAAGATGAATATTTAGATATGTGTATGAACTGAGCAAGAAGCTGTGCAGAAAATTGGCATGATTTAGATGCTGCCAGTGTGTGAGGATATGAAAAAGGAGTAGCAGGTCAAAATAGAAGTTCATGGATAAGCTGTAGATGTATGAGAGGAACCTAACTGCAGTGGTGTCTGCAGCAAGCAAGAGAATCGATATCACACTTTGCTGAAGAACATGTTTATTCAGAAACAATTAAATGAGAGTGCAGAGCAGCTGCCCCTTCTAGATTAGCTCACTGTTTATAGAAACCGCTCACACACCTTTAAAACCTTCTGCTTTCAGCCTTGCCATTCTTTTTAATGAGTGTAACTGACTTGGTCACTATTTCTCATGGCCACTAACCTCAAGATAACATCACTGGGAGGCATAACCAAGAATCACTTGGAGGCTGGGTGAAGAGAATACCTGGGCTTTGCATCACTTCTACCCTGAGGGAGCATCTAGTGAACCACACCAACATATCAGTGAAAGTCAGCCTTACTCAAGAAGGTGGCAGCAGATTTAATTCAGAGGTGGCTTCTGCTTGTGGCATGAGCAGCTTCAGTGTCTCTGGCCAGAGGCCTCTGTCTTTGCTTGTTCTTAGTGTCCACTGTAAAGTGCGTGCTAGGGGCTGTCTCTTGACTAGGTTGCCTTTTCTACTGCATGCCCTTGTAATATTTTTCAGGAAATAGATTCTGAGCACTATCCCCATGAGAATTTGGGGACTTTTATGTTTGATTTTGCTCTGGGAACAACCTTTCTGGCCATCAATGAACAAGCAGGTTTAGACAGGTTTAACACAAACTCTTAGCACAAAGCAATAGGTTCATTCCAGGAAAGACTTGGCTTGACATGCAGTTAATAGGCAACCTCTGAGTAACAGCTGTCCTCTGACTTAAGTGCCTAGAATATTTAAAAACCAAAGTTGCTTTCTTTTGAGAGGTGCTAGACAGACAATGTCCCTTAATTTGTCAAAAGATGCTAAATATAGGTCTCAGGGTCTGCACCAGAGACTCCAAATTTGAAAGTGCTGGCTGATATTGTTGTTGTCCCACTGAATTAGTTCCTGGTGACCATGACTTAAACTGGGACATGAACCTCTTTTCACTCATCTCAGTCCCTGATATGTCTGGCTCTACAGGCACGTGTAACACAGAGCAGAATTTGCACCACTGGGTGGTGAGGGGAAGTTAAGCCCTGGCCACAGGTTGTGCTCATTCATGATGAGTGTCCCTGTGCATGCTCTAAGGTCAAGATAAATTTCAGGTAATTTGAGTTGATCAGCTAACTCTCTCTCATTGAGGGGTAATTCAAACAACTTTTGGGCATGCACATGAGTAATTACCACAAATTACATGGAGCAATGACTACTTCGTGTACCTTGAATCCTCTCTCCTCCTCCCGTGTGTCACTGAAGAGCACGCCACGGACCAGGGCTGAATCCTGGCTCTACTGACACTTGAGGAGCTCCAGTGGGAAAAGCAGTGAATCCAGCCTCGTGATTAAGAATATTAGTCTTGTCCCCTCCTAAGTACCTCTCACTGCTGCTGAGGTTTGGTTACATCGAGATTTCTCTCGATTTGTCATGCTGTGCACTTTCAGGACAAGCTTTCTTTGCTCAGTCCCCTGTCAGATCTCTCTGAAGTTTTCACCTTGCAGCTTTTTATTGGCTGAAATGATGTTTCACTTACTAAGGTGCTGCCAGCCAAATAAGCCTTATTTATCCCCAGGTATGACTTTGATAGGAATAACAGAAAGTCCAGCTCTGGTCTTAGATAACGGGACTTTGGTAGGAGCTGTGTGAAGTAGAACACATTAATCCACATGAATAACACACTTATATTTTACCTTAAAAAAACCCAACCAAACACCAAAACAACTTCAGGAGAGTTTTGTTCCCTCTGTTTCTCCCTCCTATCACCACTGTAAAGTGCTTTTGAATCAGACTCAAACAATATTTGCTTCCTAACAGGAAGCACTTGTATGGCCAGGCAGGTTTATATTTAGAATCGGAGTGGTTTAAGATGAGGGATGGGCGTTGCCTCCAAACATTGCCATTACTTCTTTAATGGAATATACAGCTTGCCTCCCTCTTTAAATAGCAGAACAGGCCTCTGTAACCAATTATTAAAGCTTGCAAGCCTTCCTCAGGCCCATAGATGGCATATTCCAACTATTTGTGTTCTATGAAACCAGCAGTGGGCTGGAGAGCAGAACAACCGAAAAGGCAAGATTGAAACTGAAATGTTTCTTCTCAGTCAAAAGAGAATAGCAGGGTTTTTTCCCTGGAATTCAAAGGCAGAGAAGTGAGGAGCTCAGAGAAGACTCGGTGAATGCTCACAATGGGTTCTCACCGTTTACCCTTTGTCTAACTATAGACAAGAAATGCAATGTTGATGGCACAAATTGTTTCTGTTTTCCTGAAAACAAAAGCAACGGGAAAATGAGGCACTAAATGTAATGCAGATGGGAACTACAAAAAAAAAGCACACCACCAACGAATTTGGGAAGAGCCACAGACTCTCTTCCATGCCTGCTTTATAGGAATCTCAGCACTGCAATGGTCCTCATCACACTGGTGAAGCTGTTGAAAACTGATCCAGTGTTACACCAGTGAGTGGCCTTCCCGGACAAAAAAGGCAACACAAGGGAAAGAAACAGGACTCAAGTTTGTTCTCTGAGAGAGATATCTGTTAAAAGGTCTGAAGAGGATAAAAGATGTGCAAATGAAGTAGGACCCAGTTGACCCTTCTGGGCCTTTGGTTTTGAGCTTCCTATGCCAAAGTCAAATCCAAGAGTTTGAGTAAAACTAAAATTGTATCTTCCTCTCCTGTCTCAAATCCATGCAAATTATGCATGCAGATTCTGTATAGAGGGTTAGGCAGCTGGGGACAAATAGTGAAGTAATTTGGGAATTAGTTACGGATGAGTAAGCTGATTTGTGTGAAGAGAAGGAAAAGATCTTATGCTCTCAAAGCATTGTACAAGCAGACCTAATTATTAGCCTGCTGTGACCATCAGTGCTGCGTTCTGGTACTGAGAGGCTCACATGTAAACATGGGATATACCAACCCAGCCTTCAGCAGGAGTAGCCTGGGGTAGAAGGGATAGGGAGGATGCCTAAAACTTTTCTGATTACCCATATGCCCTTCATAGATGCCAAATTCACTTCTAGCTCAGCAAAATTGATGCTCAGGGATGTTACGTATTTCACTGTGCAGTAAGAAGGAATAATGCTTCTTGTCATCACCGGTGGAGCAATTTTCAATATCTTCAGATGCATCTCTGCAGACACAACAGAATCCATGGCAGGTTAGCACAGATTCTATGAAATCTATGAAGCACTTGTGTGGCCAGGCCAAGTGGCACTGAGAAGGTGTTAGCCATGCTGCTCATGGTAGCCACCCCCAGGGCAGCCTAGTTCTGCCTGCCCTGCAAATTACGTGGCCTGGTTCTATTATGCCCTATGTGGCACCCCAAAAATACCTTTGTTTTTGATTTCAGTGCATCTGAAATGGATGTATTGCAGCCAGAGTGGGGGTTTCAATAGCAGGAGGCTCAAGTTTGCACATTGCATGCACTGACTTGTGGCACGGGGAGCAGCCTGAGAGTAGAAAATGTTGTGGTGGTGAGTGGGACTAAAACCTATGTAGTTCCAGTGTTGTTCTTTAGAACGTGATTCATTTGGTCCTTCAGAAGACGAGCTCCAGACATTGTCCTAGAGGAAATCGGAAAACTTGTTAAAAAGGAAACCCAAGAAGCTCAGTTTCCCCTGTGCAGTGCAGATGGTTAAAAGTTGCAGACCAGGCAACAAAATTATCTGGCATTTTAAATTTACTCTGACCATTACTGGTTCATAGGTTAGTCAGGTCAGAGCCAAATAATCTTTTGGCTCCATCCTTGTGAGGAAAATACTGCCGAGATCTGCCTCTACACTTCTTGGAACATATGAGGAACACACCTGCTAGCAGAGAGCTCAGCAGTATCTCATTTTAGTAAATGTGTACTTGTGTGCTATGCTGAGGAATCAACCTTTACTGAGGTTTGTCATACTTTCTTTCTTTTGTGTGTGTTGATTTTGGCACCTCTGCACCATAAATAAAAGAAAAACTCATGTTTTACAGAGCAAAGTTTGCTGTTGCAGGGTTAAAGGTACCTTTGTAATCCAAACTGCAATCCATGTGCAGCAAAGCTCACCAAAACCTAATAAAATAAACAGTGGATGGAAAAAGTTTATATTGGAAATTATATCAATAACAGCATTAGAAAAGCAGGCCACATGCAAGAGTGCTGAGAATTCATCAGGAATTGTTCTGTTGATCCTCAAATAACAAAGGCTTACTCTTCTTTGTTTTTGTAACACATGCTATGGTGAATTTTCCAGTGTCCTTGAAGTCTGCCAAGAATGGGGAAAAGCAAAAGAAAATTATGGAAAGTGAGGGGAATGTACTGCAAATACGGGATGACAGAGGACAGAAAAATGTGGAATGAACTTTGATGGGGAGCAGATGTACCCCTGCATTCCATAGGAAAAACCAATGCCGAGGTCACTCTGAAGGTAATGAGGAGAGAAACATCTCCTGTCTCCCTTTAGCTTTAACACAGAACCATTTCGAAAATGGGTAACAGAAACATTTCTAATACCTCCCCATTTCTTTCCCCATGGAAGGAAAGGAGCAAAAAGCAGGCAGAAAGAGAATTACACTCTGCAGCAGCGCTTCTCCAAATTATTTCTGTATTCAGACACTTTGCCAAGTGCCCTATGTTACCCTCAATCTGGGGATATTTGCTCTGTCTCCTGGAGATAAAGCTAGAGAAACATATTTAATGTGTTGTATAAAAGTGTTCAATTGACACAATATGCAAATACGAAAATGTATCTTCTTATTTTTTATATTGCAATAGCAGAAAATATGACAAATGCATAAGAAACAGCAAATTACATTATTCAAATATTTTCTCTTTTTAAAATAACATTAGAGATGATCCTTTCAAGCTGTTAACAGCACTCGGGGAGGGGGTTGTGTCACAGATGATTTGATATTCGCACTTAATCCAAACCCACGTGGAAAGCTTGTGATTTTAACAGTTCTGTTAATTCAGTCTGGGCAGAGACTGGGGTGCAGTACTGGCCCTACAAGGAATGAATGGCAGAAGCCACACCGACTTCAACAGAACTGTTGTTTAACCCTTTGCATTTGCTTTATTAGAAGCATCTGTCAAAGACACAAAGAGCTGTCAAGGAGACAAGAATATTTTCCTTGCGGTTTTCTTCTGGAAGTATATTGAAATATACATATATGTGTGTGTTATAACAGATGGACTTACTGTGTATGCGTGTGTATACATATACACTTCTATGTAAAGATGTGATGCTTTGAGATGCCTTTTCCATGGGTCAGAATGAACTGTCAAAAATTAGCAGTAAGACGTAAAAAGCCCCATTGAATTAGATGATTCGAAAAACTAAGTAAGAATCCCAAACTATGCAGCATCAGTTGTTTTTTTCAAACAGCTGCAGTTTTTTCAGAGAATGAGTTGTGTATCATATATTACTCTTTTTTTGTTATTTATAGGGTTGAAGGTTAGAAGTGTTTGCAATCTTGTATACAAAAATATTCTTCCCTTTCTCTAGCCTAGTCTGTTCAATGGGAAGAAATGAAATGTTCCAGTAATACAGCAAATTTGTGTATGTTTCTTGCAAGATTTAATAATTTTTATCGGATGTGTTAAATAAGAGTCAAAATAAACATCAAAACATAAGAGAACGATAAGAATGAGAATAGTTACTGAAAACACGTACAGGTGTCAAAAATGCTCCCTACATCTGGGGCTCCAGTGCAATGTGCTGTTGCCTTTCTGTGCCCTGGTGCACAAGGAGTCACACAGGAGTCACACAGGACCAGAAGTTTTGCAAACAGGACACTCTGGCCGGGCTGGGCTCACACAAGAGGATGTTTGAGGAATCAAGCAGCCAAGGATGAAGAGTCCTGTGAGAAGGGCCACAAGCACTCTTGTATTGGCATGCAGCACCTTCAGAAACTGCCTCTCATGGGGAGCAGTGGCAATGTCTTTCAATTCCATCTGAAACTCCTGATGGTGCCTACAGGCAGGAGAAGAAGTGTAGGACCTTTCACTGGCTGCACTGTGGTTGTGCTCAGGAGCCCCAGTCAAAACACTCAGAGGGCACAAGTGGCTGGTGGCATTTTTTCCCTCGGCTTTTTTACTAGCACCAGCTCCTGGAGACCAGCAGAGAAGCTATGGGTGAATCTGCTCAGACGCAGCTGAAAAGATCCCAGCGTCAATGGGAGATACTGTGCTGGGACAATGGGCTGTAATGGGGAAGTTCTCAGAAGACCTGTGGAGAAGGCCACCATGGAAGTCCTTGGAGCCACCTATTTGGAAGGAGGTATTAAGAAAACATGAATTAATACAGTCCTTTTTGGTTCTGGGCACATGGGTCTTGTTAGATGAGTGCACAGAGATCCACCGGGCTCTCGCAGCCTGCTCCGGACAATATTCCCTGCGCAGGAGCGCACAGGGGAAGCAGGATTAGGCCTCAGAACATCAGTTAAGGATTAAGCTGGAACAAAACCTGCCCTGTGGCAGTAAGCACGTGCTGGGGTATGCGCAGAAAGGAGCTCTTTGGAGTCCCCAGTGGCCAAATGAAATTGATTGAAGTGCAAAAAAAGGGCAAGTATAAAAAAAGCCCTGAAAGCAAAGTAATTGCTTCCAGATGTTTTAAAATTGCCTTCAGAAATGAACAGTCAAATCCTACATGAGCAAGACACAATAACAGAGGCAGGGAGAGTCAGGAATATTTATGAAGAACACTATAGAGGGCACCTCTTCTTTCAGCAGGGACGTGAAAGACTTAGCAGCCAACACCACCCAAAAGCCCATGTTTTGGATGGTGGCCTGCTGTGGACTTTCAGACTGGCAGCCAGCTAAGTGGAAGGGATTGACATGCTGACTACAAATGAACACAGCCACGACAAGTGTTGTTGGCCACAAGTTTTTCAGGCCTTAATTAAACGTGATAAGACACACAAAGCCTTGGTTTATCGAACTCTCAGCTTGAGGCCGCTGCCTGTCATTCATCATTGTATGTGGTCTTACAAACAGGAAGGTAAACTTAGGAACTATTATTATGAACTATTGGGCCTCTTCTAACTTTATTTCAAAATTAAGATTTTCTTATTAAGTCCATCCACGTATACATTTTTTTAAACTCTAAAACCCCCACATCTGCATTGCACTTTAAACTCTTACAGGTCAGGGCAAGCCATCTTCCACGTCCCACCCTTTGGAACAGATCCCAGGCTCAGGTACCAGAGTACTCTGCCGTGCCTTTAGTCACACATTCAGTGTAAAGAACTGAATTGCCCAACAGTATGTATTAAAAAAAGCCCTAGGAGCAATTTACTAAATAGGATTTTTGAGGGATAGTGCCCCCACTCACAGCATACTTGAGCCTGAACCGAGTACCGGAGAGTACTGTCTTGACGTCCACTGTCCAAGTGCAATTAAACAGAGCTGTTTTTCAGGAAAGCTGCACCCACTACGAATGAACAGTTTAAAACATTAGTCCATATCTGTACCAGCTGGTACCATACTGACTTACATGCAGTATGTAAATAAATGAATGGAGTATTGAAGGAAATCAGAGAAGAGATATGGCTGCAGAAAAAAATATCAAATATAGATTTTTTAAATAACATTTACTCAATCAGGTTTTTTGTGTTGTGTTTGCTGGGTTTGGTTTGTTTGGGTTTTTTTAATGAAGTGCTGTATCTATGTACTCTTCAGCTTAAAAGACAAGCAGAAAACAGGGCAGCATAGGTGAATGTGGTTTCTGTACAGGGATCAATGTGACTGGAACACAGCTAGCTCTTCCATGCTAAAGTGGGGCTGGAGAGGAAATCTCTCTCCCTCTGGGCTAGATGTTTGTAATGAAGACACCATGCCTCATCAGCACGCAGCAAAAAGAAAAGGTGCTTTGTTCTCTGTGGTCCCAACAGGAAGCTGAGGAAAGGATTAAAGAGATTAAACCAAGCTGAACTGCCAGAGGAATTGTTTCTCAGGATGGACCATGCACTTGCCCACTCTGGAGCTCGGCAGCAGGTTCCTCTGCACAGTGGGGAACTCCCTGAGCACACGTGCAGCAGTGAGGGGCAGGGGAGTGTGGATGACATACAACACCTCCAAGCTCATGCTCTGGATTTTCACTGAACTGTTCCCTTTTAGCATCACCCCAGAGTCGGTGTGAGGCTGTTTCCTGGTACTGCACTCACACATTGGCATGGTGGAGCTGAACCTCTGGAAGATGCAGCACAGGAGATCTGCAGAAAGGAGAACAGAGTGGAGGGGCTGCTCCAAGAACTCCTTTATTGTGCTCACAGATCCAGGTCTCTACCATTCTGTCCACTTTAGGGTCATTACTTCTGATACAGGTTATGTACAACATAGTCTAGGTCTGGTTTTGTAGCACGCTGCCTCTCTTATAACAACATGAATTACTATTGCAAAGGATGAAGTTGAAATGTAGAACCTGGTTGTGCCAGGCAGTTTTTTCCCAAAAGCTCAGAAAATTACTTGTTCCTCCACCTGCCAATTCAGTCTTTGCTCTGAGTGGGGAAACAAATTATGCTTCAGTAACTTACATTTCTATATAATATCTTAAGCAAAATGAATTTTTTCTAAATGTCTTTATGACAAAACTACTACAATTTATTAAGATCATGGCCCAGCTTCTCTTTTAATGGCCACAAATTCATTAAGATAACGATTCTAAATTTGTTGACATCATCTGTATCACTTTGTAAAGGATCCTTACATCTGATATGTCAAGGTGCATTCAGGACGTGTCCATCACACTAAATTCACAGCTACACTGTTGGTATCTGCCCAGTGCTGAGTATGGTGCTTCCTGACGAGACTGACAGGCGACCAAGTTTGGCAGGAGTTGCCCCCATGGCTGGCTAATGATGCTTCTGGTGCTCTACAAAAGCTGAATCCTCCAGGGTAGGAGACTCACGAGCCCTAGAAGGTGGCTTTTCTCCATGGGAAAAAGTTGTAGCCTGGGACTAGCGTGGTCTGTGGCACTGTGTGCTCATGCTGAGGATAAGGTGCCTTGGTTTTGGGCAGCCCTAGCCCAATCACCGCCTAGAGAGCAGCCCAGCCTCTTCTTTTTGGCAGTCTGATGATGCTGGCATTACATCCACTACTGAGCAAGGGGAGCAATACCAGACATCAGTTTTCCCTCCACATCTTTAAAGTTTCATGTCTTCCTGTCACCAGATTCCTCTCTTGTACCTTTCCCTGACCAAGAGGACATAGGTTTCAGACTCACAGCCCACAGGTTGTCTCTGGCTCCCAAACAAAGGTGGGTGGCTCCCAGGTCCTCACCCAGCCCTTTACACCTGCTCCCCATCCCATCAAAAAGCACTGAATGTACTTGCTTGGCCCTGGGCATTTGTGGTCCCTTGTGGTGGAGAGAAGGAGAGTGACTCAGCCCCTTTGTCTCAGGGAGGAAGACTTCTGCTCCAGGAAGGCTTATGCTGAATAGGTAAGTAGAACTTCCAAGTGAGAGAAGCCCAGCGTGTTATCTGATTTAGCAGAATAGCTGACATCAGACAAAAACAAGAGGACCCCAAAGATTAACAGACACCATCCTCTCTAGTGGAATTAAGGCTGATTCCAGGTTTTTCCCTATACCTCACCCTCTGGCAGTCTCAATACTCCTGAGACTAAGTACAGCAAAGTCAGCTCCATCATGATCTGCTTTCAGACATGCTTAGGGATATCCCAAAGGTCGACAGCCTCTGCATCTCTCTATTTTCCCCCCCTTGTATTAACACAGCCTGTGACTGTCGTGTGTTTTCCAACTAGGTTTCTGTTATATAAAAAAAAAATCATGCCAGAAGCAACCGCTTCATTGGCCTTTGCCTCCCTGTTATGCTGCAGGCAAAGTGCCTGGGATCCTTCCCTCTGGAGCCACAGGCTTTGACCTTCTCCCATCAGCTGCCGGCATTAAAGCCGTTGTGTCTCTGCAGCAGTTGTGTAACAGGAGGAAAGCAGGACTGAAAATTCCCTGTAACTGAGCTTGCTCCCGCCTCTTTGATGAGTTATTTAATCTTTGTGATACAAATTCTCCCTCACTCAAAGAAAATGTTGCTGTTTTAAACAGCTCTTGCTACACTGTTAAAAGCAGCATTTGAAAGCAGAGGTCACGGACGCACAGCTGGACTTCCCCTTTAATTCTTCAGAGCTTATTTCATGGGTCGTCTATGCTCCGACCATCTCATGCCTTCACAGGCACTTGGGAGAGCCAGGACTGATAGCAAGAGGAAGGGCAAAACTTAATATTGCTGCAAAGCACATAAACACTTCATTTTCCCTGTCTGAATAGCTCTCCTGACGTCAATGGGAATGAAAACTAGAGCACAGTTAAATACAAATCTTGCATGTTTGCAGGATTCAGATCTTAAGCAAGCGATGGCTGTTCCACCTAGAAGGAATTATTTGTGTTAGTCTTTCAGGGAAGGCAGGCAGAATTGAGCAATACCAGATAAAGGTTTTGTGCAGTGAGACACAAGCCATTATCAGCACAGAATTAACTGGGAAAGTGATAAAGATCACAGTGATTTTTCTAGATGCGGGATTGACTAAATTTCTACGAATCCTGCACAACAACTCTTCTGACAGATTAATTAGTGTGAAGATGTCTGCACAAACCAGAGAATATTGATAAAATGAAGACATTCCCCATACAAGAAGTGAAATTCACTCTTTAGAATAATTTCTCTGTCTCTCAGATGCAGAGCCCCCTGTGCATCAGTCCTGTTAGTCCTTCTGATGTAAGCTAATATCTTTACTTTGCACTCCAGATTCTTCTCTTCCACTCTCTGCAAGGGGTACAGTGTATAAGAGCAGAAAGAACTCCCACCAGCCCCCTGGTTGATCAGAATACTTTTTCACCGTAAACAACGTACAAGAAGGATCACAAGGCAGCATACGTGCAAAAGGAAAAATAAAACAAACCCCCAAACCTCACACAGACTCACTTTTCATAGGGGTATTTCCATTGCTTGGAGTTTGAAGATTAGCACAGACTTAGGTGCCACAACCACAGGCAAACTGGATTTTTCAAGGAACTTTCCTGTTCTAGAACTGTGCCCTAATGTTTCCATAAAATACCTTATTACACAGTGTGGAGAAAATATAAAAGATAATAGAAGCATACAATATATAATCTGTTGGGGAAGATGAAACAGGAAAGCCTTATAAATATGATTGCCTGGCAAAAGATGCTGAGAATATGGAAACTCTAAGCGAGATTGAAATGAAGGCAAGCTTTGAGATACCAACCCTTAGTTACTGAGCAACTGAAAAACAATAGTATGGCCGGCAGCAGGTAATCCCCTTTTGATTGAGCAATACCCTCTGCTTGCAGACAGGTCCAAGGGTCAGAGCAGACCCTACCATCTTGGCAGAAGGGGTCCAAAGAGTAGTTTTTAGGGCTTAAAATGTAACACAGTATGGTAATGTAATGATTTTTATAGGCTGTATGTAAATGCTATAGGATTTGTATCTTGTACTAGATTGGTTAATAGAAATTAGAATATTCAGCACAGAAGAAGATTTATAGTATTGTAAATGAGAACCTCGCTATTCTATTCTATTCTATCTCTTTACCTCTACCACTACTTCTCTCTGCTCTCTCTTGCTTTCCTGCCCTGCTTCGAGCTGCAGCTTGCAGCTCCAAGCAGGGCCCCTGCAACCACGCCCTTCACAATAAATCTCATGCTCAAAGACCTACCTTCAGAGATCTCTTGTCTCTAGCTGTCCCGACCGTCCAAACCATCAGAAGATCCCACAATAATCTAAACCTCCATTCTTTCCAATACCTACTATTTACTCACGTAGATGGTCCCAGTTAGTTATCTGGGAGAGATGAGCCAGGGAAGAAGGTATATAACCAAGGAAAGGGGAAAGGTCTGCCAGAAAATTCTTTTTCTCGTCCCTGCAATGAACACACATAACACTAAGAAAATCTCCTAAGGAAAGGGGATTTTTTAACTCCTAAAGACAGTAAAGAGTAACTCTGCAAAAAAAACCCCAGGGAGACAAACCGCATGACTTCCAGCTGTTCAGTGCCTTCACCAATCTTTGAGACAGTTGTAAAGACAGAGAAGCCTTTTCACAAGGCAGCAGGACAAGGTCAATCTGCTTTAACCTGAGAGAATTGCTGACAACAGTAAATCAAGAGCAGAAAAGAATAATTAGAAGGGTCATTCCTGCAAGCTTTGCTGTTTGCTGTCACTGTCCAAATTTTTCATGTGATGTAGATGAGGACACCTGATGTCCTTCTGCTTCTTTGAGGTCAACAGCCTTTAATCACCAGCAGCTGCATTTGGACCTGTTCTGATGGTTAATCTCCAAACTCCTTGAGAGGTCCATGTTATCCAGTTAATCCGTTTTGAACTTCATCCCTTGCAGGTGAGTAGAAGCCTTGCTTTTGTAGAAAAAGCTCTTATCTGCAACCATTCTTTCCTTTTATAGATATTTTTTCCTGTCCTCCAGGTGCAAAATACTCTGGGCATGGCTCCTGCCAACCCTTTATTCTAGTCTAGGTTTATTCTACTCTCCATATGCTCCTGCAGCACTGCATATTGATCAGCTGTTTCCTGGTAACAACTGTATTTTCTTATTCACATCAGCTGTGCTTTGCAGTTTGAAATGCCTTGTTTTCAGTGTACACAACATGAGAAACAATAGCACAAATACAACCTTGTCAGCAGTTAGACTGTGGTATCCAAGGCATGATTAAAGGATACCCCTAGGCTAGAATGTTGGTTGGCAAAGGCTGAGTTGTCAGCCTCAGCCTTAAATACTAAGGAAAACTGCATCATCTGTGTACCACTGGAAGCCTAATTATACATCTCCTATACATTTGTCACAGCAAGAACCTTATCGCTAGGTTACAGTCAAGAAATAAAATTAAGAGGTTTAGTGACTTCTAGACCAGCAGTATTCAACTGATATCCCCACGTGGCATTTGCAGCCCCACCAAGGGGCTCCTTGGAAAGTGGCATACTCTAGCCTGCTGTCCTTCCCAGGAGTGCCTCAAGACCAGGCTGGCTTTCCCAGCAGCTATCCTGGCCGAAAGTGTGAGCAGTCAGTCAAGCAAGCCTAGATCCCTAGGCCTTTTTCTGTTTGTGTCTGGTTTAAAATATTTGTCTTTAAAAGGGATACTGGAAGCTTCTTCGCCCAGCTGACACCAGTTACTCACACTTGGGTGAGTTAGTTAAACATTCATATCAGCATTAAGGCAACAACAACATTACAATCTGCTTGTTTATCAGTATGCCTCATTAAAAGTAGGCAAATAATTATTTCCAAGGTTGTATTGCAGTCATTTACATACAAGGTGTGTTAATGCTACCAGAGAGAGCGCTCACATGGACCAGGCAAAGGAGCTGTCTGGAAGCCACACTGAGCCTGAGCAGAGTAACCAGGTCACACAGCAAGCCTACGCTTATCAGCGAGGGTGCTTTTGCTTCTGCTTGGGTGCCCGGGCAAACAGCCTGGCAAAGGCCTCACAGGCACCTGCCTCACTTGCTTCAGTGAGGTTGCTTGGCTTGCTTGGTGAGTTTTGACATATGTATGCTGTTCTTGAAGGCTACCTGGCTGAGAGGAACCTAAATAGTTCTGAATGCAAATTATCACCTTTAAATACCATTCCTGTGGTCCTTCCTTGAGAGGACTCAGAAACCTGAAGCAGCAGGTCTGTGATAGTGCCCAGAAAAATGAAGTTAGGAAAGCAATGCTGGCTTTGTTAACTTTCTCTGTGAATTCATAGCTAAGCAGATAGCTTAGAACATAGCCCAGGGAATTGGTGCCCTGCCCCACAGAAGTCCATATACTTTAGGAGCGAAGCCATGGACAAGCATGGAAACCTTCTGCTATAGTTTCTTCTTACTGGGATACCAACTTTTTGCCATGAACACCATATGTAACCTGGATAGCTTATCACGGCCTTGACTTTAGTTGCCAGAACTGGGATGTCAGGGTGAGGGACTTCCTGCAGGAGCCTGGATACAGCCCTGCCCATGAAAGGCAAGGGCCAGGGACTTTGATGGAACTTGAATTTCCCCATGTGCTTTCGCTCCTTCCTTTGTACGTCTAAATATGTTACCGATGGCAGGGTAACATATTTTAGAGTGTAGCTTAACTGAGAAATGAGAGTAACTGAAACCTAACACCATCCTGTCTTCTCAGCTGACACCACACAGCAAGAAGAGCACCTAGCTCCTCTAAGAACATGGAAAATGTACATTCATGAATCCCCACATTCATTAAAAATAACAGAATGGAAATGAGCAATAAATTATTTTACAGCATTACCACAACCTACAATTTAGGATGAAGTAAAAATGTTATCAAGGAAGACAAGTTCACACTGTCTTAAAATCTGGCTTAGGACCAGTGACCACAGTGTCCCAGTTTGGACAAATATGGAGGAAAATATCCTCTGATAGAAAGCAGGTTACAACCGCTCCTCCCCCACCAGGTTCTGGAAAAAAAAAAGAAATTTTCCTCGAAGGAAAATGAAAGAGATAAAAGCTATTTATTTAACAAACACACAGGAAAGGAATAATAACGCTTGATGAAATCTCGTGCTGCGGAGAGAAAACCTGGGAAGATTTCGGAGTCCTTCTGTAGGTGTGGTCTCTCTCCTCCTTGGAGCTGGGTCAGCAAGGGCCCACTCCTGGGCCTCTGGGAAAAATTCTCCCGATGTGTTCAGATGTTGTTGAAAGAGTCCAGAAGAGAAGAAGAAAAACCAAAGTCCCAGGAAAAACAAAGTTCAACTCTCCGTCTCCTGCCGGGAAAAAAAGAAGAGCTGAAAGCTGGCTGAAAAACACCAAGGGTGTTTTTCCCCCCGCTTTTTGCTCTCGCTGCCACAGAAGCAGAGGAGTGTGTGTCAGTGTCCTTGAAACAACTGCTTTGAAAAGTTCGTTCATTTTTTTTTCTCTCTCCCCTCTCAGGCTCAGTTTAAAGGCACAGAAAAGATTGGTGGGCATAGAGTAACTATAGGGGATACACATCATAAAGTTACCCCAAGACACACAGTTATCTGGAAAAACAGTAATTGCTGTTAACATCTGTCACATGTTCCTCCTCTGAACTTTCTGCTCAGGGCACTTTTTTTAAGAGATGAGACAAATTTTTTCAACTGAACTTTGGTGCTATAGAGCCACTCACATGCTATGGAGTACCTTGACCCAGGGCACCCTTTGGGGGCCATTTTGAAGTAGAACAAATTTGTCTGCCCAGCTCTCTCCTTCCCCCGTATAGTCTCTGCAGGAAGTGGAGTGTCATGGCTGTTTTCCAGGCATCCCTCTACAGGGATTTAACTTCAAAGCTCCATGATTGGTAAGGAGTTCTCTCCACTATTACCCCATAAGGATTAATAACAGTCAAAGGGTATTCAAACTCCATGGTGAATCCCTGGCCTTTGGAAACCCCTTATCACAGAGAGGGCTCAGATAAAGTGGGAGAGATTTCATATTTTGATTTTTGTATTCTGCACTGGGTATATCTTTGTATTAGAGGAAGATCTTCAGAGTGCAAACTGAAGGAAGCAGGTCAACTTGCCTCCCTATCACCAGCTACAGACAATAGGCTAGCCCATGGATGGTGTAGAAATTATGCCTACCTATGTCCTTGAGAACTCCTCTCACCACCTCAGGAATAAGCGTCTTCCATAATACTGTGGGAAAGGGCCTCAGTGCATTGACGTGTTTGGTAGTATGAAGAAGAGCAGGATAAGAGTATAAAAAGGCACTTGCTCAGAGGAGAAGAGTACTCTGTGGGTAGTGGGACTGAGGACACTTCCTCTGGCCTAATGAATTTCAACTTTATATTTTATGAAGAGCAGTTGCATTGTAACAGATGGAATTTCTGGTGCTGAGGCTGATGCTGTCGCGTGGGGCTGTACAGCTTAAGCACATTGCTCTGAGTCCATCTTCTCACCCCAGCAGACAGGGCTCTCTGCACTGCTTTAGTTGTTTACTGAACCTTCCTGGTAGCAGCTCTGGTCAGGCTAAGGTTGAAGTTTTGAAGTGATGAACCATACGTGGCTGAAGGGAGTTTCTACCCCCTCACAGCTGCATGTGATTTTCCCCGCCCTGTGGTCAGCCAGATGTTGACAGCACCTACCACAGTCATCATCGGGCTTCAGCAAGTGTCTGAAAGTCTGGTAGGAAGAGGTTAAGAGAAAAAGAGTCCTCCCAGCCACACAACTATTTCTGTGCACGCACAGTGCCTGGCACGGCAGTGACCCTGATTTAATTTGGCCTCCCTGTGGCAGTACTTTTAAATGTCATTACTTTGAAAATAAGAATGTTGATGTTTAATGAACAGATGATCCCAGGCAAAACAGGATAGTAGATTTTATAAGCTAAGGGAAAGCTTTAAGGGAACAAGCCTGACATGAGTGTTTCTTCAGGGCAGAGGGTACTGGGACCTGCTGGGATCCCATGTGTCTGGTTTGCTTCTGCTCAGGTGGGTTTTCAAAACTGCCCAACAAACACACCTCTCAAGAGGATTTGCCTTTTTATGATCTTCACTTGAAATGAAGAACTCAGAGGAAAAAGAGATCCTGATGCCAAAAGGAAAGGGCCACCCACTCTGCAAAGGGCCATCAGTACAGTAGCCTGAGTGAGAACCACTGCAGCCCGAAAATGAGCTGTTGTCTATCCCAGTGGTGGCAGGATACATTCTTTGCTTAAAAATTTTAGTGGTCCTTTCTGTGATAAGAAAAATCCTTTTCTTATGTTACACTGTACACTGCAATGAGTATATGAAGATAACTTTGAATAACTAGTTCTGTGGGACCGTGATACTATGTGATCCAAATCCTGTCTTTAATCCACCCTGCAACTGCACAGAAACAATTCCAATCAGGCTAAACGCAGTGAAAGGATGCTTTTCATCTACATGTCATCACTTAGTCTTGCTATATTTTGTAGCTGTTTAATGCTTTGCACACTTTCTTTCAAAATGTTGGATGTGCTTATCCCTCTCCAGGCAGCTTTCCAGCCACTCTTTCCCAAGCCTGCAGCATTGCATGTGGCTGTTGTAACGCAAGTGCAGGACTTGTGTGTGTCTCGGTGGTGTAGACCATTTCTGCTTGGATTGTAGGTGCTTCATTCTGCTCCCCATCTTTGTCTTCCAGCTCAGGGGGCTGTGTACCCCTAGGACAACTGCTCTTACTGTTAAACAGTGGGGTAAAGGAGGCATTAAGCACCTCTGGAGTTAAATCCCGTTTGTGGCCAGTCACAAGCGGTGTCCCCCGAGGCTCTGCATTAGGGCCAGTCCTGTATGATATATCTATTGGTGATCTGACAAGGAGATCGAGCCCATCCTCAGTCATTTTGCAGAGGACACCAAGCTGGGCAGGTGTGTTGATCTGCTGGAGGGCAAGAAGGCTCTGCAGAGGATCTGGACAGGCTGGGTCAGTGGGCTGAGGCCAATCGTGTGAGGTTCAACAAGGCCGAGTGCTGGGTCCTGCCCTCGGGTCACAACAACCCCAGGCAGCACCACAGGCTGGGGGCAGAGTGGCTGGAAAGCTGCCAGTGGAAAAGGACCTGGGGTGCTGACTGGCAGTGGCTGAACATGAGCCAGAGTGTGCCCAGGTGGCCAAGGAGGCCAGTGGCATCCTGGCCTGTAGCAGGAATAGCGTGGCCAGCAGGAGCAGAGGATCATCCCTCTGTACTCAGTACTGGTGAGGCCTCACCTCAAATCCTGTGTTCGCTTTTGGGCCCCTAACAACAAAAAGGACATTGAGGTGCTGGAGTGTGTCCAGAGAAGGGCAACAGGGCTGGTGAAGGATCTGAATCACAAGTATTACAAGGAACAGCTGAGGGAGCTGGGGGTGTTTATCCTGGAGAAAAGGGGGCTCAGGAGCAGTACTTTTTTGCTACCTGCAACTACCCAATGGGAAGTTGAAGCAGGTGGGGGTTGGTCTCTCCTCCCAGGTAACAAGTGCCAGGATGAGAGAAAATGCCCTCAGGTTGCACTAGGGGAGGTTTAGACTGGATATAAGGAAAAATTTCTTCACTGGAGGGATGGTCAACCGTTGGAACAAGCTGCCCAGGCAAGTGGTGGAGTCACCATCCCTGGAGGTGTTTAAAAGATGTGTGGATGTGGCACTTGAGGATGTGGTTTAGTGGTGGATTTGGCAGTGCTGGGTTAATGGTTGGACTCGACGATCATAAAGTTCTTTTCCAACCTAAAGGATTCTATGGCTCTCTGTCATAATGTGGAATGCTGTCTCAAAAATTTTTTGCAAAGCTTTTTGCAAACTTCTCTACCAGCTCACCTTTGTGAGTCATGATAACCAGCAGCTGAGGGGCACATAGTATTTGCAAGTTCTTACTACAGAATTTCCCCTGAACTATAAAGCTCAAAACATATTTTGTAATTTGTTTTTTTCTTCTGGCCACACCCTGGGAGGAGTCACCAAACAAGGCTTTAAGAACTCAGGGCAGGGATGTCTTTCCTCAGGTGTATTTATTCAGAAGCTGGCACAACAAGGTTTTCAAGTGTAATTTAATAGTCACTTGTTACTAATAATTACCACCTGTGCACTAATCATTACGTAGGATAACTTTAACAGCTGGTTGGTCCAAAGGTGCTGGTAATGCCAGGCACTCTGTTTACTCAGGGACTCTGCCTGGCAGCCCTGTGGAGCTCCCTGGCCACGTGGCTGGCGGATGCATGCTGGCCAGTCCCGCAGCTGGGGAGAAGCTATGTCAAAGCCTTCTTCCCCTGCCAACAGCAGAAATTGGCTGCTGGAGCAGGCTGGACCAGACTCAGTGGCAGCCAGCTATTCCCAGCTTCGCAGTGGCTCCACAGTTCCAAACCATCGAAATTAAATGTCGGTCTGACTGAGTTGCTTACACCAGAAATGCTAAATTACAGTGTAAAGCAAACCTCCAGAAGACTTGAATTGCTTAGAGGGTAATTTTACTGTCTCTGGCATCCCATGCATGCTTCCATCATGGTTTTCCTAGTAAGACATCCCTGTTGTTTTTTGTTTGATTGAAGGAATACATGCAAGCTCCAAATAAAATAAATATGCACATGCTTGGTTACTCTACAGAAATTCTGGCATTTAATCTGTGCATGTATGTTAATATATTTGCATACACATGGCCACTATGTGTAGCAATATGTGACTGATACATGTTGCCCCCAGAAATTTGGGATTGCCTGATTCTAGTTACAACTGCATTTTGGATTCCTGTCTGAGAAGCACTGCTGCACACCAAAGCTCTTACCAGCACTAATGTCTCCTTGGTGCACAGGGCTTCAAGTTAGAGGCGAGGTGCTCTCAGCCCAAACTGTGCCTGCTGGAAGGTGTTCCAGAGCTAGGCAAGGCAGGCAAACCTGCAGGTTGTGGCTCTGTCCTCATACCAATGCGAGCAGAAATATTAATCTGTTTTAGCAAAACAGACTAAATAAGATAGGTAAGAAACCATGAAAAATTCTGGAGCGCCTGATTTATTTTGACACCACAGTAGGAGTAAAGCACATCTCGACTTTTCCACATGTGCTCCTAGACTACAAATTAGGAGTTCATCTACAGTGATGCTTAAGGGTCTTCTGTAAAATATTTACTTGAAGTTCAATCAGTTATGAGCAACTGGAAGGTATTAACATGGCATTTGTAGCATGGAGTGAACACTCTAGCCCCAGTCAGAAAAGAGCTTAAGGCTCGTGCCACTGAGCTGTGATCTCTGGCCAGCCTGATAAAAGGTTTTTAACTTGTGTTGTGCCAAACAGTTGCTGAGCAGCCTCCGAGCCGGGGATGCAGCTCTAAGGCTGCTGCTGTGCCCCATTGATTCCCCATCACCCACAACCCCTTCGAGTGCACCTCCCTTCCCTGTCAGGCAAGCGGTGTTTGGGAGCGCTCTGGGCAAGAGCTTTGAGGGGAGCAGGATAAGCAGGTTAAAACAGTGAGCCTTGATAATTCTTCTCAAGCTCTCTATTGGTTTAACACTGGCTCCCAGCGTTCATGCAGGGTGGGACAGGAGCAATGAAAACCTCCTGATCAAGACCCAATTCTGCACCTGCTGTAATTACCTGAACAAATCTCCTGGCTTTCACTGCTTCTTTTTCTCTGGTTATGAATAAAACAGATCCTTGTTATGGCTGCTAAGCATAACTGCCCTAAACACAGTTTTGTTATCCTTCAGCATCATTTACAAATAGGAAATAAAGTGCCTATTCTTACAGGAGAGAAGCACAGAAAAAATGGAGGGGGATGAGAAGGGACTCTCTGTGTCCTTGGAAATTAGGCTGAGGATGGAATACAGGGATTCCCTCACTGGTGGGAGACTGGCATGTTAGACTGACATGAGGGAAGAGCCTGACTTGGCAGAGGCTGGGCCCTGTGAGATTCCAGCTTTGTGCTAACTCCAGGTCTGGCTGGGAGATGTTCAGCCAGGTGCCATGGGCTGGAGGTACAAATGTCAGCTGGCACTGTAGTTAAAATCATACAAACATCACCCCTGCACAGAAAATTTCTATGTTCCTATTAGCAAACAGTGCGTGGTGCTGGTGAAATAAAGGTTTAAGACAAGCTTAAGCTGATACTTAGAAGATGTTATGGGCCATATCCTCCTTGGAAAGAGCTGCACTCCGACAGATGCAACAAAAACTCTGCTTTTCTTTATTCAAAGAAAAACCCAGAAAAAAATCCTTGGAAAGTTATGGAAAGCTCTATGAGCCCCATAGGCCAGAAGTCTGACTACAGTTAAATATACTGCATTTAACCGTAATTGCAGATCATAAAGGGATGCCTGTGCAGCCCACTGCAGGCACAGCAACAAAGAGAAAATGTCCCAGAGTCTGTGCACACCAGCCTGGGTGCTGTGGGCGTGTGTTCTGCAGGTGGCATTTTCAGCCCATGTTCCTCTGTGTTGTTTTGTGTGTTCACTTTGGCAAAACCTTTAATTTGTGCATGAAATGGCCATTTCCTTGAATGCCATGAGGCAGTTGAATCTAATTTTCTAATTTGTAGTTTCAAATGCTTGTTTGCATGAGGAGTCATGTCTGTGGGCAAGGGGACTCAACCACGCAAGCACAGACCGCTGCACATCTGCACTGTGGGATTTGAGAAGCACCAGCAAAACAACAAACCTCAAGACAAGGCTTCAGAAAATAGTGTGACCTTTAAATGGCAATATTAGTAATAGAAAAAATAAAGGGAAGGAAAGAGAAGTCATTTAATTCAAGTGGATTTTCAAATATAATGTAGCTAATTTATAGTTAATTTCATTTAATGTTAATTTTAATTAGCTCACATCTGTTGCAGATATCCACCGGACTGATTTAACCTGTGAACTGGGGCTGCATTTCCTTGCAGTCCTTTACATCAGTTACAAAACCCTACCACACTATGCTACACACGTAGTTGCTTCCTTTGGAAAGGAGCAGGGAGAGGATGAACTATGCAGAATGGACACTCGTCGCATTGCTGAATGTACAGCAAAAAAGACTTAGAGTTTCTGTGCTGACAAGGAAACAGCTCTGACATAAACAAGATAGAGCCTACCCAGAGCTATAATTTGTCTTAATATTGGCCCATACAAAATTTTCTGTAGAAATGAAGATGTGAAAATACTCCTGGAAGTTCTGGCTGCAATTTAGAAGATCACTGACCACTGGTCTCTGTTCCTTCATTTCTTGTACACTTGTGACTGGCTGAAGTCTGCTTTTTACATTGGTTTGTGGCAAGTGAATTTTAAGACTGTGAAATAGTCCCCACTGGAAAATTACACTGAGAACTCAAAAAAGGGAGACTAAGATGATATTTTGAAGCCGGTTTAGATTTTTCAAAGCTGATGTTCTGCAATGTGATGATTTTATATGGATGTAGTATTGCAATTTACAGGAGTGTTAGAAGAACTGAGATCTGGATGCAGTGAGTACCCTTAATACAACTCTCAAATGGAATGTGCAGCAATTTAAATTAATGAATCACTAATTTCCTGCTCTTTCAAAGAACTCCCTTTACTGCAACAAGACTCACAGAAACACATGGACACATGCCTGGTTACTTAGTGGTGTGGCCTAAAAGTCTCTAACAGGACTGTTAAACTAAGCAAGAACAAATATCTGATGCATTTCTACCAGTGATGGGCTTTGTTATCTGTGCAGCCAAGTGCTGCATTTCATATGCACTCCTGTTTCAAAGCAGGGCACCTATGGCAGACTTACATGGCCCTTAGAGGGAAGGCTTTGACATTTAAGAGATTTCCATTTCTCCCTAGACTGAAATCTAAGCCTGACAGACTCATGGGCTAAATTAATTCCTTAAGCCTTTGGCCCAGTGATAAAACTTATCTGAAGCAGAAAATGGAAATGTACAGTGTGCTTTATAGAGCTGATCAAAGATCCCCCAGAAAGTGCTGAAGCAATCAGAAATGAATGATCTGCTCCCATGGATAGGAAAAGTGGATGTTTTAATTGCATCAGTTATTCACTACCAATTATTTGTGAGAAGTCTTTTATGTCTGGGTGGTTGGGGAGCCTATCTATGCATGTTAAAATCAGCTGAGTTTCCTATTATTTTTCTGTGAACACCAAGTTAGCTGTGCTGGTGGTTCAAATCAGAGATGGAGGAGCCAGCCGAAGTTTGGAGCTGGCAGCTACTGTGTGTCTCCTTCCCTACTCCAAAGAAATTACTGGTGTGGTAGAACACTGATCCTTACTGAGATGGTCTTTAAAAAGAGGAAAAACAGGCAGTCTCCTGAGGGAGACAATGTACAGACAGGTACTGTATTTTACATACTAACTCATCATTATGCAGCAGAAGATAACACACACAGAGGATGCCAACACAAGCAATTTCTTTTTTTTATTTTTCCACTGAGGTAAGAAACATCTTTGTCACTGACTAATCCATCAGCCTTTTCACATCCGTTTCTACCCACACATGATGTGGTTTTGGGGACCTGTGTTTTTGTTAAACCATTCATTGCTGCTGAAGAAAAGCAGTGCCCACCAAGTTAACAGGAAGGGAGCTCATCTCTCAGTGCTTCTCCACCCTGTAGGGACCCCGTGTAGCTCCTATGCTGCTGGATGGCTTTAAATTGCTCAGGAGGGGAGTTCATAGTCTGGGTCATTGCGTTTGGTGTGTCCCTTACAGACCTGAGGCTGAATTTCCTCTTAGTTAACATTAATGTGCTTGCATGTGTTGACACGAGGACAAGATTTGACCTGGGAAACGTCCAAGTAAGCTACCTGAAAGGGTGAATGTTGGTGTTGATCAATCAGCCAGCTTGATGGCACCGTTGGCCACAGGTGAACCTGAGATATTTATGTGACATCTGGGAACAGTCCCTGCTTGGGGGCTGCTGTGCCTGGCAGGGACCGTCTGCATCATTCCACATGGAGCTGATTCCTACAGCACATCCTACCCTATGAAACAGCCTGGACAGACCCGGTATCTCCAGAGAAAGCAAGACATCCTTTTCCCAAGCTGTTTCCTGAAATAACCTGTATTTCCTGCGATGCTGCTCTCAGCCTGCTGTGGCTGGCATGAGGAGCTGTTATCACACGTAACCCAGGTCTGAACCCCAAATCCCCCCAAGACGCAGTTGCCACGCAGTGATTTAAGACTCCTTAAGCAGAGCAGGAAGAGATCAGAAAAACAGGGAAGCCTATTTGCAAAGCTAAAGAAAGACATCGTGTAGCTGAGGCAGGAAAAGCAACAGCTGAGCAGCACCCGGAGGCGCTGCCAGGCACAGGCACAGGACAAGTAAAGTGACAAAAAGTCCCAAGAGCGGAGGAGCTCTGAACATCTGCAAACACTTTAAGGCTTGTCAGCCCTGCCAGGTGCCCCTGACCAAGGGATGTCCTTCCAACACAGTGGGAGGATCCAGGGAGAGCGGCTATATATAACAGCTCTGCCTCAGTGCTACCTATTGTCACTAAAACTTCTCCACAAAGTTATGAGACTTTGTCTCAGTTTCTGCTTCCTTCCCAAATTTATCACTTTGGGAGAACTACTGATACTGTCCTGTGCCTAAGTGATACATGTTTTTGTGTGTTTGCTGTGGCATTAGAACTGAATTGTAATGATTTTTGTTTTGATGAAAAGCTGCAGTTGGACTTGATCATTTGAAAGGTCTTTTCCAACCTAAATTATTCTATGATGAAATGGCAAAAATTGGCGTCAACAAAAAGATTCATGGTGAATTTTTTTTCCTGCTTTTTTAATGGAAAAAAATGAATTGCAGGGAAAAGCTTGAAGTTCAAGAAAGGATAAATATCATCCCACTGATGTGAGTTGTCCCCTTCCTTTGAAGGGTTATGGTGCTGAGCCATCAGTTGTGTACTGCTGGTGCTCCTCTGTAAGGTACTGGATGTAGGGAAATGTACTAGGGAAAAGCTGTGTGACAGATGCCAGGGACTTTTGGCTCCTCAGCTCCCTGCTCCACAGCATCTTTCCAGGCAGCCCTTGGGGACTCTGTACTTTGGGATGAGGCATTTTGCATCTTCCCTTCCAAACTCCCTCCAGCTGAGAGGCAATGCCTTCCTCACTCTTGGGGCAATTTCCCTGGATTTCTTTGAAATACCAGAGGTACACGGAATTTCCTCAGCTTGTATGTTGCAGCTCCTCACACACAGCTTTTGGGGGTCTCATGTGGTCAGGAGCAGCCTCAGCAATGTGGTTCTCTGTGGCTGAGCCCAAGCAATGCCAACTCCTGCTTCCAAAGGCCCAGCAGGATCTGGAGGACTTTTAGAAACTAGGAATGTGGTCAACAATATATGTATTTAAGGTTGCAAAAGAGGACACCCCCAGCACCAGCAACCTCAAAGGCAGTGGAAAGGAGTTGAGGGGAAAGTCACAGGCATCCGTCAGGACTGTGCTTGATGCCATCCCTCATGCCCTTCTCTGCATGGACTGAAAAGCTGTACAGCTCCCTGCTTCATTGAGCTCAAGCTCTGATGGGAGCCTGGTGAGATTTTAACCAATACCCCAGCAGCTCCAAGACATCTCCTCAGCACAGGGGAAGAGCTGCACTTCTTGACAGAGGTGACTAACGGTGTGAATTTAGGCACAGGATGCATGTTTGATGATAGCATGGCATATCCCTCTGCCTTGAACTGGCCTACTCTCACCTTTCTTTGCTTCTTTCCACCTACCTGACTGGATTCCTCTGTCTCCCAGAGCAGTGAATCAAGGAAGAGCAAAGCTTGTGGATGTGACAGCCAAGAAGTTTCAGAAACAGAAGACAGGATAGAAAGAGTCCCACAGGTTCCTTTAAAAAGGAAAAGCAAGGCAAAGTCTCAGGGGGACAATAAGAGAAGGAAAAACTAGAGATTTTACAGTTTTAAAGCCAGCTGCCTGATATGGTGTGGCCTGATCCATAAGCACTGAATGCCAAGTGTTGGCAGTAGTACTTCTGTATTCCATCAGCCAGAGAGTGGAAATGGTGGCCAGGGCAAACATATGCTAAATTTCATGGTCAACAAGTCAGAAGGCAGAACATGCATGATAATTTATTGGAATCTAAAAATAACACCTACAAGACCCTTTTAACATCAGGCAATTTCTAGTCCTTAAAAACTGAAACACAACTTTCTGAACATTGTTAATGGTAAGCCCATAGAATCTTCCATTGTTTAGATGTGGAAAGAAATCCTTACTGAAAAGACAGAGCTGTATTAGATAAAGATGGTTAAAGAAATTCTAGAATGAGTCTTGTCATCTTGTCATTGTATCAATCATTTAAGGTCCTTGTAATATGCCACCCATATTAGCATTTTATGCCTTATGATAAAGTATAGATAGGAAGTATCTCTTGATTTGTTTAGAATCTCCTACACAGCCTAAACCCAAGCAGATCACTCTCAGCTTAGTGACCAGAAAATGTCCCAGACTCACGTCCATGCTGCTGTGTACATTCACTCATCAGGAAGGTGGAAACAGTTTGCCTTTGATGATCTCATTAATTAGGTCTTAGGCAAAAAAATCAAGTTATTGTGGCACCTTGGCAAGTGCCACCCATCATCTGAGCCATCTGTGTGTATTCTCTCTGCTTGCAGGAAGAACTGAAAAAAGAATGGGTTGGCCTGAATTTCATGTGCATTTGTGGGTTTCCCACTGATCTGCTTAGCGTGTCTGAAAAGGCACTGCTCTTGCCCTAATCTGCAGCAACTGGCTGCCCTGGCTCTGTCTCTCAGCTGAATTGGGGCTCATTTGAAAACTAGAGTCTACGTTCCTCCACGCTCTGCCACCCAGTTGCCACCTGGTTCCTCATCTACAAACATAATTTGTCCAGGCTCGTACTTGACCCTGGCCCAGTAAACCCTGGCAGCCTCCTGGCTCCTAGTTTTTATATGCAGGAGAAATGAACCCCTTTCCTAAGTATTAACAGTAATAAATAGAAACTATTTGGTCATGTTGCTGTTGTACCGCGGCCGGAGAGAAATTGCAACATGAAAGTTCAAGTCCAGGAGGCAAATGGAATGGCATGGGCCTTTATTATTATACCGACCCGTTTATATACCCTATTTTGCCTAAATGCCAGAAGATCATTGGTCCTTTAACAATCCACGTCCCAGGCTGGTTGGCTGAAGCCTACAACACCCATTTCAAAATATTTTTCCAGTCAATATCATAGCAGAGCTACATAACAACTTGCAGGTGCAGATAGAGAGAATTTGTTTACAAAACCATAGCACTGTTTTTCACAGCTTTCGTGAGAAAAGCAGGATTCTCACAGAATGCTACAGAAAGCTGGAAAATTTCTATGCTGAAAGCTTTTCAGCATCCACATGGTCACACCGTCAGAGTTGAGACATATTAGCCAAAGTGACAGATGATTGCAATCTATTCAAACAGCCACCTAAACAAGACTGCTGAGCGCATCTTTGTCCTCCTCCCTATGAGGCATTGGGAGTGATATTTTACATGAGACTTGGCAGGGAATCAAAAACTGAGAACATGTTCTCCTTAGCTCTACCAGCTGCTAGAAGCCCCTTGACACTCTGTAACAGCCCTTTATTTGCGTAAAGCAGACAGCAGCCTCCCTCAGAGCAAGAGGCATTTCACTGTGGTGTCAACCTGAGCAAGCCTTCATGCTGCCACTTCATCGCAACCGACACTATTTAATTTAGAAACCTTCAGCTTTAAAAGCTTTAGAATGTGTCTGGAAACAGAGCCACAGCCATTTCTCCTGCTGTCCTGAGCTGGTCTTGCTCCGTCAGAACCGAGGGGGTTCTGCAGGCTGGCAGCAGCTGGGGGAAGAGGATTCGGCCTTCTGCCATGAAAGCCGTCTCCCACCTCACGGAGAAATGAAGGAAGGGTGATTTCTTCACACCACATCAGCAGTGACCCTCTTCTCTCTCTTCACATTCTAGCGTTGATTACAAAACAGAAGCATGGAAGAGTTGGAGCAAACATTACGATGCAGGGATGCAGGCCGCAGCTGGATTGAAAATAAATTTAGGACTTAACTTCCTTGTATTTCCTTTGGAGATCCTTCCCTGGGTTTTGAATCCAGGGTCTGGTGCAGAAGGACCTCAAGGGGGTGACCAGGCTCAGAGTAAGTGCAACCCATGCAGTCCCTCACAATGAACATGGGCGCTGGGACCTTCAGCTCTCCTTTAGTGGGAACACGATGGCTGTTATTGCGAATATATCCCTTGAAAGTACACTTCCAAACCAAAATGACTCCTTTTAAATATGCAGTTTATTATGTGCTCTCATCATCCACAACCTTCCCCTGGTAAGACTGAGGAGGTTGAAGTGATTTCATATTCACAGCCACGATGCTGGGGAGAGCAGCGACCCCAGACCAGGTCTCTCTGAGCCTGGAGCAGACACCCATTCTCCAGCCATGTTGCCTAATAATATTATCTCTCATGGGCTGTGGTGCCTCCCTAAAATCCACTCGAATTAATTTTTCCCTGAAAGAGCTCATCTAACGAGATGCCAGATGATGTCAGAGATGCAGCCTGAACATTTGTCCACACTGTGTGTGCCACTGAGCCAAACATTTCTTCTGGGCAGAGACATCCACTCAGGTTCTGCCATCATCTATGCAAGATGTCCAGCATACCTGCAGGGTGTTTCTTTATGGACTAGAGCAACTTTGAAGGAACAAACTGAAGTGCCTGAAGCCGATGTAAAGGCTAAGCATATGCCAGGCAGCAAGCAGGATGCTTTACCATGGAACAAGTTTGTGAAAATCAGTGATTTCCAGCTAAGCAAGAGAGGGCAGGGAAATGGTTTTACCTCTGGGACTCAGCTGGAGCTCCCTGTAGATGTCTACTGGCATTAGACAAATGGTTCCCTTATTTTCTCTCATGGTGGCCACAACCGCATTCTTTACTCCCCCTTTTCTCACGTGAAAATGTTACTTAAAATGAGACTCAGTTCTCCACAGAAATACTGAAAATACAGGTGCCAGAAAATGAGAGCTCTTCATCAGCAGTGCAGCCTTCATACAAAAATGGCTTTCAAAGTTACTTTACCCCATGTAATTACACAGCAAAGCCCTGTTTAACATCTCACTACATAATGGAAACTTTCTATTTCAAATCAGATTAATAGAAAGAGTCACCCAGACATTTCAAGAGATAATAGCTGTAATTAAGGTGTTTCTAGTGATGGGTTCCTATTATAACGTGGCAGAAGATTCTCTGATAGTCTTGTTGGCTGCATTAGTCACAATTGTTTTCATTAGTATTGACACTATTCTCTTACCAGACAAACAGAAAAGGAGATTAATCAAAATACTGTGCTGGTTTCCTGCGCTCTGAACCCCTCTTTTGGACTGATGCTCAATTCTTAGCTTTCAGTTGGAATAAAGAGCAGTTTTTGTAAGATGTGCAGGCAGCTTCACCCATGTTATTTAAAGCAACATTGTGAGAACAAAGGGAGATAATTATTTTTTTGAAAATCTGAAAATAAAGCACTGATGAAATTTAAATGCTACAATTCCTAAACATCTTATTTGTTTCCAGTTTGTGTGTCAGTGATGTGAGATTGCTTGAGTGTGTTCAGACTGGGGAATGAGGTGAGCATGTGTCTGTGGGTTCATTGTCTTGGGGAAAAAATTGCACAGACCAAGGCACAACTGGAACGTGAGCAATTTGGGGCTGTGAGGCTGACTCAGGAAAATGGGGGTCTCCAGTGACAGGTCCCTGTGATGATGGCTTGGGACGAGCAAAGGGTGTGTTGAGTTTCAAAATGGTGGAAGAAAAGATACTTTCATTTCCAGTAGAACCAATGAAGTTAAACAAGGGATGGATTTGAGTTAAAAAGCCCTATAAATGTTAGTTTTACAAGGGTATCAGTTCTACACAGTCAACTGAAGCTGTCAGAGTCAGCTTCTCCTGAACGAGGGTGTCCTGGCAAGTCATCCGGATAAAAACTATGTCAAGTACCAAAATGAGAAGGGCCAAGTCGAGCAGGGAGCATGACAGGCGTGCAGGGCATGATCTCATACAACTCACAGTGAAAAGGGAAGCAAAGGAACAGCTTTGCTCTGAGGAAATTTACACATTGATTCCCAGATCCAGCAGTTTGCCAGTTAAACGAGCACAGGAAGAAAACTGACCATAAAAAGGCACATTTGGGAGCACCATGCAACTATGCCTGTGGTTGCTAAATGTGCTTTGGAAATACACCTATGAAATATGATGAGTCAGTTAAAAGTTTATTCCAGTAGATTTGCATACTATAAAGAAAGAGAAAACTGTGAATCCCTTAACCCCAGTTTTCTAAAGAAAAACATGAAAATACCAAGGGAAAACTATCTTTGCAAACATTTTTATTCACTTTCTGCTTTCAAATAATAGTTACCAAGATGCAGCCTCCTAAAAAGTGAGTGATAGCCACAGAAATTGTTGCTGTTTTCATACATCTGATGCAAAACAAGTAGTTTTGTGTAGCCCTTCAAATGTGAATTACTATCTTGTGTTTTGCACATAAGAGTACATAGAAGTACCCTTCAAATTTGCAAAATGGAAAACAGCGATACTTTATCAGATGCATTGCCCAGCTTTATACATACAGGAACCTAAAAGGTTGAAATTACCAGAGCCTGAGAATGAAGGACCTTGTAGATGATTCATTATTGAAGTGAAAGTAACAATTAAAAAAAAAAAAAAAAAAAAAAAACTCTGCAAGGAAAAAATCTTCTCTGCAAGAAGTCTCAAAATGCCTGTTTCCTGCCTTAACGCTGACTTTCAGAGGCTACAAGTTTATAAAACCATGTCTCCCTAGTAATTGCCTTGCTGACCTTTGTAATGTGGGCTCAAATCCCGTTGCACCTGACATTTTGTTTTGTTTAGAGGGAATCTGCAGCTCACTGAGGCTGCAGTCCCACTGGGATATGCCTCTCCCTTATGGTCCTTGCAAACAAGACAGCATGTATGTCTGTTTTCCTGCTCTCTGGTTTCTGGCCAGGACACAATAAAAAAAAACCACGAACCGTCATGGGAATGGAAAACTAAACTAACCAAAAAAACCCATAAAACTTCACTCTCTGAGTTCTATATATAACCTTTTAATCCATGATTCCAAATTACTGCCTGCTAATGTTTTGTAAAATGCTCTTTTAAACTCACTTATTGGAGGCTATGCACTCACTTATTAAAAGCTAGTAAAACTAGTCGTGTGAAGCCTCTGGCAAAATCAGTATTTAAAAAAAAAAAAATCTCCGACTTGAACAAATGAAGCAAAATACATTGTGACACTGACATCTCAAATTCATTACTGCTCAGTGTCTGTTGAATAAAAACTACTGGCTGTAGAGGATGTGAAAAGCATAGGGTTTCGATACAAAGGAAGTGTTGTATAATTCCTGAGATGAGCATTGTGGTTGTATGAAGTCGTTTAAATTAGTTTTCCCTTTAGGTTAAGAGTTGCTGTATTTTTGGTGAGGCAGGACAGGATATGCTTGAATTTGTACTTTAATAAATAAGAAGAAGTTCTACTGATATGAGTAGGATTAAACAGAGGGAAAACAGAAAATAGACCTGCCATCACTGAGAAATACGAATAGCAAAAAGATCCTACATCTATATGTGGAAATATATCAAAGGGGATGGTACAGGAATAGCTCCCATGTCCAAAAGAATAAAAACTGTAGTTTAAGAAAATAAAAATAACAATTAGAATTATATAAAGACTGAAGGAAGAGAGAGAAACAGAAGAATATACTTAAAGTTGTAATCTTTATGCTGATCAGTCACATCCTACATCCTATTTGAGGTGCAATAAAACAGTAGTTGTTGTTGTACCCTGCTAAATCTGTTACAGGTTGTTCAAAGATGATGATAAAGCATGTCTGATGAACAACAGTGTTTGGGATTTCTTTGCTGGTGGTCCTGCACTCCACAACTCTTTCCTTAGAGGGGCTCGAGCATCCATGAGTACAACTGCATCCCTGCTGGATTCAGGAGCTGCTGCTAAGGTCTGATTCCTTGTTTATGGTTTTTCTGAACCATTGTAAAGCTCTGCTATTGTGGCTGTGTTTTGTGTTGCTGCCAGAGTGATAAAGAGCAGTTTCAGAGTTTAAAGCCCTAGCTCCGTGCTGGGGTTAAACGAGCACTTAGCACTTGTTTGGTCTGTGAGATTATCATCAATGAAAACAGAAAATGAGCATAAGTTGAGTATGTTCTTAAGAGCTTTATGTAATTGGTATTTACATCTCTATTCATGTTGAGTGAAGGCAATTTCTGATTATTTTTTATACAACTGAGTATAATGGGAGTGTTTCGTTGTGCTGCCTGGTGCGGAAAACATAACCAGAAAGACCCCAGTAGTGTCAAGTGTGGGTCTGTCATATGTAGGAGATAAAAACTGTGAAATGTGAGGAATTTTTGCCAACAACCCTTCCTCCACAATTTTCTCTTAGGAAATGAAGAAAGAATTATATGGGCATTGATAGTGTAGGCATGACACTTTCTGAATATTCAATCAAAGCCTTCGGAATAGGGAAATACGTGACACAAATGATGCTGTTGCCATTGGGCTCTGGGATTACACTCATGGCCCAGCAGTGACAGGGAGCTTTAAGTTCAATAAGCGTTACAAGAACCCACCAGCTCTAACAGATTTTTAAAAAACCCATGTGTAGGAGCTTTGCTCTCACCAGGTTTCTGTCCTTCCAGTTTTCCAGTTTATTGAAACCTTGTAGGTTATTTCAGTTTGGGTCAGAAGAGAAGTGTCCTCCAGAAGTGATGTTACTCTGTGGCTTCATCCTGAGGGTGACATGTGGGAGGGTGACACACAAACCACACATGGTGTGTGTGGTTTCCCCATGCGTTTCACGGCAGATTTAAACCCTGCAACTGATAGGCATCACAAAACCTCTTGCCATTTGATGCACCTCACATAAAAGGCTACCATGTACAGTCTGCCAGCCTGTGGCAGATGGCTTTCTGTACATAAACTTTGATGTCACTGAATTTCTGTAATTGCCATTTTATTTCTGCACAAATACACTGTCATCCACCCAATATTTTAAATGCACAAAGCACAATGTTCACCAAAGTAATGACTCCACACATATAAAATGACCATCAGAAACACCTAGTAGCTGCACTCTGAGAGCACTGAGGGGATGTTTTGGGGGACATGAGGGCAGAAGAACAGCAACCTCTTTTCTGAGCAGCTCATCTGCTGGTGGGCAGAGACATTGCTAAGGGGACCCACAAGTGGCAGCAGCAAGTGAACACCACGAAGGAGTTGGTGGAGCGAGGATGCCCCCGTGCAAATCCCGCTCTTCAGCCTGGCAGCACGGTGCCTCACCTCCCCACAGCTCCTACAGCAGCACAGACACACTTCTATGCAGAGCAGCAGGCAAATCCTTCAAGGGAAACACAACCACAAGCATTTTCCCAGCTACGGGTTAATTTTCAGCCCGAGACACAAAGCTAGTTCAGATTTCTGAATTTTCCCATCCTTGTTCACATCGCAGTGGTTGAGCAGGATCTGGCGGAACTTGTCCAAGTCCACCCCGCTAATGCTCGGCTGCAGGCAAAGAGAAAAACAGTGCTGAGAGAGAAAATGGTTCTGAATTTCCCCAGCTTGTAAAGCAGCCCACCCTGCAGCAACTGGGAAATCCACCCAAGGAAGAGTGACCAAAAGGCCCCACATCAGCTCATACGTGGTGGGGCAGCAAACAAAAGATGGGGAACAGGTGCCCTGCAAAAGCAGAAGGGGCATGGCACTGTGAATTGACTGTATAGAAATGCACCATGACTTTCGTGCTCAGTCAAGGCCATCAGCATCTGATCCATATAAAAAAAAACTTCAGAAAGTTGTGCAATGCAGATCCCTGCTCTACCAGACCTGTGCTTTCACCTGGTTTCCTCTCTCAAATCTGCTGTGCGAGGACTAATGTGACATTTCTGTCAGCATACTCCTACTTTACAGGCCAGTCAGCAATGTAAAAATACTTTTTGTGGATCAATTTCATGTTGAAGACACATTTTACAGGCTACACAGTCTCTGTATGCTCCTAACACTGTACTGCCTGCTCTGCTTCCCACATTCTCAGGAGGGGATCAAATTCACATGCACAGCTTGTGGTGTCCAAGGGCAATGCTGATGAAGGCCCTTAGGCAAAGTACAAACTTCCCTCCTTTACACAGCACAAATACAGCCTCCTGCCTGTCCCCACAGCCTGCCCTGCACACTACATGGCCAGAACACACACATGCAGCCATCAGCACACAGCTGCCACTCTCTGCTCACTCCTGAATGGACATGGCAACGCAGATATCCCTGTGCCAGGTCACGTTGTGTGGAAATGCAACAGCTCAGGCTCACAGGAAGCAAAGACCAGATTCTATTTTGGTCAAAAGCTCTATCTTGGACTGCATCTGGAAACTCAAGATAATCCAGTGAAGACAGACTCTTCTGTCCATCAGAAGCTGAAGCAACACACCAGGTACAGTATTCTCAATTAGAGATAGACCTCAAGTATTATTTTCAAGTGTAGCCCTGAGATAAACTAATGAACCATGACATCATTCTGGTGAGAACCACATCCACAGGGAAAAGAGAAGAAAGAAATTGTGATGACTCATCCTTGACAACACAGTTTGACATGCTGTAACACTTGTCTAATTCAAAGTACAAACTAGAACGGACCTTTTAAAAATAGAGGGAAGCTGTATGAATTTGTGAGGCAGAACTTCTGTGATATGGTGAGATGCTCTGCAGTATATATACTGAGATAGTGACATTCCCTTCTGCTGATGATCAAACTAAAATTTGACTCTACGTTCTTACTAATCTCTCTGTGTATGTAGCATTTCCAAAAGCACTGATCTTTAACAAATACAGAGTATTAACAAACAGAGCCATGAAGATACCTTGACCAGTTCCATCATGTCTTTGACAAACCCATCCACTTCTGGGCCTTCAAGTGCTCCTGTTTTACTCTGAAAGAAGGAATAAACATCGAAACTCCCCAGTGAGTCAAGAGCACTACAATGTTTATTTACTGGTCAGTACCACAACCTGGTCACCAAGCTTTATAGGATGAAGTTCATAGCATCATAAAATGGTTTGAATGGAAAGGGACATTAAAAATCATCCAGTTCCAACCATTCCACCATGGCCAGGGACACTTCCACCTAGTCCAGATTGCTCAAACCAACCATCCAACCTGGCATTGAATACTTCCGGGGCTGGGAAATCCACAGCTTCTCTGGGCAAACCTGTTCCAGTGCTTCACCACCCTCACAGTGAAGAATTTCTTCCTAATATCTAGTATCTAAGATCCCTTTGTTTTTCCCAAACCACCTCTTCCCACCAAATGGGAGCAAAGTCTCCCACCACTGTGAGGGAGTTGTGTGACTGTCAGAAGTGGCACTGAATTGCTGATGTTAAATGTTCATGTCTGTCCTGGGCCAGACTCCCTAAACAACCATGGGCTCTGTATTGGAAGGGCTTTTATTTTTCAACATGGTGGTGATGCAGGTCCTGAACTGCTAGAGACTGTGAGCACTAAAGCCACCACCTCCTCTGCCTCCCTCGCATGTCCTGCAGGAAAACTGCTAATGCAGCAGCACTGGCCATGGTGATGCAGAAAGTCTAAATGGGTCCTTGACGCAAGATCCCTGAGCATTGCTCCCCTCTGTCCCTACTTTACCCCTCCCAGTCTGGCATCTGGGCTCATGGGCCATGGGCTTGGGCACAGCTGCCTCTCCTGAGTGACTCCAACAGCACCCAGAAGGAAGACGAAGTCTCAGCAGCACAGGCTAAATCTGTCATTTACAAACGACAAGGGAATGAACGGGCTCACGGGACTCACAACATCGTAGTGTGCAAAGATCTTCTCAAAATCTCTCCTCCTTTCTTCTGTGCTGCAAGCCTGCATACAGAGAGAACAAACAAATAAAAATTTAAAGCAAAAATTTCAAGTTTGGGCCCAGGCCATCGTAGCTGAGAGAGACAGGATCAATGTATCAAAAATCAGCACTACTTACATCCATTTTAAATTGTAGAAGGAAATTTTCCTGGAGCGCCAGAATCCTGAATGGAGAGATTTAAATTATGATCTTTTCACTTTATCATCTGCACACAAACTATTCTGAGCTTTACTGGTTTGTAAAGCAAAGGGATGTTACATTAAAGGCCTGTAAAGGAGAAAATTGCCTGTCGGCTTATTTACAGAGGGCTGTCGTGGGAACATACGCCTTCCTCCCTGTCTGATGGGGCACAGAGGGTGCCCTTTGGATCACCACAGACATGCCTATTAGCACCAGGGCTTCTCCCAGAGCATTTCTGGTGGTCCTGCACAACAAAGGGTGTCGGCTTGCAAAGCAAGAGCTACTAGACAATCATTCCTCATAACTGGATTGCTGTGCTGCATTAAAGAAAGAGTAATTTATGGCTTTCTGTTGGAGGGAGACTTGGTGATTGTAAAACTAAAGGACAAAGTAATACTGGCCTGTGCACCAAGACTGGCAGAATTCCTCTTTTCATCTCCTAAAGCCTACCAAGCACTGATAAACCCTTTTCTCTCTCCAGCTGCTCTGCTAACCCTAAGGTTTTTAGAGCCCATGACACAGGGCATGCTGAGTTGTGTCCGCACATGAAGGGCATTGGAGTGTGAGAAATGTGCTTGGACTGGAGGAGAGCCTCAGATGGCCTGGTTCCCAATAGGAAACTGTATTTAAGAGAAAATTCTAACCCCCTTTTAGATATTCTCCATCCTGCCTCTGATTCCTGACATATATTTCATGGTCAAAGGGAACTGCTGTATGTGCTGCAGTTATTTGTGCTGGCATTTGCCCTGATACCAAGCAGAAAGTAACAGTGGCAAACCAGCATCTCTCTCCCCTCATCCTTTAAACTGGTGTTTTAAGACTGTAGCTGCATGTTTAAAGTCCTATCCAATCAATGCACATAGTTTTACAGAGAGAGGCATACCCTCTATCAGTATGCAATGAAAATCATGTAAAAGCCTCTGAGGTATCAAGGACAGAAAAAAGACAGAGGCCTATGACTGAGTCCCCAACTTCATTCACAAGCATCTCACCTAGGCACTCCAAATTCTTTCTTACTGCCACTGCCAAACTCTTTTGTGGTGGCACTTTTATTATTCAAAATGCAGTAAAAATTCTTTGCAGCCCCTGCTGCACATAATGATGTAAAATAAATGCATGTCTGTGACCCTGTTGAAAGGATTTTCAGCCTTCTTTTGGAGGAGAAACAGAGCCACTGGTTGCTCTGCCATCTCCTGGGAGGCGTCTCAGAGGTAGCACTGATCATGCACATTGGTGTTGTACAGACAGATCCTGGCATTGCTCCTATCACCGGCTCTAGATTCTCAGATTATTGCAATGGGGGCCATGTGTTGGAGAGGTGGGATCAGAGCACATTTAATTCGATAGGAAGTAGAATTCAACTGCACATCCCTAGAGGGAGAACATCACCCTGCCTGGATCTACCATTGTGAGCTGAAACATCCCACCAACATTATTAAATCCTACCTTGCCAGGTCGTTCAGGTCCAGCCGTCCATCTTTGTTTTTGTCAAAGATTTTCATCTATAAATCAAGAAGACAGAGATAAAACAGATGGGCCAGGAGGAGAACACACATACAAAAAAAGCCAATACACATTTTGGTGTGCCCTGTGCCCTCCCCTCTGCCTGCTCAGGGTGCTTGTCCAAACCCTAGGCAGCGTGGCATCCTGTGCTAGCACCAAGTGCAAGGCTGGCACAAGGGAATAGCAAAACCCACCAGCTTTTTGACAGCAACAACCCGAAGCAATCAAATACCAGCACTGCTCCCTTCCACCCTTACATGGGGTTAAAGCAGGTCTGCAGCAAACACCTTCAGAAACTAAATACCGACATTGGCTTGGCCCCTGAAAAAAAAAGCCAACAAAGGGGGACACTTCTGAACACTTCCAGCTGGACTCCATCCTTACCTTCAACTGCTGCTGTGGCAAATGAGCAGCTGAGGTAAAAATGTCACCTTCTAATCAGCACTCAGGATTTTATACCACTAAAGCTGTGGGGCTTGCTTGGCTCAAGGCCTGCTGTTAGAACACACTAAGACTGGGAAGAAGGTTTAGGCTGCCAGCATCAAGAGGTTAATCTGTGTGAATCCAAAACTTACAATTTTCTTTTCCTGAATAGCATCATTTTGATGAGCCATCACAAAAAAATATTAATTTGTTTGTTGCATTTGGTTCTGCATTTCTCTTCAAGGCACAAAAAAGGGTCTGTTACAAGGAAAGGGGTGCGGGGGATGTTTAATGAGTTACAAACCTGAATAACTCATGGCTCAAAGTTCTAGAAAATATATATTCCACATTGGGGGGGAAGATGAATATTTTACTATGACAGATCACCTTTCTTTGTCAAATACTCAGTTAAGGAATATGCATTAATCTTACCTTGATAGATCACATTTGCCTGTTTAGTGCTCATGCAGAGTAGTCGGTTCACTAGGGATCTTTTGTGTATTGTATGGCTGCTGGAGAAGGCCTGGACCAGTTCCTGTCTGACAAAGCTCAGAGGGACAGGACTATCCCCTATGACATAGCCTGAACGTGTGGGAGCCAGCAGCATGTCCTGAGCACTTCCCAGCAGTGGAGCCAGGGCAGAGCCTAACACTTGAGTGAGAAAAGGCAGCACCTGGAGAGCTACCCCTGTTTCTCAGGGAGACTTTGCCGGTTTTGTCAGGGCTGCCTCTTCCCTGCCCCTTGCTCAAGGGCAGCAAGCCCTTTATTGTACTACGTTTAGATTGAGATCCTGCAACAGACTGTATACCGTTAATTATTCTGAATATTTTACACTACTGAGGTTTGCGTGGAATTTTTTAAGAGGCATTTGGTATGGGCTCACTTTTCCTCCCACTGAAAGACAGTATAAAACTCCTATGAATGACTGAAGGCCCATATTGAGATATTTGGAAAAATGACATCATGAGAGCCATGTGGGTGTTCAGTGGCACAAGGAAAGATATTTTCCCATTTAATTGGCCTCTGCCAAACATGTGCTCTGTGCAGAGCCACTAAGTGACAGAGGAAAGACTTCTGAATCTTCCTTTGCTCTAGAGCTGGAGAAATGAATAAAGCTGCCAAGCCATCCTGAGGACTTCCCTCTGGTTGCATCAGTCCAAGTTGTCCCTTTCCAGCTGATCTAACCTCTTGCATGCTGCTTCCTGTCCTATTAGCTCTCCCACAGCAATATGACATTTTTCCCTGGTCTCTGCTGGAGCAGCAATGGGACAAGGCTGGAGGAAGGGATGGGAGCAAAAGCTGCCTTTGCTGGTGCCACCAAGGGGAGAAATGTCTTTGCAATGACAGCCTTCCACTGCCATCAGAGAGATAAACCTGAGCCTTCAGTTCTTGGCTGATAAAGGAGTTATTCTGCAGGTCATAGAAAATGATTAATGTTCTTTCTAGAAATAAATAATCCCAGATAAGATTTCAAAAACCTCTCTACAAATAGAACATCAATGCCTAACCTGGTTTTGTCTGTCGTTTGAGGGGAGAGAGAAGTACCCCTACTACTTCACTCTTGCACACTCTCCATCACAGGTGACTTTGCAACATGCAGCTTGCATCCCTGCTCTAAAATATGCTGCCTAAAGGAAGCTTATGGAGACAACCCCTGTTTAGATGGCTAGAGAAAGTACCAGCATGTGGGTGGTGGGAATACCAGAGTACTTGGGCTCTACAAATACTTCAGTGCTTTTGAAAATGTCACTCCAAATCCCTTGGTTTTGGCCACCAAGGAGCATTAGTTACCCATATGGTCTGTAGGGACTCACCACAAAGCAGTGCAGCTGCTGTGGTGAGAGAGGACAGCATTTGCTGGGAAAGGACAGCTTTTGGGAGGACACACAAGGCCCAACTCTCAGGAACTCTGCTGCCAGCTCAGGGCAGCTCTGGCTGAAGGTAGTGGTCTTTCCTCCATACAAAGATACAGTGTCGTTACCAAAACACACTAAAGCTTACTGCCTTTAGCAGCCTTTGTACTTCACTTGGATTCTCCTACATGTTTCTGAGCTCCTGAAAGAGTGTTTTATTTTCTCCCATTTCTGGTGCATCTCAGAATTACTCTTTTGAGACTAAAATTTGGTGCTTCAGCCTAGACTTCAAATTCAGATGTGTTTTTCCCTCTGTGATGCCTCAGAAAGGCAAACACAGAGCTTTTGGGAGAAGTTCAACTCCGTGATCACCATGTCCTGATCTCCATACGAGCTCACTGATAAACATCACGGTGGCAGCTGATGGGACCAGGACGGACTGATGGTTTCCTGTCCAAGAGCCAGACTTGGGGCACAATTTTCATTTCACATAGGCTTGTCTGAGACAAGTCTCAAGTTTCTTTTCCAGTGAAACATCTCCAGCCTCATGTCCTTTTCCAGGGAATAAACACATAAGCATCCCAGCATGGCTGTCCTTGCCTTGGGACTGTATGTTTCCCACCCGCCCTGCAACGGCTCTACTTTGTAGGTGCAGCATATTTTCATGGTTTCAGAAGTTGCAAATAGCCAGGAGGCTGAAGGGTTTTGCGCATCCTTAATGAAACAGACTAGATTTGAGATGGTGGTTTAGACGTGAAAGGCTTTCTGCTTCATTATCAATTTTGTGAGCATATGGTTTTCAACCCTACCCATTTCTGAACTCTTCACAATATTCCTGCAGCAGTGCAGACCCCATTAAAATACTTTTAATAGAGAGATAGAAAACTTCTTAGCGGATTGCTTAATGAAAGGAAACATCCTTCTCTTGCACCCTGTCTTTGAGCTTGATATTAAATTTTTAGTGGCTGACCATTTCTACTTACAGCTAACCAACTCCCTTCCCTGACCTCCTTCACTCAGCTCTGCAAGAGATAACCTTTGTGTTTTCTATTTGTTTGGCCTTTTTCTGCCACAGCTACCCTGAATACAATTTTCAAACATATGCAATATTTTGATCATCCATACCAGTCAACAGAAGGAAAATAAAAGTCTGGCTGGAAGTGCTAGGCCAAGCTAATTCTTGCCAATGACTAACACATGAAAGATGGACAACACATAGGGAAGAAGGACTAGTATTCACTGAATTAGTTCTGGTACCAGAGCTAATAAGATAGACCTAATCCTGTTATCTGGACAAGTGGAGCGCATGCATACTCACAACATGGCAGTCGTGTGCTGCATTACTCGGGGAACAGCCTGGGGAAATGTTTTTTAATTAAACTTTCAAGTTTCAAGCATGTGAGTGTTTGATCTGATCTGCTAATTGTGTGCATGAGTACACAAAGAATGACAGAGGGTACCCACTCCATTCGACAAAGCATACATACGGGAGAAGCAGATAATTGAAATGGTTATGAGGTTGTTTCTAACTTAAACTTTTGCCTTCACACACCATCTTGATATGTTAAATTTGATGGATTTTCAGTTTACACTCTTGAAAGGTATATTTACGCTGCCAGGCTGATATGAAACATCTCAATGTGGTTATGGACAAGGTCTGGCATGTTTAAATAGCACCCAATTTTACTAAAAGCTTTGTTTCATCTAGCAGTATGCTTTATAAAATGATGCATTTCCTTTACTGTCAAGCTAGCCCATGTTTTAAAGTGTTTGCACACATTAATTCACTGACATTTTAATGGCAGTGCACCAAGGGCACACCCTCTGTTTGTCTGAATGTACTCTGAGGCACTCTGAGGCAGACAGAGAATATGTAAGAGCTTGGTTTGCGAATGAAAGTTGTTACCTCTCTGTTTTTTTAAAGTACAAAATCAAAACTGCCATCGGCTTTTAATTCAGCAAAGGAAATATCTCTGCTTTCCCAGTCCAGTGTTATAAAGGCCACTGAAACACAATATGACAAACACACACATTCTTTGAAGAGCAATATAAGACCATAAATCTGAATTATTTTCCATGACAGAGATAAGGAAAGAAGTAAACAACCAAAATAAATAGATCTGGGATCAACAGACTCACTAAAACCTGCTTTTATATCTTCTCTGGTTCTCTTTCTTTGTGTGTAATAAAGTGGGACACTGAGAGAGTCAGTTTTACTTGACCTCCTACTCTCACAAATATATTTTAATATATATATTATGGGCACATAAACCCAACAGCTGAAACAAAAGTTGGCCAGGGAGTACAGAGGTTATTGAGATTGTATAAAGACAGGCATCAGCCCAAGATGCAGGACTGCCTATGGCCTCTTTCTTTAGGGAAGGATGGGGTCACAAAGGCATTTGCAGAGCGGCAGGAGGGCCCTCTGGCCAGCAAGTTATCCTCAGGACAAAAGCTCAGTGCCCTGCTGTCCTAGGTTACAATGTAAGATGTAACCAAAAGTATGTATTCTATTATCATCTTCACAAGCTGTTAAAGCAGGTGGGGCGGTGTTTGTTATCTCCGACCATGACTCATCCCTGATAACTCGTCCGGGGGCCATCTCTTTTTAAGGGGCTATCAAGAACCCACGGCGTGACTCATAGAATTACATCAGTCCACTGTGAAATGCTCCGCCCAAGGGGGAGGAGCCAAGCATTCCCCTTTGCATATAATCTGGGGTTTGGAACAGCACAAACAGTATTTACCTACTGGATGACCAGAGGGTAAGAGGTACCACTGGACATTCAGGTGATGACCAGACCCTTCTACAGGATCACTGCTTCAACAGAACCACTTCATCTGGACTGCTTCCACCACCCTGACTAACAGGGTGTCAGGTTGTATCCTGACTCTGTCAGTGTTCTTGTACTAGTGCATTTATTTTAATTTTCCTATTAATTTATAATTCTGACTTGCGACCTGCCACTGGTTTGTTTTCAGACTAGTACACCTGCCCAGCCAGGTCGCCTGTGTCCCATAGACAAGTCCTTTGGCACAGGATTTCCAAGAGTGTTTTGATTCCTAAGAGACCTAGGCATAATCTATTGGGGTTTTACAAATCTTGCAGGCTCCTGAGTTCTATTGGTTTTGATCTTCAGAAATGAAGTTTGAGTTTAAATGGGATTTTCTGCTTCCCTTGGCTTATGCTACAGCAAGTGTGGTGCAAAACTGGATGTGACAGCACCACTGGCATTAAACTGAGAAGGGACACAGGAAGCAGATTTGTGTTGATCAGCTGTGTGGGTCCTCTCAGCATCCTTAGAGAGTTGCTGGGGAGGGAGGCCAGCATGGACCACTACCAGAAGGAGATAGGATGAGCAAAAACTGCTCTTTAGGAACCAGTCTTGTAGGCCATACTCCACTCTACTGTATTTCTAGAGCTTTGGGAAGTTTGCTCAGTGTGTTCACAAACATAACTAACTCTGTTTAGGCCTTTTTTCAACACAATAAATATTTGTTTTTCTATTAGTACACCATTTCTTTGGTGGTCATAAGAGACTTTGTTAACAAAGATATGCTAGCTTGACTAGTAAGGTGTTAAGGGTCTAACTCGCCTGAATTTTCTGTACTCTGGCTTTTATTTACCTGCATAAGTACATTGGCATTAGCACTGAACACGGATAGACTTTCACAGCCATGGAACTGACCACACTGAGACTCTGGCATTATCCTTGCAAAGGGGACAGGCAGCAGACACAAAAGCACCAGAAATCCCCTCAGTGTACAATAAAGGTAGTCCACAATGCATACTTGTGGACATAGACTATCCTCAGGGAGAAGCCAACCTCTTTCCCTTTGCTTTGAGAAGATGAGGAGCCCTCAGCTGCAGGCTTGTGTGCTCAGTGCCCAGGAGAATCTCGGCAAGTAAGCCCAGCAAAAATCTGGTGTCATTACAGCTGGGAGAAATATCTATTCTGACTTCTCTGGGCTTAAGATTTTATCCTCAGTCATCACCAACTACAAGCTTTCAAATGCTGTAGTTCATGACCAATACTTGTTGAGTGATTAGTCACTGCACTTACATTATTGCCTCTCTAGAATATTAACCTGTGGTGGGCAAAGATGGCATGCTGGCTGGGCAAGAACTATCCTTTACATTTTACTGAAATACAATATTTCTCAGATTAAAGGAGTTTTTTATGCTCCATCTGACATTATCAACAGAAGGCAATGCAAAAAGTGAATGCCAGTGTTGCATGTGACTGTTTCAGCAGAATATGTAACTTAAATTGCTGAAGTTTGACTCACAAATGAGCTTGCCCTGCATGCTGCTTGTAGGCATTGGGATTGCAAACTAGAAGTAACATGCTGCTGTCTGGGAAGCTGTGGACTATCAGAAACCGTATCTTAAATCTAGGTCACATCCTGGCATTTACAATATTCTATTTAAGTACAGAGCTGTGTGCATGCACAGGTAGGGAATCTGTCGCTCATAAAAAAATGTTGTCAAATGCATACATGAGATGGGTATTTCTGAGCTGAAATTTCACCAGGACCCAGAAACCTACTAATAGCTTGACTTCAGGGGCTGAGGGGAGGTGGGGAGGGATTGGAAAAAGTTCTTCTACTGTCATTCTCCACGGTGTTCTCATCATGAAGCATCAAGGAGGCCGGTCTTAGTTTCTCCAGATTGTGTTAATTCAGGAAGGCAGAAAATTCTCACCATGCTATTTAAAACCTCCATCCATTTTCAGCTATGCTCACTCTGTCTCCCAAAGCACACACTGCAGGGCCCCTGGGGCCTCTTCTCAGGAGGCTCAGAGCAATATCAGGCTTCACTTCAACCTCCAAGTGCTTGCTCCTTGCCAAGAGCCCTTGATCAGGAACAGCTCTTCCCACGGGAAGGCAATAAACCTACAGGTTGTTTTCAAAGACTCAGAACTGCAAGTGGGTGCATGTAAATAATTATTAATACACACTTAATGACTGTTAATGTATTAATGACAAATACATATCTATGTAGGCATGGAGAAAAAACCAAGAACAGTGCCTAAAAAGGGGCACAGCATTGTCACTTTAATTCCCCCATGAAGAGTCTTGAGAACTCAAATGTTCTTTTGTGATTTTCCCCAGTGGCTTTAGTGCTCTGTAAGATTTGATTTAGCAGACTCACGGAGCTTGTGCAATGCCAATGTGTTCACTACCTGTTTTCTTTACAGGAGTTCATCACTTGTTCATCAAACCCCTGATCTATATCAGTGTTCTCTGATGAAAGGATGTCAAGGTCACAAGGAAACAGAATAGCCTCTTAAGGAGCGGCTGCTAAGCAACCTGATAAAGTGATGTTCCTTTCCAGAGCCGACCAATCTTTTCCAAAAGAAATACTTTTTTCCTCTTCTAAGCCTTTTTTTTTTCTTTTTTTTTTTTTTAATGTGGTATGAGATCATTCAATGCAGCACAGGGAGCAAGAATTTAGCATGCCCTTGTTGGTTGATATATCTGCTCAAAAGCTGCAAATACCCAGCACAGAACCATAAAATGCTGCCTTTTTTTTTCCCCCTCAAGCCTGGGCTAGCTTCTTTAAAATGATAGTTTCTGCCTTTTCCCCTTTATCTCTATCTCCAGAAGGCCCTAGGGTCCACTCAGGATATCAGCAGCTGCTTAAGATGTGTGCAGCCAGCTATGCATGTACAGAAAAAAAGGGCAGAGATCTGTATATTCCTGTGGAGACAGATGGGTTTACAGCTCCTTGGGACACAGCTTATTTCAACTGAATAATAATTACATTGGCCCTTGAAAGCCCTGAGTTGGATAGATGGGCCACCCTGAGAGACCCTGTAGCTGTGTGCAGCAGGAAGAAGTCCCGGTCCCAAGGACTTTGTGCTCTAAAAAGATAAAAGGGTGGGAGCAAAGCAATAGGGGAGAGAAATATAAGTATGTCCAACCTGCAGTAAAGGAATTGCTGCTGCTGGTTGCTAAAGATAAAACAGAAAGTCTGTTGTCAGGAAAAAAATGGATGGGCCACTGACCCCTTTATCCTAAACAGTGGTGATGGTGGCAGTGGGACTCTGCACTCCAGCAGCTCCTCACTCCATGTGGGAAGGAGAGAGAGAAAGTGACGGGTTGCCATTGCCCTGGGCCTTGACATCAAACCTGTGCTCCTTGAGTGACTTCTCCCTCTTCAATCCAGCCCTGCAAATGCAAGGCAGAATCTTTCTTCTCCCCTTGGAATTTTGCCTTCTCACTTCAGATAAGTTCCTATTAAGTTCCTATGCAATCATTTGTGCAGTGTATCTGATGCTATAGGATACTGCCCATGTGGATAGTTTGCTGTTACATACAGAATTCGTATCCTCTATTTTATTCCAGGATATCACAGGATAAGATTATGCCTGTGGTAATTTCACACCCTGCCTTAGAGCTTTTGGGATCAGGTGTGTTTATAAACATCCTTGATCTTCAGCTTAGAGAAAAGAATTGCAAGGAAAAAATAATCATCTGCCATATCCTCATTTTCTAATAACCATTAACATCCCTGATTCTTTTGGCATTGCAGCTTGGCAAACCTTTGTCCTCAGGAGCCAGATTTGCATTTCAGATCATAGATTTCCCTAGTTATACAAAGCATCCCTTTTCCCAAATCAAATCTTATCTTCTAACATAGAGATTAAACTGCCTCTCTGGAGACACAAAGCCATTCTACAAGAAATCATGGGAATAGAAACCAGACCTCCTGGCTCTCAGCCCCAGGCTGCATTGATACCTAGCTGTGTTGGGGTAGTGGAATCACAGGTCTTTCTTGGGAAATTAAGGGGAAGGGAAAGGAGTTGGAGGAAATGAACTACCCACTGTCTACAAGCTTCAGATCACCTATTCCCCAGCACCTGATCAGAGATTGAGCACCAGGGATGGAAAACTTAACGGAGCAGAATGAAAGATATTTGCTACCAGCAAATGCTACCGGAAAGATTTTTATCCTAGCCGTAACTTCTAGGCTTTTGTTGTTTTCAAGCTCTGCCAGTTGGAGAATAATTTCTGCAGCTGGCACTCCTCTCTCTTCACTGTCTTATAAATATGAAAAACAAAATATACACTCTTCTGTAACAGTACAGTTTCTCACATTGCTCTAAAGGGTCACATTTCTAGGCACAGACACATCATGTATACATAACGTGGTATTGCAAAATATGTGGGCAGCTCCTTGTTTGCTTCCACACCAAGCTGGTTTTTAGGTACAAACACAGATTTTGTGTCAAGAAACAAGGCAGTCCCATCTGAAAACCATTTAGAAAATTGTGGTGATAGATGTCTGCTAGTGGAATTCAAATTATACCCTTGAGAATGACATCAGAAATGAGATTTTTTTCCTTCTTTTCTTGTTTTTAGATGTTTAGATACAATAATTTGCTCTGAAATCCAGGTGACAGATGCTAAACCCACACCAAATATTATGTTGTTGATTGCAGTATAAAAGCTATATTGTGATAAGCCAGGCGGAGAATTGAAACTTTCAACCTCCCAGTCTTTCAGGGAAGCAGCAGGGAGCCAGTAAGGCTTTCTGGGCTTTGCAGAGCAGAAAAACCAGATGCCTGCATGTCTTGGGAGCAAAAGGATTTGCTAGGAGGGAGGGAGGAAGTGAATGAGCTGGAGATCTGTCTGAGGCTGAGCATATCCTGAAGAAGGATGCACCTCACCTGTATTTAAAGAGGTTTAGAGCTCAGCTTGCTTTGGTGTAAAGTTGAGCTTCTTTCTTATAGGAAATAGTTCAACTCTAAGTGAAAATATTTGAAATGCCTTCACAGCTGATGTCCAGTGCAAAGAACTGCTAGCAGCAGTGTGTGCTGAATCCCCCGAGGGATCTCTGACACACCTTTTAAGAGGGCTTTTATGGCCCTACAGACATTGACCCCAAAGGAGATTTTAGGCTGTACTCTGATCTACACAACATTAATTCTATCTTTTCTTACCATAGTATCAGTATATTCTTCCAGCTTTACTTCAGTAATGATCTTGTTATGCTGCAAAAAGAGATCTCGCAGGAAATCCTGTAGTAAGAAAAGAGAGAAATTTTACTCTCTAGAGTAAATTCAAGAAATAACAGTAGGAAATTCAACTCAAATTCAGCAGGGTTACACAAATCTAGTTTCACATTCCTGATTAGTACTAGGAATGTGTACAGTTTGACCAAGTTAAATTTTTTTTCCTGAAACATGTTTTTTTGAATAAATTAGAAAATAACTAAATTTCCCCAGAGTAGGCATACTGGAGTGAGCCCTAATAAACTCACAAAATAAGCAAAAGATAACATTAAGTCCTGCAATGCTTGCTAATTGATCTTAAATCAAAATATTTGCCGTTCAGCAAAACACTTAAGCATCCTCTTACATTTTTGCTGGGACACAGGCTGAAGCTACACACTGAGACATGGTGTGAAGCCCAGGGATGGACTTTTTGTGCTTGCTGGCTCAAAGTATTTGAGTTATGGTTTCTGAAGAGGCTCTTGCCTCAATAGCCTGAGCTTTAATGAGAAATCAGTGTTCAGAAAATCTGCAGGTTCAGGAAGAGATTGTGAAGAAATCCCATTAATAAAACACAATGGCTTTGGCTCTGTTTAGCTGGGAGAGGCACACGTGTGAAGCCAAGGTGAGGCAGTGCTTGTGGGGTCACTGAATGTCTCAAGTCACCAAGACAACTGGGGCCATGGGACAAGGCTAAGGGGAAGCAGGACATTGAGGGCAACAGCAAACCATCCTCCCTCCTGCAGGGCCCCTGAGACCACGCCAGAAGGCACGAGTCCTTAAACTCGCTGTGAACAACCCAGAAATGCTGTTTGTCAACCACATAAAAAGGCAGCAAATCGGTAGAGCCGATGGAAGGGCTCCCATTGACATCAGTGAGCTGCAGGTCAAGCCCAGAGAGATTTGTTAGAATAACTTACTTTGAGTTCACCAGCTGAAATAAATCCACTGCTGTCAGCATCGTAACTGCGCCAGATCTGAATGGGGATAGAGTGATGCGAGCAAATAAATATTGCAGTTACTCATCTGCTCGTTGACAGATTGTAAAGATTTGAAGCAGAGCTTCCATAATGAGCAAGTTGTTGCATTATCCAACATTTAATTAATTGTAGATGAAAAAAATAAACTTTTCACACAATAGCTCTTACTCACACTTGGATGCTGTACATGCTACATGCTGCTATCACATGTTTAATGCAGACACACTGTCTATAAAAGGAAGACAATACTAAGAAACTGCATTGCATTTCTTACCTAATTTGTACATGCAGCTTCTTTTATTACCCTGAGTCAAGGCCATTGATCTGCAGAAGCCCCCAGCTTGTATGTGAAATAAAAGTAACTGCATGCAGTCTTGGAAAAATTGAAATTCCATGTTGGGATACTTTGGGGCAGAGATCAGAGGAAGACTGGGCAAAGTTATATGGTCTTGTTGACCCAATTTATGGAGGTTTCCTCTCCATGCCCTGACAGTCTAATGTTTCAGGATAAAATGGTGCTTAAAATGTGCCTGGTCTGCCCTCTTGGTTTATGCTGTACTGCAGCTGAGGAGCTGCAGGGGTGAGTTGATGAGTGGGGAGGTTTCCTCTGTGGTGGCATGACTGATAGGTGGCTGAGAGTGTTTATGAAATGTAATGAGCTCTCTGGGTACCCTTGGTCCAGTCCTAGGTACCACACCTCTGTTTTGCTGGTGTAAATAATGTAAAACCTTCTCTACTTGAACAGGTCGGAATGTGTTTTGCTTCCACAATACCCATCTGTTTCCCAAGCTGTGTTCTACAGAGGGCAGAGGGATTGGTGTTGAAGAGGCTGGTGGTGTGCAAGGGGGAGGAGGCAATGTGGAGATACAGACCCGCATGAATTCCACGCTGTTGTCCAAGGGAGTTTCCCGTCGGAAAAGCAGTAGGAAGTTCTCATCATCCGGCAAGATCATATTTGCAAGCTGGATAAAAAACATTTAAAAAACCCCCCACAACAAAAACCAGACACATACCATGAAAGTAAAGAAAAGAAAAAACTTGGGTGGCTGCTGACCCAGTATGTGAAATGTAAGTTTGGCTTGTTTCTCCCTTGGAAATAAACTCCAGACCAAAGGATCTGGCTAATGTAATACTCCATGAGTCACCTCCTCCACACCCAGGCTCTATCTTCCAGATCTCCCAAGTCTGCTACAGGTCTTAATCATAGAGTGGTTTGGGTTGGAAAGGATTTTCAAAAGTCATCCAGTCCAACCCCCTGCAATGGGCAGGCACATCTTCAACTAGATCAGGTTATCCAGAGCCCTGCCCAACCTGATCTTTGATGTTTCTAGGGATGAGGCATCAACCCCTCTGGGCAACCCCTTCCAGTCCTTCACCACCCTCATTAAAAAAAAGTCTTCCCTAACCTACTCTTAATCTACCCTCTTTCAGATTAAAGCCACTACCCCTTTTTCTATTCCTACAGACCCTATAAAAAGTCTGTTCTAATTCTCCATCCTTCTATAAAAGAAATCCTGGGCTGGGGTAGGGCAGAGATACCTCCTGGATTTCCAAGCGTCCGTCTGTGGTGACATCGTAGACAGACATGAATTGCTCCTTCATCCTCTGAACTTCTTCTTCTGTGATGGTGCTCTGTCATGGGGAAAACAACAAGTGCAAGAAAATTGCTGAGGGCACTAGAAGACCCTCCTGGAGGAAATCTCTCCTCACGCACAGATAATCACCAGGATCATTGCGCCCTTACAGTTGGGGATAATGCCCGTAGACACACCATTGTGGATGAATTTTTGGAAATAAGTCCTATGCATGTCTTCATAGCTACTAAGCTTTCAGTTGGAAGATCAGTGTTTGGAAACCCCAAAATATTTCAGTGACATCTGCTTTTTTAGCCAGCTGTTCCCATTATATCACTGGAGTTTGGTTTTGCTCAAGTGTGTGTTACAGCAGTTTCCATCCTCTTGTTTTCAGCTTGTGCTTTTCAGGAGGATATCCTTATCCTTGAATGACATCTCTGCAGTTCATTAGATCATCAGCCTTGAAAGGTGTCAGTGGAGCTAGATTGTTGCTTATTCTTGCCCATCAGCTGATTTAAGACCTGGCACCCTGTCAGTGTTCCTGGGTTGATAGCATAGAATTTCAAGCAATTGACACTCCCTTTGTATTTGCTCAACCCCGTAATTGATTTATACATGGTGAGGAGTTCTCCGGACTTGTCAGGTTATGTGTTTTGACAGGCATCGCTGTGACAGGTGAAATACAACGCTTAGGTTCATCAGGCACAGTTTCTTTAGCAGCAACCATGAGGGTACCCACTCTGACTGGACTACGCAAAATACAATTTCCTTACCCTGTGAAAAGGCTTCTGGTCATATGAGCTTTGTGGCTGGGCTGGGAAGCTCACCTAGTTAATCTTTCCCAAGCAACTAAGTCCTACGTTACCCTCAGCACCCACACTGAGCAGGTCCTGGCTTCTTTCCCAGTCGTGTGGGAGGTGGCCCTCTCTGGGAGGGGAAGGAAGGAAGGGAGAAGGATAACCCACACCGGCTTGTGGCATACCTTTGTAGAAATTTTTACAAGACAATAAATTAACTTCTTCCCAACCCCTGAATAAAAGTCCTTCAAAGTTTTTATCTTCTCTACAACCAGGTGGATTTAGGACTACAGCTATTCCTTCCTGAGTCTTCTAACGCAGTTGCTCATTTCCAGCTGCTATTGAAGCTCCATTAGGTTGTACACTCCCTTTTTTATTACTATGACACAAGACCATGAGTGACTTTCCCAGATTTACTCAGTGCACCGCTCCATGCAGTGCAGCCCTTGGAGTGCATCCTTGCTGTATAACACCAAGGGCCAGCAGCTCCCAGTTTGGGGCTGGAACACCCAGCAGTGATCCCACAGGGATGCACCCAACATGGCCGGCCCCAGGAGGGGTGTGGCAGGACATCTAACCCCACCCCCACTCTGATAACGGGTGCACAATGAGATGATAGCCCAAGGGGCTCAAAGGCCCAGCCAGAACCGTCTCTGGCGCCTGATAGCTCAAACATCAGCTAAGAATCCACATCTTAGTCTGCAGAGCTGATGTGGGGAGAGATAGAAGGAAATTCCTGACTTGAGAGACACAGTTTTTACACTATAAAAGATCCACTAAAATCACCACTAGGCAGAAGCCTCGTACACCCTGAAAAGTGTCCAAAAACTTCTCCCCAAAGTCTGGACGCAGATTTCATGGTTACTTCTCTGGAGATTGAGTGAAAGGACTTTCTATGTGTGCTCCATCAGCAATTGGATGGTAAGATACATTGAATCCTCTTATACTATTTCTTCGCTAGCTGTAAGTGAAAAAGGTACCTTATCGTGCACTGTATGTTACCCTACTACTAGTAGTGTTTTCCTTTGTTTTATTCCTGTGTAGTATTAATTTGCTTTAAGTCTTTATGCCTGTGAGTTTTCTTGTCTATTAATAAATTCATTCTATAATAGACAGAATCAGTCATTATTAAAAGAACTTACGAACGAGAGTGGGTTTTGGGGTGCTGGCCGCCTCAATAAAGATACTACCTGCTGCCAGAGGCCTGGGCAGGAGGTAGGATTAATCTAAACCCCACATCCAATTCGTGACAAGGGGGGGCTGAGTGGGTCCCAGGGCATGGCTGCAGGATCCTGCTTTCCCATGGCAGTGTCCAGAAAGTCCTGTGGGCTCAGGTATTGAGGGCACAGCACATCACTGACCACACGCTTTGGTTTTCTTTCCTCTTGGCATTATAACTCACCCTCCTCATGCTATTTAAATTGCCTTCTGACAGCACCTTGACACTTTGAGACACCTCCCAGGATTTAGGCAAGTCTATCAGCTGTCGACTTCAATAGGCTTGCAAAGTACTCTGAAATTATCCTCCTCCGTGCCCAGTAGGACGAGTTATTTCCAAAATTATAATCATAGCTGATATTTGAAAAGTGTGCTGTGCATTTCAAACTAGTCGTTTGTTAAACCGCTTTTTGCTCAACTTGGTGTCAGCTATTAGCCACCACTTCATTGAGCTTTCTGTGGCAGGGACACTGTTATCTGCATAAAAATAGGACAGCCTCCTTCTTTTTATCAACTGATTTAAACTATGGGATACATCAAGTAAATGTCTGGAATACTTAAAATGTTTACACAGCTCCAAAAGCTTTTAGTCGAAGGGGTTACTCTACAGTGGATTTTTCAATTTGGACAATCTTTCTCTCTTCATAAATATTCTACTTATAAAACAAAACTGGTAATAACTCCACCAAAACCCAGCCTTTACTCACAAAGAAGAACAGATACTGCACAAACTGGCTTTCTGAACATGCATGTTCAAGACAAAATTATTTGTATATTACAATTTTTTTACACTAAGAACAATACACCTCATGTTATGACCATTAGGTTCCAAAGGGGGCCTTTGAAAAAAAACAAAAAAACATCCCAGAACTCTGAAAAAGAAAATAGATCCAATAAGACATATTCCAAGCAGAAACTAAGGTTCAGAGAACTGGTTTTCAAGATTGACCTACTGGTGGTGCAAACGAATAGCTTGCTCTAATTGCCTTTCTATTCCAAAAACATTTAAAAGGCTGGAAAAACCTCATAATCTATATGATCTGTTCCCCTTGTCCAAGCAAGCACATGATCTGAAGACTCACTTCACCCCACCAGCAAGGATGCTGGGGGTGCACAAAAAGTTGGGAGGGGACACAGCCAGGACAGCTGACTCCAACTGACCCAAAAGATATACCACACCATATGGAATGGTGCTCAGCATACAGAACTGGGGGAAGAAGGAGGAAAGGGAGATATTTGGAGTGTGGTGTTTGTCCTCCCAAGTCAGCATGATGGAGCCCTGCTTTCCTGGAGATGGCTGAACACGTGCCTGCCCATGGGAAGCAGTGAATAAATTCTTTGTTTTGCCTTGGCTTGTGCCCGTGGGTTTTGCTTTACCTATTAAAATGTCTTTATCTCAACCCACGAGTTTTCTCACTTTACTCTTCTGATTCCCTCTCCCATTTCACTGGGGAGGGAGTGCGTGAGTGAGTGGCTGTGTGGGGCTGAGCTGCCTGCTGGGTTAAACCTGACGTAACAAATAGCAGCATACAAAAATGTGCCTCTTGTCTCATAAGACGGAACAAGGGGAAATGGCTTTGCAGCAAGTAAATGTCTGCAGCTGAGCACATCTTTCTTTATCAGAGAATGCTGTCTTGATTATGTTGCCTGTCTCAAGAAACAGATCCTTAACCAGTTTCAAAGGTTTGCAAAGCTCTCCCTTTTGTGAGGGTTTAAGTGACTGCTGTTGCATCCTTTCCAGTCACTATCTGTACAGAAAAGCCTTTCTCATAATTCGTTGTTTTCCCTGGTGCATGAACCTCCCTGAGTTTGTGGATGCTGTGTGGTTTCCAAGGGCTGCCGCATGTTCTCACTGTGCAGCCAGAAAAGAAATCTTTACTACTTACCATGAGGAGAAGGCCATGTCATTTTTATTCTTATAGAAGAACACAGTTTAATATAACTCCATGACTTTGTTCACATATTTTTCAGGGTTAACAAGTAAATTCCTTAGTATGAATGTTCTTCCACAGAGTTTTACAGAGAAAAGCTTCTGTGCTTCAAGTTGCCATAACAAATTAATTTTCTGCTTTCTCCTTTCTATGTCCAGTCTCCATCTTCCCTTTTGCAAAAGCCCTTTAGAAGTATTGAGCATCACAAAGGTAATCTGGTTTTTAATAGTGTTTGTAATCACAGAAAGGGCATGATCACATATTTTTAAAATTTCTACAGCATTTAATTTCTTTGTCATGGCTGGTTATGATTGTTTGGAAACCTGGATGTAATCTGTCTTCTTTATTAATCCATTCCTTTCTTATTGTTGCACTCTTTGCCTCACGCTGTCTAATTAAATATTTGCTCCTTAAGGGATTCATGTGCTTGGCAGCAGTTTGCCTTGATGAAAACACAACTATGAGTCACTTGGTTTGGGGGGCAAAAAGTGAATCTATGGAGCACTGCGGAGCCTTTCCTACTTGATGAAATTGGATGTCTCATTTAATTCCTGCTGGTCAAGACTATCCTGTAAAAAATTGATTTCTTTTTCCTTCTTGACATGATTTTAGAAGCAAGCCACTATATTGATTAGGGTATAAAAAAAGATGAAACTACATTTAAGTGACTATTATACACTGTTTCTTGAAAAAAGCCCAGAGAATTTTCTGAAAATGCTGGCTCGAGCACGTATGTCTTCTAGTGTTTCAGCCAAATATGATAGAAAGGCCAAGGGTCCCACAGATATCGAGTTCCTACAAGATCTATGAAAATAAATTGTGTCTGCCAAGAAGGAGAGCTGGAAAACAAAATCAACAACTATTACCATGCCAAAAGCCACACAGTACAGATATGAGGCCAGCAAGGACCAGATGAGAGACATCAGTAGTGTACACTTCGACTTTAGAATAAGAACCTTTCATTTTTGGGCCAAACATTTCTTCATAGTAAAAACAAATCTTATTAATGACTCTGTTACCCCCATGCAGCTGTAGGTTGGATTGCCTGCATAATTGTGGGACATCACCCTACAGCTCCAGGGCCAATTTTTCCTTTGGGCCACTCTTGCTCACTTAACTTCAGTGCCATCACTTGAGAATTCAGACCTGTACTTTGGTTAGGATTTACTAACCAAACTGTATTCCTGCATGCTACAATAGATGAGCACTTATCCTGTCATCCCATGTTGCATTTTTGGTTCCTTTTTTAACCCTCATCAGCACAAATGTGGGAAAGCTTTTTTCACGTAGTGGACACCAGCATCCAACAAAGGCTACTGCAGCCTTCCTTGTGCCATCATGGTTTTGTGGATAGGCTTTGGACAGGTTCTTTGTTCCGTCCTTTCTGCTAGGCTGAAAGTTGTTTGATGTGCATTTGGGAGATGAAAACACATTGTATATTTTTTACCATGGGCATGTTTAGTTTCCATTAAGAAATATCTTGAGGCACTTCCATGCCTTAATGTGGAGGAACAGGAATAGGAACTGGCCAGGCTAATCAAGGCTGATGAAAGCCACAACTAAAGAAATAACTCTATTTGGCAAGAATCGAAATGACAGAATGGTTTGGGTTGAAAGGAACCTCAAAGATCATCCAGTTCCAACACCTTCCCCTAGACCAGGTTTCTCAAATCCCCATCCAACCTGGTTTTGAACACTTCCAGGGATGGGGCATCCACAGCTTCTTTGGGCACCTTGTTCCAGTGTCTCTCCACCCTGATAGTAAAGAATACCTTCCTAATAATTAAATAGCCAGGATTTCCTGGGGAGTTAGAATTCTGAAATATTCTGGATGTGGATGCAAGTTGATTGCTTTCTTCTAGGGGTCTTCTGGCTGGTCACAAGTGACTTTAGGTCTCTTGGGGTGGTAAAGCACAGGGGAAGTCTGCTTTGGATGGCTTTGAGGCTGGCTGATATTTTGACCATTAAACTTTGTTTGACTAGCTGTTGCATTCCTGACCGTGCTAAACTATGCACATTATTTAGATAGACAGTACAGTGTGCAAGGCAAGGAGGAAGTTCCAGAGTAACTGGAGGGTGCTTCTATTCTTTGGAAGTAAAAAGCAAGGACAAATCCTTAATAGCTGCTCAGAGTGAGCTCCAGAGGATTAACTTCAGTCCCTTCCAGTCATAACTATCCATGTGGTTTTCATGCAGGAAGTATTGTAACAAGGCTAATACCTGTCTTGTCTGATCAAATTTATACTTCAACAATTTTTGTGGTCTCCTACACACTTACAGTTAGGTGAAGGCAACCATGCTTTATCTGAAAGTTTTCTATCTAACTTGAGTATAATTTAAACAAGGTGAAATACCTTTTTGAGAAAGCCGAATGGCAATGTGCATTTCTCTCCATATCTACCCAGACATCATTGGTTTTATGGAAACTTTCAGTAATCCAACCCCAAAATTTATAGCCGTTCATCTATAAAAATCTTACCTAATCATTATGAGAATATACACAGAGCTTCCTTAAAACCACAGAAAAGAGAAAGCAAGGAAGATCCTTAATGATCTTGATACAGAAAGAAAGATGTACAGGAATATAAGACAGAAATGCAGGAGCTATATTTCCTTTTCTAATAAAATTACTTTGATGCTGAAAGAAACTGTCCTTTCCATTGAGATTTCACCTCAATATAATAAACTTTTAGAAAATGCAAGGAAAGGAGTGCCATAATGTAGAAGAAAGAGGTTTATGAAAGAGCAGAAGAGAGCCCAGGCAGCTCATGGCAGCCATGCAGTAGCAGGCTGGAAGCTGGAGGCTCAAATGGTTAGAGAGAAGTCATAGGAGTGGTAACAGAAGCAGGTGGATAATGCCAGCACCTTGCAATCATAATGCTGGTGTGAGGATGAATTACACACACCTGGAAACTGAAGGCATTTTCAATGGAATGGAATGGAATGGAATACTCCAGTTGGAAGGCACCTCAAACAACCATCTAGTCCATCTGTCTGACCGCTTTGGGGCTGGACAAAAGTTAAAGCGTGTTGTTAAGTGCATTGTCCAAATGCCTTCAGCAACAGCAATCACCCACTGGAGGAGAAGGGACAGGAAGCAGCATCTGGGATTTGGTTGGTTTACTACAGGTCTACCTTTGTTGCAAAGTTTTCCCTTCCCCCCCACAACTGTTGATGGTTCAATAAAAGACATTGAATTGGCCTCCATCACTGGATGCTATTTCAAGTTTCTTTCCTCACTCAGAGTTGTCAGGAAGAGCTGTGTCTCTCAGCTTCCTGACAGGCTCGTTTTTGCATTGTTTTCCCAGCTGCTCCCATCCCCTGGCATTTAGTGTCAGCTGGGGATGCTGCAGTGTAGCTGGGAAGATAAACAGAGCTGAAGGACCACAGTGGTCATTAAGAAAAATAACAGCTTAGGGAATGCAGGCTGAAAAAATATAATTATGAAGCCATTCTCTATTCAAGCAGAGACAACTTCCAGTGCTGATAACATTATTTATCACTTGTGTAGCACTTCAGACACAGTCACTAATTAATCCTTGTGACACATCTGGAAGTTATGCCAGTGTATTGCTGTCTCCCCTTTCTACTGTGCAAGGAAACAGAGACGTTAAGAACCCAGAGGAGTAAAGGTCAGGATGAGTGGTACAGCAGAGAGATGCTCAGTCCCAGCACACTGCTTCTATCACAGAGGACACTTTCTTTCTGTAGGATGGTAAAACCAATGCAGAGGGGACCCTTTACCCCTCCTGCTATAATCACAAGCATGTACAATATAAATCACGTGAAAAAGAGAAAAGCGGCTCAGTGTTGTTAGCCAAACTCATTGTACAAAGGTAATAGAGACCTTTGTTTAATCTGGTGCTACAAGTGATCCCCATACCCAGAGGAGTTGGCAGAGGACTGCTCTCAGCCTCCCAGGACAAAGCTCTCCTTGGGTTTCTGCCACAAAGACAGCCTGCTCTGCCTGCAGCCTGACATGTAGTTTTATCCCTAATACTACCACAGCGGCAATACTGCCAAACATAAGCATGAAGACTAGAAGGAAAAAACAAAAAGCACTTGAGAGGCTGTCTGAGCACTCTGAAAGTTAGTGAGCATTGTCTTCCAGAATTAGCCTATTTTTTCTATTTCATAGGAGGAGAGGGAGTTGGTTCTTTCTCCATTCAATTTGTGTTAAGCTATTTCTTTTACTGGCAAAACTTAGATAGCAGAAGCAAAGGAGATGCAAATTGGATCAGGGTGCTGAATTAAGCTGGAGTCATACAAGCAGGGACTTCTAACAAGCAATAAAACTATTATTGATTTCTTAAAGCAGGAGGTTCATTGCTAGAACACCCTCATTTTGCAAGTTGTGTGTCCTGGTAACTAAAACGGTGTAATGGAGTTCACACTGGTATCAGCAAGACCACAAAAACTGCTGTAATACACTAGGCTTGCAACCCAGCTGGTGTGATGCTGTCCCAGAGCATCATGTGAGGGGTACATAAGGGCAGCTATGGGCTAGAGTGGGGCTTGGAGCTTCTCCTGACTCACATCCTTAGAAAGCTGCCTGCAGCATGAGATCCCTGGTGAACCCTCGCTTTTATCACCATCAGCTCACTCCAGAGAGCCCCACCTGGAGGTTCCTTGCTTCAGCTACCCACTGCAGCATTGACCTCTGCAGCCTCATTTTAAGTGTCTCCTTCAGCATGTCATGTTTGCTGTCACTGAGTTTGTTTGAGCATGCTTTGTGCTGCTGTTTCAATACCCCAAGACTAGCAGCTCCTGATTTCATCTTTTGTTCCTGGGTAAATAATCATGAGCTTTCTGATTTCTCTTTAAATCAGCTTTTCTGTGTCCCTAAAGATTCTTATTGCTGAATCTTTTTAAATTTGTTTGAAGTCTTTTTACGTGTCTATCTGTTCATCTAACCATCCATGCTCTGAAAGACATTTCTGCAGAAACTGCCAATATTTCAATCCAAATTTACTTGCAAATTAAATAAAAATATGCTTGAAAAAATTACTCACAGCTTCTATTTTTTTTATTGTAGCCCTGAAGATCCAAGAATACTAATTGGCTTGTAAGTACAATTCTGATTTTACACTTGATACTCATGAATTTATGCCTTTTATCAGCAACCTTTTCTCTCTCTGTTAATTACTTTTTGCTTAAAGGAGTTGTTTCATCTCTGGTTTTTGGCACACCCTCTCCTTCTGTTTGGAAGATGTTTCCTCCTTTTCCTATCTGGGCACATGCTGTGTAGTGAAAATATTAATATATTCTTTGTACACTATATTCTTTGAGTGCTGGCCTGAGTGGCAGGATTTCTCCTTCACTGATGGTGACATCACAGGCAATGTATGACCTGGAGGCAAGGAAACCAGCCCCTGTAAATTGTCGTGCAACTTCTGGTTGTACTGAGATGCAGAGAGTGAGAGAGGGGAAGTGCTGCCAAAACCAGGAAAGGAAACCAGGGGAGAAACCCAGCTCACCCTCCCTGCCAGGTCTGGATCTTAGAAGCAACAGAATTGACTCTCGTTTGGCTTTTAGCCATTTGCAGCAATATAGACATAAGCCTTCTTCCTAAGCACCATTTAAAATTAATGACAGTATATTCGTTAAAAATTGACCTGGGAAAGAAACCTATCATATTAACAAAACTAACCAGCACAGGCTTAAATAAATAAACCATGAACATTGCCCTCCCGCTCAGCCAGCCGGGCTGTGTGCTGGTGCTTTTTCACTTGTTTCTACTCAACAACAGTAAATGACCTTCTCTCCACACTGCCAACCAGCCCCTTCAGCTGGTGCCAACTGCGATCTCACCCCGACAGCAGCTGTTGTGTTGGAAACAACTGACCAAACTGCTCAGGTGACTGCACTTGTTCTTGTACCTGCTTAAATGCCACCCTGTTGCCAAGAGAAAAGCTCTTTACCTCGGGATTGCTAAGAAAGTCAGCAACCAGGGAACAACAAACACAAATCATCTCTCAGCATAACTTTTTTGCTTGGACCTGATGCACAACTAACATGGCACAGTACTTACTTCTGGTCCCAGTTTCTCCAGGAGATGATGAAAAAAATCGTCAAGCTCCTTCCCTTCTATGTAACCATTGTCTAAATAAAAAGTAAAAGTATTCATGGTCAGGGGTATTGCCCGAGTTCCAGGAACCGTGTCGCGGGCTGCATGCAGGTAGCCCAAGGCTTCACGGTCAGGATCTCAGCTGGGGCCCCGCCTTTCCACTCAGGGCAGCCCCGCGTCCTACTCAGTTTCGTCGGTTCACTTCTCCGTGAGGGCTGGGCACAGCTTCGGAGTTTGCCTTACAGAAAACTTCTCAGAAACAAAATTAAACCCACAAACTGGGACCGAAAGAGAGAACAGCAGATGAAACAGGGAAGTGATGAAAAGGCAAAACTTTTGGGGTGAAAAGGCGGATTTACAGCTGTGATATTCATGGTAAGAAGGCAGAGGGGGGCTCGAAAACACCTGCAGGATCTTGTGGGGGTGAAGCTTGTACATGTCGGCAAACACCCGGCCCCACGTGCAGCACCCCAGGCACTCACACTGCGCCCACCCGCACCCCGTCCCGGACGGGCACCCAGCCCGGCGGTCCCGCCTCCCCACTGCACGGGCAGACCCCTGCCCGGCACCCACGCAGCCCTCAGCCAGCTCCCCCCATGCTGTCCCCACTTGCCGTCGGCGTCGAAGCGCCGCCAGGCACCGAGGAAGGCGGCGGCGTCCAGGCGCCCCTCGGCGCCGCTCTCCATGGTGCTGCTGCCTGCCCGCGGCCCTCACCCTCCCTCGGCGCCGCAGCCTCTGCCCCGGCCCCGCCGCCCGCCCCGGCTTTCAGGGCGGCGGCCCCGCCCCGGGGGCGGCCCCGCGGGGGTCGCGGGGGGAAGTCTCCCCCTTCCCGGGGCTCGTCCCGCCGGCCTCCCGCCCGCCCGGATCCCGCTCGGGCGTGCTTGGAGCGGGGTTGTGGCAGGACGGAGCTCAGCCGTCGAGGTGGGCTGGAGCAGCCCGACCCCGCAGCCCTTCCCGCTTCGGACGAGCCGTGCGCCCCTTGCAAACGACCTTTAAAGTTTCAAACCTCCCCGAACGAAGGCAGAAGTGCTGGAGGGAAATGGGAGGCTTCAGAGAAGTGGTGGAGTTTAGGGGCGGGGGGAAAGGAGTTTTCTAAATCTTGTAACTCTCCTCCTCGGCTTATGAAGGCAGAGCAGCAGCAGGCAGAGTTCTCTCACCTTCTTCCTCACAGCCCTCGGGAGGGTTTCCCTCAGCGGAATGAAGAGCCTCAGGATGAAGATTGACAGAAACCTGCATCGTCTTTCTTCTGTAATACTAATCAAGGAGAAATCGTGGAGTTCAAGGTCTCCGTGCTGACAGAGGATCCTGTTCATGGTAGCACTGCTTAGGATTGGATTTGATTTGAATGTTACCTGTGTATTCACCTGCAGTGATTTTGGGCACCTGGGGCTGGGCTGTATGTCTCCATGCGTGCTCCCAGATTCATTATTGTCTCCTTTGAGACCCCTTACAGACAGTTTTTTCCAGGTTGCATTTGATTCAATATATACATATTTCAATTTTATTCACATACTGATTGCTTTAGAGAGGCTCTCAGAAGCAGCTGAAAAGGCTTTTAAAAATTATTTAATGTTCGCCCTGAGCAGGTTCCTATTTGATCTGAGGGGAAAAAACCTCAGAAGAACTGAGTCGTGTTTTACTCAGGAATTCTTTCAGGGAGATCACACAGCACTGTCTAGCTTTTCTAGTGTGCAAAGAAAAAGGAGATGCTGTAAAGCTGATGTGTTTAAACAGCAGCATGGGAGTGTCTTGGTACAGAGATTCCCTGGATAGCAGCCTGGGATCATCTTTGGACCTCAGAAAAATTATCGTCAAGATCTTAATGCAACAGCAAGGCCAAAAGCACCCCCTGACTGCTCAGGTGTGGAACCCCAGCATGGGGGAGGAACTCATTAGGTAATGACATGAAAAAGTCTAGATTTTTAGGAGACACCTGCCCAAGTCCCTTGCAGGCAAGACCAGAGTCACTCCACAGGTTTCTCTATCGTCTGTCCTTGCCTCACTACCAAAAGTCATGCCTTCCCTTGGGTTGGGGGCTCCCCCATGGAACCCCTCCTGCCGTCTCTTCTTCCCAGTGTTTGCCACCATGGCTCCCTGGCAGTGGTGGCCTCCTGTACCCCATGGGAGCTGCCTGATCTCCTGTGTGGGATGAGGTCACCTGGCACTGCTCCATGGCATGAAGATCACTTTTTGGCCCCGTCTGTGTTCCCAGGACCCAGAACCCATCTGCCCCAGATCGGCAGCATCCTGATCCAGGTTTTTAGAAAAGAGATGTTCATCAGTTTCTAGCATGGTTTGTAACTCACCTTTGGAAGCCACCACCATGGCTGATAACCAACAAGATCCCTTGGTAGTATGATCATGACAACTGGTTTCTTACTAACAAATATTTTTAACCAAACTAACTTAAGAGGAAACGCTACCCACATTTTGCAATATTTTGCAACAGGAAGCACCCTGCCATTTGGCAGGGATGGAGATAGTGAGATTTTATGGGATTGGATGCAAAGCTCAGGGCATTGAGAAGAGCTTCTCATAGCTGGTTCTCCCCCATGCCCTCTCAGGAGGAAGAGCAGGTGAGAAGTGACACCTTATTTAAACTACCAGTATTTATTCAGCATCTCACACAACTCCAGTGAAACCAGGTCCAGGCTGGAGAGAAAAAAGGACCTTAAAGCTTAAAGGGCTCTCACAAGAGCTCATTGTTGTCTGTGCAGGAGGATGTGGATGATATGTGTCCATCTTTGTCATCCCATGCACTTTTAGTGCTGGCAGAGAGAGGTTTTGATTTTACACAGCAGCAGAACATACCTGCACAGGGGGAAAAAGGAGCAGAGATGATGGATTTCTCTTCTGTTTGCACCAGCTGTGCCTTTGCTCCCCCCACAAATCCCTCCACTGAAATACCCTATGGCTACAGCGGCCACCTCACAGATGCACAGCTTAGCTGGTCTGCCCCGCCTGGAGTATTGCACAAAACGGATTTAGGGTTCTTTGGGGTGGAATTGCAAAATTTAGCTCAAAGTGACTGGAACCAGGTAAATCCCAGCCTGCAGTGCGGATGTGGCCATCCTGCTGCATGCCTAAAATGTGTTCAGCTTCTCCAGTTGCTTTAGGTGACTCAGTAAAGCCTGAATGAGAAAAAAACAAAACTAAACAAAAAACAGCTCAGAACAATTTTTACTCATCCAGTTGGACTTTCTGTGGAACACTGTAAATTTGAGGAGCATGTTGAACTGTGGATCTACTGGCATCAATATTAAAGCAACACACTGAAGATAGCTGCTGTGTGTGCAGCTCATGTACCAAACTCAGCAACCACTCTGCCTTGGCTTATTTCCTTAGAGGAATAAATAAGAATTAAAGGTAGGCAGTATTTTAAAAAAGTAATAGACACTTTTGATTAAGGACTTTGGCTTCAGCTTTGCACTGTGCAGTAACACTCAAGGTTGAAGAGCTCAAATTCATGTTTTGAAAAGCTTAAAAAGAACAGCAAGTGTGTTCACCCTGACCACAGATGCACTTGGCTCTTAAATGAATGTGCTTCAGTAAGCGCCTTGAGGCTGGAAGCATTTGCATGACCATTGCCTGGCCCTGCTGTGGGTCAAAGAACCCTCCAGCTGAGGACACCAGCAATGCTGTTTTATTTAACTGATATTGATAATCAATTATCAAATGGCAATTTTTGCCAAGTAAAGAGCAAAATAAGGAGCACATGGCCAAACCCCAGGCTGGGCTAGCTTTGTGGAAAGGCTTAATCAGGCAAGTGTAAATGGGAAAGCATGGATAAAAGTGCAGATTGCTGATCTGGAAATGGAAATAAGGGGGCAGCTGACAAATGCCTCATTCTTCAGGCCAGACTCAAAATATTGATGTGAAATGAAACATTTGGGTTTCCATGAACAGACTAGAGAACAAAAAACCAAACCCAACATTTGGATTTGTGGTATGACTTTGCTCCTCCCCTTTACAGAAGAAAATTCCAAATACATGAAGACACAGAGAAATGGAAATAATTTTCCTCATCAAACGGCTTCAGCTTCCCTCAGCTTTGCGCTGACCAGAGACACTGAGGAAGACAACACTGGCACCATCAGCACTTCATTCTGCTCTGAGCAGGTGTTTCACAGGTGGCTTGGGTCCTGCATGGGTCCTGCAGAAAGCCCCAGCCTGGATCCTCGGTGTGCCCCGTTTTCCCCAGACCCCGAGTGTATCAGGGCGGTGGGATGTGGGTGTGCCAGCCGAGCTGCTGTGCCCAGCTGGGGCTGCCGAGGGTGGGGATGATGCTCCCCTGCCCAGCAAGGGATCTGAGCATCCCAGCAAAGGAAAATGATGCTGAAGCAGTGAAAGGTAAACTGAAAGGAAATCAAAGTGGCAATAATAGTCAGTGAAGTCCCCCACCATTCCTACCATTTCTTGGAAATCAAGTCATACACGAAGCTGTCTGCTGCAGGAAGAAACAGACTCTCCTTTCCAACCCACCCTCAGATGGGTACAAGCTGCTTATTAGCAATAGACCCCCACTTTCCAAAAAAGGATGCCCTTCTCTTGCCCCTCCTTCCATCCTGCTCCCTCCCTCTGCCTGACAAATCCCACATTCCTGTGCTGGGCTAGATCCTGGATCCGTCTGGCTCAGGTGGTGCAGAGTGTGTGGGTTCAGGGTGCAAAGAGGTGCAATGACAGTTCAGGTTGGGTACTGATGGATGTGGTGTGACACAAAGACTACCATCCCACAGACATTTCCATCCGCAGATTCCCACCAAGGCCGAGTTTTTCCAGCCTTCCCAGCCAGCCCTCCAAGCTATGAGGCTTCAGTCCTCTGTCATCTTCTTCATTTTTGACCAGCAATGGGATCCCTTGAGTGTTATAAGGAAGCAGCCAATCTCTTCCCACAAGGATTCCGCTGAAATGAGGGGTCAGGACTCACGCCATCAGAAGGGATCTGAGATTTCCCAAAGGAAAAGCTGATATTTCCCCCAGCCTGCATGCTGCTCAATGCTACCCAGGGACTGCAGTCTCAGTTACAGTTCATGACTTTCATTATTTCGGTCTTTGGCTAGAATTTAATGTTGTCCAAATAAAGCTTGGGCTGTGCAGCCTCCACAGCACTCCCCTCTACCCTCTGCTGGGTCTTGCCCACCTAAGCAAATGGGAAGGGAAGGAGGCATTCCTGGAATGATGCTGAACAGAGATTTCAGAGTTAACTTGACTCCTCCATTCAGTGAAACCAAATTGGATTTGCCAAGCTGGCAGCCCCTCTCCTGCCTTCCCTGGCTGGTATCAATCTAATTAAATAATCTTTCTCCCACACAGCTTTTTTCTCCTCAGTTCAACTTACTGGAAAAGCAGAAAAAACCAGGCTCTGAAGGATTGGATTTCGGATCAGCTGGCAGAAGTCATCACAAATTGCCAAAGCAGCATCAGCACAGAGGCATCAGAGCAAAGATCTCAACACACGGCTGGGAGGGACCATGGCAGCCTTTCTGCTTTTCCATGCAGGCTTCCCAACCATTGGCACTTGGAATCTGCATCTAATAAATCCCTAGTACAGCTGATGTAGAGTGGCTTTCTAACTGGGAAGAGACTCTATCTGCAGTTTGCTGTGGGATACAGCATAAGAAATTAAGTCCTGTAATAACAGATCCCTCATAATGACACCTTCATCTTCTGTGCAGAGACTCACAGATTGTTTTCTCTCTCCTCAAAAATACAGTGTCTCACTGTTCAGCTTCTTGGTGCTGATGAGCATCGTTGCTCTCACAGCAATTTCTCTTTGATATTTGGCATGAAGGGAATTTGCACCCCCAGGACAGCTGCAGTCCCTGCCCCTGCAGGATCTCCCTGATGCAGCAGGAGCAACCACGGGTGAGAGGGCCTAGGGAGGGGGAGAGCTGGCATCCTGGTCTGGGTTCCTGCCCAAGCAAGTGCCTCATCCCAAGGACCACCTTGTCCCTGGCTGCCTGCTGATTGAGAACTGACAGCTCTGTCCCGGATTCAGAGGAAAAAAAGTTTTATCAGGAGCTCAGCCATTGCCCTGCACCAGCCTTTCTCCACCAGCTGGGATTTCTCCTCTCCTCGTCACATGTGACCCTGGAACCTCTGGGGCATCTCACAATCCCAAGGGGCACTTGGATGCAGCCCCCTATCAGGCTGCTTTCTAGGGACTTGCCATCAGCTTTTACACTATTTGATTTGTTTCCCTGTCCTGCAGATCACCCTGAGGCCTCACTTACACACTTCTTCACCCATTCACATGCCTGTTCTGGGGTCTCTGAATACACAAACTCTGTGCAGGGCCCATGCACAGCCCTCCAGACCTGGAGAAATCTCAGTTTCAGGACGGGAAAAGAAGACTTCCACATGCAATGATCAGAGCAGCATTTTAAGCTGCCAGTCACTGGCAGTGCCTGCTGAAACAAGGTGCCATCATGGCCTGAGGAGCAGGGAGCACTGTCTGTTTGGTGAAGCTGATTGCTCTCAACTAAAAATGAACACACCCCTCTCTCTGCCCCCCAGGGAAGACACTGCACCTGCTGTGGGGCCCTGCCCTGTGGTCAGGAGGCTTTGGAAATGTTGGACAGTAGTGGAGGATGGCTCAGGTGGCTCTAGAGGCACTTGCTATGGTGCTGGTGAGATGCTCCTATTGAGAGCAGGCATGAGGAACTGCCGGAGGACAGGCACAGAGATGGGTAGGAAGGCTGTGAAGGTGCCTGGCAGATCTTTCTATGATCCCTTATTTCAGGGATGGAGAGGTCCTACATCACAAGGAAAGAGAAGATTGGCACCATGCGTTTATGTTGTGATTTTCATCCCCTCAGTTTTCTTAGGATGGGGAAAGACCGCTCTGCTTTCCAGGCCTGATCAGCAGGAGTCTGGCATTAAATAATAATCTGTTACTTACCTGCACTGTTTGTTACAAGATCCTCTGGCTCATGGCTCCAGGAAAAGTAAATGACAGTGTTTGTACCTGAAACCTTCCCCAAGCTTCAGCACAAGCAGAGGATAATTGCCAGTGGTGGGATTCAGGCACAGCCCACCCAGTATTAACATCCCTGGGCATGGGGAAAGCAGCACACCTCTCATGCCTTTCAAACAGGAGCATAGCCTTCTGGTATTTTCCCAAAAATTATTCTCAGTACCTTTTTTTGTTTGCAATAGGAGAGAGAAATCATCTCCACATGAATCAATTAATAAGTAGTGGTGGTGAGAGCTCGTGCTGGTGGTAGCTCTCAGCTAAGTGTGTTGGGTTGTGCAGATTTGTGACTAATGGGACACATTAATTCTCAAATTGTCTCAGCCTGGATGGCTGGCTCTGGCGGACGGGGAAGATTTAGGATGATTGCAGTTCCCATCTTAGGAAGCAGCTATTTACTGTTGTTACTGCACATTAGGGAATACTTTAAAAAGGTCAAAATCTATCATTCAGGTTTTAACCTCCTTTAGCAGGGAGTGGGAAGCAGGTCCTGCAGCTGTGGTACAGAGCTGTCTGAGTTCACACTGGAGCCTGGCAGGCAGCCACAGCCCTTCTTCAGCGCCTCTCAGAGGGGGAGGTGCTCCCATTGTGTACATCGTGGGTGACATTCCTTGACAGCAAAACCTGAAAACCAGATTTAAGAGCAGAAAAGAGCAGAGCAGCTCCCTCCAGGAGAACTTTTTGCCCCCTTTTCCTAAAGGTGGATCAGTTAGGTGCAGCTCTGAATTGACATGCTCGTGGTCAGACCCCTTCCAGGGCAGCATTTCTAACTGGGTGACCAGAGCTGCCAGTCCTTCCCTCTTGTTCGCTCATACAGTACGTACGTGTGCTTACGTGCATGGGGGGAAGCAGAGGGCCTTGCTGTCACCTCAGATGCTACCACCCCTTCGCTGTCACCCCTAAATATGGTGAAGGCAACATGCAGCTGCTGTCTTGTCTGACACCAGTCATGGCCCAGGGACCAAGCCATGGTGTCAGACGTAACTCCAGCTGGAGCCTCTGACCCCTTTCTGTGCGACCAGACAGCACAGCCCAGCACTGTGGAGATGCCCTCAGCTGCAAGGGGAAGGCCAGCAGCATGGCTGGGAGGCAGGCTACCTCTTCTCCCATGCCAAACTCTGCCAGCACAGCTGGAGGTGCTCAGGCAGCACCAGGGTGTGACAGGAAGGAACACAGAGCATTGGTGGTACTCAAAGACACTGGATGCCCTGGGAGAACAAGTAGCAGCCCTTTCCTTCAGTGGTGCTCTACCTGATCTCTGTTCAGTCTCCCAGGAACTCCAGGGATCCTTGCCACTGGCAGCCCACCAAAGCAGATGAACGTGGCTTCTGAGCTCTGTCCCTCACCGTCCCAGTGAAGCACATGGGCCAGGATAGGCAGGGATCACAGGAGGCCACCCGCAGAGCAGCTCAGGCAGCAGGGGGGAAACAAGAGAAGTGAGGGCTCTGCCAGCTGCACACCTGCTTGGAGGGCCCACAGCTGATGGAAAGGCAGCACCTCCCCTGCTCTGCAAGGATCCCCCCAAACCTCCCAACCTGGCTTGGCACCAGGGCACAGTGGCTGTTCCCTTCCTGAAATACGCTGGCACTTACCCATGGCCTCTGTGGGCTCAAGAGACTGAAAACAAAAGTCATTATTCCTTAAATGCAGAAAAGGTGTAAGGGGGGTGCTCTGGATGCAGCGTGACTTCTTTGCATTCGGGCTGATAGTGCTGGGCGTGCCAGGCAGAAAGAAAGTAAAGAAATGGAAACCATCGCTCCTCCCGCTCCCAAAGCCACACACACACAAAGCCAAACCCCAGGTCTTCAAGAGCTCTCACTAGCACTCCCTTAAAGTTGCTTCTCCACCACTCAGCCTGCCCACAACACACTGACGGCTAGAATAAAGACTGGAATGGCTTTTCATAACTAATATGGAAAAACACTGATGTGTAATGAAATCCTTGTACTCCAGCAAACAAATGTTACAACACTAAAGCTTTTCTTCTTCTTAACAGCTTTGTTTACAGCTTTTGAGACATCTCTGTCTTTGGTTTGCTGATACCAGGGTGATGGGCACACACTGCTGCCATGGTTTCTCACAGCAGGACCAAAACAGTACCTCAGATGACTGATGAGAAGGACATCAAGCACAAGTCTCAGCAACTAACTGCTCTGGAAGGCAGAGACTATTTTAAATTTTTAATTAATATCACAACCCTTGCTGTTAATTTTCTTAAATTCACAAAACCAACAATTAGAGCAATCCTTCTTGCATATTTACACTTCTCAGACAGTTGCCTTTTCTATGTCCTAGAGGAATAAAAATTGCAGTTAATTTATGAATAAATTAACTTTCATTTCTAATTCAGGTATTTCAAGTTTTCCTTTGCAATTTGTCTTTTGTTCTTATTGATGCCAAATAAATCAAGAGTCTATATGTGAACATGAAGACTCTCTCTTAATGATTTTAGATAAATGCATAATTTCAAGTCAGGGCAAACCCCAAGACGGAACCCCCAGACTTCAGGACCTCTTTCCCACCACCCTTTAGCCGACTTTTGAGATGTAAACCTCTACCAAGTGCTTCTAAGATGTTTTGTTTTGACTTAGCAGCCCTTTATAGTGCAATAGGAGAAGTGGCAACAGTAGGCATGTGCACAGGGATCAGACAGAATGTCATCAGACAGGCAGGTATCTGAGCATTTTTGTCCAGTCAAGAAGCCACAAAAGGGCCAGAGAAATTGCTCTTCGGAGAGAGTTACCAAAGCAATTTTATTCTGTCCTACTGGACCAAAAATGAGAATTTAGATAGAAGGTGTTTCTGGCTCACATGAAGGCTACTTTGCTGAAGATTCCAAGGGAGGAGAATAGTAAAGAGATCTTCCTTCGGCAGTTTTATGATGTGTATGTGTCCCTTTCAGCTGGAACAGGCACTTTACTAGAAGCAGAAAAATTATACAGGTTTTGTCTTAACTGCACACTTTGCCTACCTGACCCAATGCTAGCATTCAAACAGCAGAGACCATCAGACCACAAACAGTGCTGTAAAAACAAAGACTAGTATTTCAGTTGTAAAATCATTTTTTTATTGTTACAAATATACATATGAATAAAATCCCTTCAACCTGTAATGTAAGTGGGTAGCTGTGAAATTTGCATCCCCTCCCTCAAAAGCTGAAATGTTTTTACAGATGTTGAACTATGTTTCTCATAGAATTACACATTGAAAGGAAGCTAATATGCAGACAGAACCGAGGAAGGCCTCCAGAAAACACCAATATTAATAAAATTTCAATTGCCCTCATTCCAATCAACTATATACATTAATATACGAATGTGGAAGCATACCATGGTTATACATAATCCAAATCCTTCTCTGTTGTGCTTTCTGACGGTACACAGATGTAAGCGTTGGAGCTTTATGTACAGTGGGAGAACAGGAAGAAAGAAGCTCCCTATGGGAGAATGTAAAAACCATACCCAAGCATTTAATATATATAATCTATACAAATTATTTTATTAGTGTGCTCTTTTAATATAATTACAATGTGCAATTGCATACCGCAAGAATATATTTATAGGTAAGTCACGTGCAGATCTGACACATTTACATTCAGCAGTACAACACATTACCTGCTGTACAGTGTATTAGTGTAAGACAGTGTCCAGTTAATTTGCTTTGCTTTCTAAATGCCCTCATGCAGGGCACTCTTTGTAGCTGCTTCAGAGAAGTTCAAGTAGAATACATGAAAGAATGGCTGGCTTTAGGCAAAGGCATGGAAAGGAATGTCTGCACTGTACAGACCAGAAATTAAGGACCGAATCAATGCCAGGTGTACTGTAAATCACGATTGGAAGATCAGGTTTTCTGCATGGAAATGGACCTGTGGTGAAAGAGCAGCTCACTAAAAGGGCTGTTGATTGCTGAACCCCAATTGTTATAAAAAGCTCTCGCGCTACAAAGCACTTGTACTGATTGCTAAACAAAAATAAAATCTTTATCTGCTTCTTCGCCAGAGTCACTGGACTTGCTTCCCTGATGGCCGTCTTTACTTAAGGACCTCTGCTTCAGTTCCTGGAACTCATGAGACTGCTGCCCAGGGCTTCGTTTTGCAGCTGCATAAAACAGAAATAGGCCTTACTAACAATTGCAGAAGAGAGAGGAAGAAGAAGAAAAATTAACAATAAAAAAAGTCATTAATGCACATGGGACCTCTGCTCCTGATGTCACTGAATTAATTTGCACTAGTAGGAGTAGCATAAGTCCATTAATTCTTCAAGCCAGAAAAAGATGAGAAGAGAGAGTCTGAGCAAGCTTTATTCCACTGTTGGTTGGCAAGCAGGCAAACTTGAAACACGACACTTAATACTTCACTGTGGCACGGATAAACCTTACAGTTAGAAATGGCCTGGAGATTTTCTTCACATCACACCACTTCCAAACCAAAACATCTTTCTTTTTTCCAGCTGGGATGGATCTCAGACAGTGCACTCCTGACTGCTCAGGTGGATGTGCCTGCTGGGCACCCCTCAGACCAGTGATACACATTTCAGGCAGGCCTGTCTCCCTAGCAGGACACATCTGTGTTCTCCCTTTTGACTCAGCAGCTTTGGTCAGGACAGACATTCACCTCAGTACCCAAGTTACACAAACTGCTTCTCCCTGCCCCTACACTGCTAGGTCCCCATATCCTCCCTGTCCCCTGACAGGAAGGACACCCATGGCTCTGAATCGTTTCTTCCAGATGAGACCACGGGCTCTGCACCTTGCTGTGCTCAGGAATGGGGAAAGCAGGAGGGCATACCCACTTCCCATGATCTAAATGCAAACATTTTGTTCACCCAGCACTCAGACATCTCCATAAAGCCAGGGCTTTCTCCAAACCTACAAGCTTCAAAATAAATTGGAAAGGAAGGTTGTAAACCTTGTTGAGATTCCTGACCTGATCAGTGGCCTACAACTGCTATGGTAACAAGATGGTTATACACATCAACGAGGGTGACCTACTCAAGGACTGACAGCATTAGAAATCTCATGCTTGCACTAAAAATGAAACTTTAAACACAGTGGCCCTTAAATGTGACCTTGTTGCAAGTCAACCTCATTTCACCCCCACAAAATTAAATGTTGCCATTACAAGACCTTCTTTGCTCCACCATTTTGGGTAGGGATGGTCGGCTTTGGTTCACACTGATCTTGTGCCTGACCACTTTTGTGAATCCCTCTCTGGACAAGGCACCAGGAGGTGCTGTGGCCATGCAGCACCACCTCTCCTTCCCCATGTACCACTCACCTGTAGCCTCACCACTGCAAGGGACAGCCTGCCCTGTCACCAGCACGCAGCTCCAGCCAAGCAGCAGCCTGCCACTGACCATCTCTCCGGCCACTCCTAATTGTGGCAGGCTGTGCTAGGGACTGCCAGGAATGTGGGAAGTGCAGAGAGGGATCCCAAGGCAGCCAAATAGTTCTCCTGAGTCCAAAATACCTGTTTTCTCATTTGTGACAGCCAAAATATGTGAGGAAATGAGAGTCAGCAGCTACACACTCACTGCATTCTTATCCTGGCTTTGCAAGCTGGGAAACAGGAAGGGATTTTGAGAAAGGTTTTTAAAGCCATTTCATAGAATTGGAGAGGGTTATGATACCAAAATCCTGTAAAAAATATTCAGGCATTTGCACCTTCCAAACCACCACTGCTTTTCAAAGAAATAGGTGCCTGGAAATTTTTTGAGTCATCCTTGACAGCAGTACTTACTAATAATTACCTGGTCTTTGTCTGGCCTTCATTGACTCTTCAAACAAAACCCAAAACACATCCTGCAGCAGCCATTTTAGTTTATGGCCTGTTAAATATAGGCAAGTAGTTTGCCCCATAAATGACTAAAAGATGTATCAGGCGTTTAAGTCCACAAGCAAGCAGGCTTCTGCCAGAAGAGCTTACCCTTGCCTCGATGAAACCGTAAGGTGACCTGCAGTGATTTACGGCAGGATCCCAGCTTTCAAAACTTACTTTATCAGAGAGGTATCTCAGAATGAACTGAAATATAATAATTTGATTATGATAGGGAGGGGAGATTCCCAGTTTGGATGGACTAAGTTTGATTCTACAATACGAAAAGGAAATCAGTTTATAAACTTTGGGCCAAGGAAGGGCTATGTGATGTCTTACAAACAGAAAAACTGCGGGTAAATGGAGTTGCATAAGATGTTCAAATACACAATAAAAAAACCATAGAAAAAAGTAATTTTGAACAACTGTTTAAGCCAACCAGTTAAGAGGTAAAGAGAAACATGTAAACATGTACCATTTGAGAACAGGAGATCTATATTTAAAAAGCACATAAAGGAGCCAAACGTTTTTATAGCCTACTGAATGAGCTCACTGTAAGTCAAAGCTGCTCCTCAATGCAGCACCGTGCTGGGCTTGGGTTCTTTAGGTGGTGTTTTTGTTTGCTTTTGCAACTGAAAATCAAAGTAACAATACATAATCCAATTTACCCAGTTCTCAAACGGTTTTGTGAGTGATGCACTGAAACTGGCACTAACAATATTCAAGCTGAAATGTATTTTGAAACACTGAAGTGCATGATCTTAGAAACGACAGGTGTGCAAGCACAGCAAGCAGCAGCCAGCCTACCTGCAGCGTGCCAGTGTTGCTACACTGAGCAGTCACAGACTGTAGTGAGTGCTCTTCTGCAGAGGGGCTACATGTGCTAGATGGGACTGGTCACTGGAGTCGCCACAAAGGAAAAATGCACACACATGTCTTATCTGGAATTTTTTTCATGCCATGTAATCCCATGGGGACAGAAAGATGATTAGAACCCCATGAGATTTTTACCTTTCTCATAATGACAAATGACAAACTCACACTCTTCTGTGGCTTCTTTGCTATTACCATTTATTAACAATTGCTAGTGCCAGTTATCAAGTACCATCTTGATGAAAAATGAAAACTTCTAACCAGAAGTTGGCTGTGCCATCCTCTGCCCAAGCACATTAGCTTCCTCTTCTGCACTGGTAGAATACTGCCCCGGAGTGGTTTTCACGCTGCCAGATGGTTTGGCACAGTCAAGAGCTGCATCTCTTTTTTGACAATCTCCTGTTTGCTCTAGCAAGGAAAAGGATTTATTTATAGGCCCATGCACAGAAGGTAGTATGAAAATTTTCACTTATCCAAACCATTTAATCAATTATTCAGAGGGCAGTTATCAGTATGCCAGTTGCTTGCTTAAATGTAGTCCAGATATCTTGGGGTGTTGGTAACTGCAGCCTGATCTCACAGCTGCGCAGTGCAAAGAGGTGTATTTGCCGATTGTCCCATGAAGTACAGCTAAAGTCATCAACATAAAGCAACTTTATAATCAAATATCATCTAAGATGTGGCTTTATTTCACAGGAGATATGTCTTTGTTGCTAACTCAGACAGTTTTGCAGTGATTTACCAGTTGCAGAAATGAATTGAACATGCTAGCCTGAAGAGAGGTAGAAAGCAAGGACAGAGGAATGGCTGAGTGAGGAAGTAGGACAGTAATGAATAAAAAAGAAAACATGAAAAGGAATATAAATAAAATAAACAGAATTTACTATTTCCCAAATAATTTTATGCAAAGCACAGCAGCTCGTTAAGAACCTGGCAAGTTAAACTATTATCAATAAAATATGTACAGTGCCATGTAGAGCCAAATAGAAAACCTGTGTTTGGCTAATTTGACTGGAGGTTTAAGGGAGCAAGAAGTAGGAAAGCACAGTGCCTGACTCCTGTTGCTTTTGGCAACATGGATCATTCTGAATGATGGCAGTGGGCTCTGTAGGCAGCACAACTTCTCGGTCTTCACAACCCAGCCTTACGTAGCTGCCTCAACTCATTTGTCCCCATTCCACACTGTGAAAATCTGCTGTCAGAATGTGAAAGGACACCCCTTTGTTTCACAGCTTAAGTGATGGGAACCACCTTAGATGTCTTTCTTGAGGAGAGACCCAGGAAGGAAGACATCATCCCCAGATTTCAAACATCATCACTTGTGCCAGTTAACACCATGCTGAGCAACATTTCTGTATCTACTTCTCCACATATCCTATGCTATCAGAGGAAGCTTTAGCTCTTCTAAGAGCCAACTCAGGGCATGAAAATGTATCAGCAAAGGTAGAAATACAGTGCATACATGAAAATCAACAAAGAGAAGAGAGCAGCCTACTGTTGTGCATAAAAGATAAAGGGTACCAAGCTTTGCCCTGGCACACAGAGACTCATTGCCTGAGGAGGGGGAGGCAAACTCAGTCACATGCAGAGACCCCACAGAAAGGAAAACAAAGAGAGCAGTGGGCTGGCTGCAAGGAACCAAGTCATGGCTGCTCCCCCGAAAACATGCTGAATCACAGAGCTGCATTTCACATTATTGTGTGACCAGTATCAACCAGCATCTTAGTTCAGACCAAACTAACCATAAATATACACAACACGAGTCCCTTAATTGTTCAGTTCCATTATTAATACCCAGGAATTAATAGTTCACTTGATTTGATCAAAGGAAGATGTGTGGAGGAGATACTGAATAGGTGACCAGATACATTTTCCTTGTGCTTTTCACCTTTAAATGAATAACTCTCTTCCCTTCCAAGTGAAAACAAATCAAGGGACAATGACACATCAAATTTCACTAGAAGACACCAGTTATACAAACACTCCTACCTTCTTGAGAAAATGATCTGACTGAGGGGCTGCTCTGACCATCCTTTTCTTTATCAGAAGGAACTTTCTTCAGCACTGGAGGAAGCAGGGCAACTTTTGGGGAACTGGGGCCGGAGGGAGACTCTGGAGCATCTTCTGTGGAGTACCACAAAAAAAAGGGTAAGAAGGAGAAATTTTATCTGCACTGAAGCTCACAGAAACAGTGCTGTTTATGATGGGCCAAACCTCAACACAATACACAAACCAGAAACAGCCAGAACCTGAGTCAGAAAAAGAAGGATTCAGGAATTTACGTTACGACAAGAACACAAATTATATGGACCGCAGTCCAGGTGAAAGACTTTTAGCAGTCAAAGAGAAGATTTCAATTGCAGCATTTTTAATGTGTGCTGCTATTGTAGTGCAAATAGAAAGCTGATGGGACCAAGGAATTTACCTGCAAGTAAAGGTACATAAGTATGCAATTTGTAAAGAACAGCTGAAAAAAAAATTGGATTTTTTTTGGAAATATTTGTTCTAGCTATATTTTTATTGTCCTGAAACATAATAAACTGATCAATTTAGATGTCCTGTTTCACAATTATAAGGTCTAAAAGTTAACCAGGGAAACAAATTACATAAGCCTTACAGAACTCTGTACTTCCACGAATAACTGCCCAGAGCAAAACACAAGGGCATCCATAAAGACTTGCTAAAAAGAAAAAATACTTCTGTCTTCTGGACTGTAAGGAAATCTGGAGCTTAAACTCAAATCCATAGTTTAAAACCATCTGGATTTCTTGTTTCTCTAAAAGGCTGGATATGGATTATGTAAGGCAAGTTGACTACTATCTTTACAGTCCTTACAGGAAGACCTTTTCAGTCTTACATTAAACAGCCCTGCCTTCATTTGGATGGTAGGGAAGTGGGTTACTTAAACTGCTTTTAAGTTTGCTTCTCAAGGAGTTAACAGTGGCATATGTACACAACAGAGGAACTAGGAAGATACATTAGCATTGACAGAAGAACAAAAGGAACTCAGAGTATCACCTGTATTGCACAGATAGTTAATTCAGTTGCATACTAGAAATTAATATAAATTTATCTCTGCTGAGGAGCCACCATGAAGAGTCAATCATTTCACTTTCAGCACAGGAAAGCAATGATCTTCCCAAATGATATGAACAGATACAACAATTCTTGGACCTTCTCCATGCATTTGATACGCCTGTGAGGCCACTTGCTTGGGGAAGCTCAGTATCAACACAAGGAGGAGCACAGTGACTGGCAAACACAGCTAGATATAGACTTTCAGTCTTTGACAATTAGTGGGCATCTGAGCTATGTTCCTTTGCACCCAGATTACTTAGCAAAAATTTGCTACCATTTGTGTGGCCTCTCTGCTGGAAACAACAGCGAGAGCAAGAGCACAGAAAGGATGACTGCTTGGTTTTTTTCATCACGTTGCCTGGGCATCCTTAGGCAGTGGGTTACTGACACATTTTGTGCTTTAATAAATGTTTCTCTTGATGGGGGAGAGGTTTAGCGTTTTTGCTAGAAATTTAGGAGGCGAATGGGAACTTTAAAAAATTTTTGCTTTTAGATAGTTGTTTATTAAGTTTTATCAGAGAAACAGAGTCACTAGCGTGACCCAGACACAGCACAGAGCAGACAATGCAGGAGAAGTCTGCACTATCAAGATTAGACAGTTTTTTTAAAGGTAAATTATTTAATTAAAACGTAAAACAAAAGATATTTTTACATTTTTACTAATGTTTAATAAATCACTTTGTTACGTACACCGGAACTGCAGAATTTTTAATCTAATTGTTTTAAACTACTTTTACTGCAGAATATGGAGGAATAGAAGGAGGAACAAGAAGCTTAGAGAACAACAACAATCTTCTATTTTGAAGTTTTTTACTTTTATTTATTTACTATATTAACAAGCTTAAAGACTTTAAATTTTTACTTTGTGATAATTTTACATAACATTTTATTATTTAGTTTACACTAGTGTAACCTCTTCTCAAAGGGTAGGTAATTTTTTCTATGGGCGAAGGTCAAAGACAGTGTTGTCTAGGGGGGTAGAATCTTTTAAAACAGGCAGAGAGACATTCTCTGCATTCTGGATTCTAACAGGTTACTACAAGTACTAGGACAGAAGTTAGACTGCAACAGAGCTGTGTTGGCTTTTACTATTGGCCACAAAGCTGTCTTATTATGGATAAGTATTAATTACTCCCTTGTGTTAAATGCACAGTATGCTCTCTCTGCAGGAAATAGGAGCTGGCAGAAAACAGACAGCTCAGGTCTTTCTGATACCTAAGACTTTGACATAACACTGCCTGTTTTACAGATTAAGCACCACTAAATAACCCATGCTTTCCTGTTACATTCATCTGCATGAGCATCTTACCCGACATCTCTCACTTCAATGACCATTTCTAAAATGGTCAACAAAATAAATGTAAATCCACCTAAAAACTTAAGGTGATTTTGTATGGGAACAACATTCTGCCCACTGGAGTGCAGAGACTAAGTAATGCTCAGGTTTCACATCAAGGGCAGGGAGAAGGCTGTAACATCCCTTTGACTCCTCATCCTTACCAGAAATTCCATCATTCTAAGGTCAACAGTGATTATGGGAAAAGTCAAGAGGGCTGCAAGCTGTACTTTGGGAAGAGGGGGGTTGGGACACTGGCCTGTTAAACAGCAGACAGACAAATGCATGGGAGATCTGCTGAAGCATTTCCCACTGCTAGAAGCCTTAAGGTCATATCTGGGTAGGAGGCAGTCTCACAGGACTATAAAAGCACAGTTGCAATTCTTTTCAGTCAAAAGCAATAAGCAAAGAAACGAAGGCTAAACAAGGCAAAAGTAAGAGACGGTTTGTGCAAGTTATTAAGAATAACAGCACTTGCTTGAGGGGCTAAGAGCAGCCTGCCACCTGCCACAAAACACCAAGGACTTAAGTATTTTAAGAGCCAGGTGCTAAAATACATTCATTTTTGTCAGTGTTACTAAAACTGAGCTTTCATGCTGAAGTGCTCAGCTCTTCTGTGAAAGCAGGCTAACTCCAAAACAGCTCTGCCACTGCCACTACTGCTTCTCACACTTTACTATGGTGGATCACAGATTAAACCATTTTATATTTGAATTAGGGCAAAAGGGGTGGAAAAGACTGATGTAAGTCAAGAGCAAGGCACTGAAGAACCTGTCCCTCTCCGTTTAACTTCTGTTCTGGATGTGGCCATGGGAGTATCCTCCATAGCCCACACAAACAGCACCCAGAAGCACCCAGAGCTGGGGATAACAACTGCCCAGAAGAGCTTCTCACCGGTACGAGAAGCAGAGCGTGGTTTCTGTGGCACTGTGGGTCGTCCTGCCAGGCTGGGCTTTGCTGACTGCAGTGGGGGTTTTGGACTAGTCGGTGTATTGGAAGAACTTCTTGCCTTTGTACCAGCTTCTGCCTTTGGTTCAGCTTTTGAATTTTTTTCTGATGATGTTGAGTCGCCTTTATTCGATGCAAACCGGCTCTCTGGAAGGGTCTGCTGGTGTTTAGGCACTGAAATAAACAGACACATAAAATAAAGTCTGCTGCAACACAGAAGGCTCCATGCACAGGTACACTGGTATGGAAAATACCACCACAAGCTAACACATGCACTGCTATGTGACTGTGTAAAAAGATCCCTAATGTCTTATTCAAAATCACTGCAAGCAAAGCATCTAAACCTGCTGATTTTGGCACGGGCTAAGCTTTGTGATTCAATTGCCCAAGAAAGCAATTGCCTGTCCCCCTTTTTAATATATTTGGGATGATGGCTAGCTGGACCTTTTTCCTCCTTCATATTTCTAAGACCAGATGGCACAGCCTACCCGCTGAGAAAACAGTGATGGATCAGTGGAAAAGGCACCTTTTGACTGTTTTGTGTCGCTACAGACAAAAGGTTGGGTTTCCAAGATCAACAGAGAAATCCTGGCCCAGAAAATAAATACCAAGTGTGTGACCAGCACGCTAGATCTTTTTATTTGTTGCCTTTAGCAAGCTCTAGAAGAGATTTTGAAACTTAGCCCAGATCAAAGTATTCTTTATATAGTATTTTGATTTATCTAATAACACTGTACATGGGTTACAGTTTCCACACATTAGTAATTTTACCAACGTGTTATTTATCCCAAACAAAGACCAAGGTATTTAGAGATAAATTTACAGTGACTTCCAAGTGCTAAGTCTAGCTGTGCAAGCTGGTAGAAAGCTGGTAGAAAGCCTGCTGGACTCCAGGTTGCTAACAAGCAAAAAGCCTGCCCTACTTTCCTACTCTGCAGCTTTCAGGAGGTTGAAGGCTTATATCTGGCAGTGTCAATGATAATCTTGGAACTTGTAAGTTAGCCTGGGACTTTCAGCAGTTGCCACATCTTTAATCTCAGAACAGAATTTCAGACTAACTGAAATGCAGACCGGTAGCCTTGGTATTTGGCAAAACCAAGCGTGTGCTCACAGATGCTGACTTGACCTACCTACCTGCTATTCCCATTCGGAAATCTGACTGAACACGGAAGTGCTGAGCACAGACATTTCAATGGCAGTGGGAGGGAGGGAGGGAGGGGAGTGTTTATATAGTTTGTTGCAAGCCAATCTCCAGTATGTTTTTCCAGCCTATGTAGGTGTTTTCCAGCCCAGCTGGAGTTAAACTCTGGCAAACCAGACAGCTGTGTGGCGCACATAGACGAGTGTGAGTGCGTGACAGGAAGAGTTTGTGTCTGCACGCATGAAATACTTTCTTGCTGCAAGTGAAACAGCGGGACACCGCCTGCACCTGTGCGTGTGTGCACACAAAAAAAGCAGGCAGCATCCACACACAAAGCAAGGAATAAACCCCCCAAAACTTGTTCTCCTTCTGCTCTACTATCTATAGTTCTCCTGTAACAATATTCAGCAATTTTCCATTAACCTTCTTTCTTGTCTTCCTGACCTCAGGCCTTCCAACATTATTAGAACACAGTAGTTTAAAATAAATTAGCCCAAGCCAAAGACAAACTGTAGTTGCAACAATGAAAAGGAGCCTTGGGGAGCTCTCAAGCAAGAGTGGTAAGGAAACGACCGGCAGCTGGAGGCCAAAAGGAAGGGGCAAGCACAGTGCAGTGAGGTGGGGCTGAAATGTGTCATATACAGAGACAAAGACCAGAGAAAAGTTGAGGTCAGACACCCCCAGCTACTCCAATGCCCAAAGTGCAGACTATCCTTGCTCCTCTGACTTCAGTATGCTGTCATCAGGGGACACATACAGTCCATAAGGTCCTCCTCAAAAGACGAGCAAGCTTTAAAAGCACTGATTTATAGATTATGGCATGCTTTGAATCTCTTTGAAAAAAAAGCTTTAGAAAGACATAAAACTTCAAAACTGATATTTGAAGTGCTCAGTCAAGACGGCCACATTTGGATTTTGATTTCAAAAAGCCTGTTTTTCCAGCCTTGCTTCTGTATGTTTTAGAAATCCTGTGTGCCATGTTTGCAGGATACCACCACTGCTGAGAAATCAGACCTGGATTTCCTAGCTCAGACCACTCCTTTCATGTAGTAAACACAAACCACCAGAGCTGAATCCCTTCTGAAGCCATCACTGGCCGGTCCCAAAAGTACACATGGAAACCAGTCTGCCAACTTGTACTCAGGTGGCTGCAGTGTGGCACTGCCATGTCAGGGCCCAGGACTGCGGCTTGACAAGGACATGGAAAGACAAGGTGCAGAGGGAATCGGTGCTGTAAGGACTGCAAGGCTGAACACCACTTTGTACACAATGGAGAGTTGCTTTGTGCACATGAGCAGTGTCCAGGGGCCTCCACAGCTTTGCAGACAGCCCTGGCTTCAATCAAACTGGGTAAATCCTGGGAAGAGCCAGCTGCCATTGACTATGAGTCAGGACTGCTGACAGACCGACAGCACTACAGACAGCTGGAAGTCAGGACTACTACATACTACTCAAGTTAGTATGAGCAGACTTAAACCTTGAAAACTGGTCATATTTCCATCCTCAGATATATTGAGCACTTCCACTTCCTTGTGCACAGACATTTCTGCTGGCTTTCCTGACTCCATTAAAAGCCAGCCTTCTTTCAAAGGCACCCCAGGCACCCGTAACAAGTACTTTCTTTCCTGTGCAACAAGAGTAAAAAGTGAGCCGTGAACTCAGCCCTAGAGCTGACTTCATGAAGAGTGCCATCCATAGCACAAAAAGTGAGCTTGTTTCTAGTGCTTTTCACTTAGTGTAAGCTCCTGTTTTGCTTAACCAATTGTAGACGTTCAATCTGAAGAGGGAAGTGAGATTTTGGACATCAGGCATTTTGCATTTTCCAGAAAGTTTATACCAGGAAACTTATACTGTACCTGTACCACTTCCATCCAGTCGTTCTGAGCTCACTGTTGTGTCAAAAGACTCTCTGGGAGTCGTGTCATTCCCAAGTTTCTGAAAGAGTGAGAAAAGCTCTCATATTAGTAATATATCTGCAATTAATACAACTCAGTGGTTCTGTTATGAAAAACCCTCTAATTTGGGAGCCATGAGGCAGAGAAATCAGTGATAGCAAGAAATGGTGCATTCTCTCTCTTTGTTTCAGACCTTGGAGTGCTAAGTGGAAAGAAAACTACCCTGATTTGTAACTACCACTGCCACATGCCTATCAGAGCTGCAATGACACACTGCCTCCTGTGTGCCAGATCTCCTAATGCACAGGAGTTGAAACTGAAGGTGCTAGCTGCAAGCAGCCTTTTCTCCAAAGATAGCTCTGCTCAAACAAACTTCTTGTTCGAAATAAAAACCTTTTTCTGAAGATCCAGATTTTGAATATGACTGCTGAATGGATCTTATGCTCTTCTACACAGAAGAATAACCTCTTATTTTAGATAAACACACTACAACTACAGAAGTAGGAATGCTCACCTATTTACAGGATTCCTCTAAAAACCAACAGCCCTTACTAAAAAGTGTTCAAAGCTACTCATCACAAGCACCGCTGGGTGCTGAGCACCTCATAAGAAAGGGGACTTCCGGTTTGTATGCTGATATTTTGCTTAAGTCTTCTATTGTCAAAAACATGTTTCTTAACCTCAAGAAAACATGTTTCTTGGCCTCAAAAAAAACCCAACTGCAGAGACTTTTGTCATGTCATAGATAAGTGAGCTTGAAACCTGTGCATTCACAGCAGAAGCTTAGCTATGCAGCACTTGTAAAAAAAACCCAGCCTCCTTTTACTGCCTTACCTGCTACCAAAGCTTAGGCAGAAGGACAAATGAGAGGATTCAAAAAAAGCACATAGAAGTAGGTGCAGGATATACTAAGAGAGAAAGCCTTATGAAGGTAAGACTAGGGATAGAAGCAAGATTTTTTTGAAACTAAAAAAGGAGGGATAGACTTCTGCAGGCAGGCAGCTGCAACCTTGATCTTTATTTGCTATTTCAAGACACTTAGTATGGCAAATGACTTAAAGCAAATGATTTGTTCTGATGACCACTGCATTTGGTTAGATACCCACAGGTAAGTCACGTTGGCATGTTCAGGTCACTGTTACTACTACTGTGACACCAACTCTGACTGTCCCATAGCACTCAGGAATCTCCACCACGTGCCACACAGTGTACAGACATGGTCACTGCCCTTGGGGGGTTATGTTCTGAAAGACTGCTAAGTATAGCACATAGTTAAAAATGGGACAACAGGAAATGCAGGAAGGGAGAAAATGGTTACAAGTAGCAGCAGTACATACCTATTACAGAAAAACTGATGCATTTAGAATGAAAATAGTATTTCAAATGCAAGCATAAAGAAATGATCTCTAAACATCCATGCTGGCCATGTGCCTTTCCCTGTGGTGGTAATACAATGCAGGCATTTCAAGAGAAGATGATTTTAGGGAGTGGTTGTGTTGTTGGCCTTACAGATTTACTGATACCTCCACTTTGCTCATGTTATTTCTCAGCTCTTAAAACAAAGCCTCTCTTCAACACAACAAAGAGAATAGAGATGCTGAGTGTTTGCCATTCCTATATAAGACCTGGTAGGGTGATGCTGTCTCCCAACCTCTCCTCTAAGAACAGGTGAACTCCTAAAATGGCCCACTGCATTAAGGAGGGTGCTATTAGAATAATCATTGAAATTCCTGTACTGTAAAACTACCCTGATACAATGAAGTGTTCTGGACAGATGCACTCTAGAAATGCTGTGACTTGTAGGGCCAGAATATTTAGCTATGGTGTCCATATGGACAAAACAAAGTCACGTTCGAAGATAGCAGAAACCACTGAACAGAAACTCAGTTTTTATTCCTATTTCTTGACTGTCATTGATATTTTGGCTAAATTCTCACCTCCGAACCTCCTAAAGTTACATGTTTCTCTATAAGACTGTCTTGGCTATATATTTTTAAAGGGAATACCACTCTCCTTTTACTGGATTTTTCTTCTGTACCTTGGAAGAAACACCTTTTTTGCAACAATCTTTTCATGGAATGTAAATTCTCATGAACTTTCACTGAGAAACTAATTTTCTCATGTAAATACTGAAGATAGATGCATAACACTTAGCTACAGTAAATTACTTAGGAGAGCTGTATGACCGTACAAAACTAATTTCACTGTAATTCCCTCCTCCCTCTGTAGTTATGGGACTACTGGGGAAATGTGACCATGTACCGAGACATGTACAAAAGCCAGTGCTGGCACCTATTAGTGTAGTACTTAAAAATGCAATTAGGATGTGTGCATGTTTGGCTACCTACTGTATACACATTACAAACAGCTCATGGTCCCCAGACAACACTAAACACTGGCTGCAAAAATTTACCCTGAAAAGTCAGAACAATGCAGGTGAATTCATCAGGCAGATAAATAATGCCCGGGCTGTATTTTTAATAGGAATTCATGCAAGGTTGGGAAACACTGCAGGGTTGGGTGTCCTTGAGAAGGAATGAACAGGTTATGGATGACTGTTTCCTCATGGGCCTTGCTCCAGGTATTTAAGAATCCAGTGTGTAACACTAGATGGAGCTAAAAGATCTTTTTATGTGCGCCCTGAGGCAACACTGATCTGCAAGTACTTGACTCTACTATTAGTGCCAATTCCCACGTTGTATTCTAAGCAAAAGAAAACAAAAGTGCATTTACCATCTTTCCCTCTACTCTGCACCTGCTCACGACTTCTATCTGCAACAAGACTGTGGTAGGGTATGAATGAAATAGTAAATTCCTTCTGGCTTTGTTTTCATGTAAAATAGCTCAGAATATAAGCAGCCATCTGTACCTTAAAGGAAAATAAAATCTTCTATCATATTGAAATTCTGATAAATTTGAAGACGTTACAGAACTTGGTATCATAACCATCCTAAACAATGTAGCAGTGGGATGCTGTCTTCTGCAACTCAAGTGTCAGGATTCTGTATGATTTCCACCTTCATGAGTATCATGAATAAAAGTGCAAACCTATATTATTTGATATTGTGATGGATGAAGTATGTGAAAAATGCTTTTGAACACCAATTCAATTTTGTGTCCACTGAGCAACATTAAGAATAGACAACTCAGTACTCTGCTGCTGTGCAGAGGTTCCTATTTCAGTTCAGTTTTCTTGTCACTCTTTGATATATAAAGACACAGTTTTGCATTCCATAAATATAAATTTGTTCAAAAAATAAGATCAATAATATTATTTTCTTGTAATTTAAACCTGAAATAAGAGGACTAACCTTTCCAGCCAGTAAATAAGCTAAGTGTGGTAAAAAAACCCCTAAAACCTGGGATTAGGCAACAACTTTTTCTTTTGCTGAATGAAATGAAAGTTTTCAATTACTGTAACAAAGGCTCACCAGTTGAAGAGGACCTTTACTATCCCCACTTAAAAAATTATGCTAATATTCTACCTCAGTCATGTCGTTCCAGATTTGACTCACTGTAGAAAACAAGTGTTAAGAACCCAAAGAGCACGAAGCATACACAATCATGCACTTGTAAAAATTCATATAATCTGGAATATCTTGGCATTTTATAAATTACAGGCAGGGCATAATACTCTTATTTAAAATCATATGGCATTTTATTCGAAAACTTGCTGCTTTAAAGGTCAATGCGACTATTCATGGGCATTATTTAATACCAATGAGAAAGGCGGGAATTGGTAATTTCTTTAGAAAAATAGTTTTTGCACTGAGGATCCCTTTAATGATCTATAGACGGCTGCATTCATTCGAATCTGCTTATGGCAAGAGTCTGGTGTCTGCAGGAATGGCTCACACATCATGGCAAGCACTGTAAGACTATGAAGAAAGGGAAAAATGGACTTAGGGTGGTGCCTTGCTTGGTCACAGCAAGACAACTCTGCAGATGTTAAAGGGAGGAAAACAAAACAAAGTTTTGTTGTACGGTAACACCTTTTAAATTACAGGGGACAGTGGTGGGGAATGGAGAACCTCAGAGTGCCTTGCACATGGAAGAGGAAGAGAGCAATGAAAAAAGGCTGGTTCTTTGGTAGTTGTGAAATATGTCAATTGCAGCTGGCAGGAAGCAGAGGATAATAATGGGGAAGACCGATGGCAAATGGGCATCAGGCAAAATAGGCCAGCACAGAATGCTTTGGAGGAACACAAGCATATTCCACTCCGTACATTTGCAGAGTGAAGCAGAGTTCCTGCCCAGGATCGGCACTTCACAGAAGAGAAAATTACAGACAATAAAGGGAATCTGGACAGACAATTGGAAATAATCTTTTTTTAACAGGTTATTTTCTTTCTTTGTTAGTATTTGGAATATATAAATCAAAGGTATAAAAATAATTGCGTGTGGTACCAAAGGACATAAAAATCAAAAAAGCGCAACAAGAAAAGTATATGGCAAATATCGTAAACAGTGACTGGTATCCAGATTTGCTTCTCTGTATGGAATATATAATTTAATATACAGTAGACCTCTCCATCTGTCCTCATCACTTTCTGAAAGAAAAGGGTACTGACAGCTACCACTGTAGTTAACTTTGCCACATAGCCGAGGTACTGGTGTGCAGGGGGCACACAGTAAGAAGCTTGTCCTAGTTTTACCTTTTCTGAGCAATTCCAGTACGCACTGTGAACAAACCACATACATCATATAGAGTGGAGATACTGAGCTGGGCTTATTAGTCAGCCCCAAATTATTCTGTGGTATGTGCAAACAATTAAATGGTCTCTTCTGTGTTTGTGATGGTCTAAAACCAAGTGCAAGGGCAAGCATCACCCCCTCCCCAAGGGGAGAGAAAGTGCAGGCTTAAGGGTGCAAGTCCTGCTCCACATGTGCAGCCTGTGCCTTGGCCAGGCTGTTTGTGTTCAACCACCACAGCACAGAGCAATCCTGTCACAGGAACACCACAATCCCTGTTGGAAAGCAGGACTGATGTGTCAAGCCCCAGCCACCAATCCTTGCAGTCCCAACCCACCTCTCCTGAAGACACATAGTTTTGCTAATTTTTTTTAACAACTCAAAAGAAATCAAATTGCCTTCACCTTCTGAGCAGAGGCTGCTCTCTTCTCCTGCTTGGCTTTCATTTCTGCGAGAAGTCCACTGCCCATCACTTGCACACCGTACCTCCGGCCTCCCTGGGGGCTGCCCTTGCTGTCACCCCTCTCAGCTTTTGCCACATCATCTGTCTGCACCTCCTCCAGTGAGTCTGGTGTCTTTAACTCCTCAGACCGCTCTGCGCCACCGTTCTGCTCTGCAGGCTTTGCCTCCTTCTTGCTTGTGTCTAAAGCTGGACTTTTTGCAGCAACCTTGGGCGAGGAGGGCTCCTCTGCCACTGACACAGTCTGGGGACGTTCCGATTTGGAGCCTCTCGATTTGATTAAGTTAAGGAAGCCACTCTTCCTCGAGTCCCTTTTCTTCTTCTCATCACCTGCTTCACTGGGCTCACCGCTGTCTGAACTTTTAGTCGATGGTCTCCTAAAAAAGACACAGACATTTCAAACTTTTCTCCACTCCCCTCCTCCCTTTTTTAAATAGTACCAAACAACTTCTTCCAGGCAAAGCCAGTCTTTTATATGACCCATATGTTGCCCTGCTTATGGCAAGAGTCTGGTGTCTGCAGGAATGGCTCACACATCATGGCAAGCACTGTAAGACTATGAAGAAAGGGAAAAATGAACTTAGGGTGCCTTGCTTGGTCCCTGCATTACCAATCATTACCTGGTGTCTCTGTCTTAAAAACTGGACAATTACCATTGGTCATACCATCTTGAGGACTTCTGTGCTGCTTTGTGCAGTTGTTTATTTTGCACTGGGCATCCCCCTGTTTCTAACACCAGACAGCTCTAACCAAGCTGACTATGCACATATATATTGGGTTTGCACGGCCAGGTTGTGGTAGCAGGGGGTCTACAGGAGTGGCTTCTGTGTGAGGAGTCCTCCTGCTGAGCAGGAAGGAGCAGCAGAGAATGTGTGATGAACTGATTGCAGCCACCATTCCCTGTCCCTCTGTGCCACTGGGGAGGAGAAGGTAGAGAAAATCGGGAATGAAGTTGAGCCCTGGAAAGAGGGAGTGGTGGGGAGAAGTATTTTTAAGATTTGGTTTATTTCTCATTATCATACTCTGATTTGATGGGTAATATATTAAATTTTTTTCCCCCCAAGTTGAGTTTTGCCCATGACGGTAACTGGAAGGCATCTCTCCCTGCCCTTATCTCAACTCACAAGCCTTTCATTATACTTTCTCTCCTCTGTCCTGCAGGAGGGGAGTTGATGCCTTAGGTTTTAACTTCTATATTTTTCAAGTTCTGTACTACTTAGTGTGTAGCTCTGAAGTTTCTTGTAGCCTGTTAACTTCTGCTCTCTCATGCTAGGTAGACACAACAAAGCCTCTCCAGGCCTGCTCTCCAAGGACACTCAGACCCTCCTAGGCCCAAAATGTGTAAACCAAAGACTCTAAAGGGGGGGCAAGCTTGGGGAAATTACATCATTAAACTGAAGCTTTAACTGGAGAATTAACCCTGATATGTAAATGAACCAAACCTATAAAAGTGTGAAGAACTCGTGACCTGTTGTCCATCTTGGGGTCCATTTTGGCAGTAGCCTCTGGACTCCCCAGGGTGTGCCTTTGAAGGCCCTTCAAATAAATACCTACCTTTATTCCCTTATTCTTGTCTAGTCTCTGTTTCTAGGAGGACGGATAAGGCATCAGAGTGATACAGCAGCTACGGGGGGCACAGGGTCAACCCACCACAACATACAATTTCACTCTGCTCCCTTTCCAGAGCACACTGCCTGTGGCTTGTACCTGCCCACTAGTAAAAGGAGAAGAACTGATCTAGGCATATGTTTAACACAGCTTTTGGGAGATCTTGTTCCTTAAGGGCCCTGCTTGAAATAGGAACTAGCTGGCACAGCCACTTTCTCTCAGTAGGGAATACAGAGGTCACTTTCATGGTGCAGATACACATCCTCAAAAAAAAAAAAAAAAAGCCAAAAAACCCAAAAGAACGAACAAGCAAAACCAATCCTTAAACAACCCACCTGCCACTAGGATTTTCTAGAGGCATCTTCTGAGCAGAGTACTCACACTTAAGGGCAAAGGTGAGCACATACACGTTCCGCATAAAAGAATAAAAGCACCCAAACTGGAAAGAGAGCCACTGGTGTCCCAAATAAAGATCCTCAGCAAAGAGTATGGCCAGCATGGGCAAACAAGGATGGTGCAAGTTCACAGGGACATCTGAAAAGAGCAGCTGGCAGGCACCCAAGGGAAGCACAGGAGAATGCAAGCCTGTGAGCACCCTGAATTTAAACTGGCTAGGACATTTTTCAAAGCTACCATAATTTCATGCCTCCACACAGTATATCGCACACGGCTTCACGTGTCACTATAGATATCTATTGCTCACAGTGACTTTAAAACATTTGCTTTTCCTGACACAGCTATCTACCAGTTAACACTTACTATTTTTTTTAATGGATGTCACATACAGCACAGAAAGGGTCATTCCAAGTTGCCTGGAAGTCACCCCTGCTTTCTCATTTAGTTATGGAAATACTCTGTGTGTGCACGTGCACAAACATGCATGAATTCAAGAACATCTACATGCATGGCTCTGTAAGTATACAGCCAGCTACAAAGCAATCGTATAAGCTCTATAAACCTTACATAAAGCTGAAGGAGACATATCTGTCAGATGAATGCTTTGCTTAAACCTGGAATACTACAGATTGGTGAAACACATCTTTTACAAATTTCAGCATAAATCTACTGTCATCTATGAAAACACTGTACCCAACAGCACTCCTCACCAGAGAGGAACACCCATGTGTACAACAAGCACTGGGGAGACTCTCAACCAATACAAAGCTCGGCTTCAGCTCTAACGAGCTTTGCTGAAGGGTAAAATGAAGTCAACTGAATTATAAAAATACACACTAGTCATTAATCCCCCCAACATGGTATAGTAAAGCACTTATTTCAAAGTAGCCACTTTTAAGGGTAGGTAATTGAATTCACAATGTCTTGACTACTAAAGTATTTTCTGACTTTGACAACAGCAACCCTATATATTGGGAACAGGAGTCAAACACAGCTTGAAACTGCTGCTTGCCCAGCTATCAAGATGGATTTTTTTTTTTTAAATAACTTCTAAAAACTTTTTAAACTTACTTTGAATCCATTTTTGTCACTTTCTTAGTGAAAAATTCATCCACACCTTCATCCACTCTCCCCATGAGGCCATTCTGATCCCCTTCTGGTGGTACTCCAGCAGACACCTGACAGAAGAAAAAACTCTCTCTGGTATATAATAATCTAAGCATGCTTGCTCCAGTGATAATAATTAAGAGTTAAGACATTATAAAAATCACGTGTGCCAACCAAAACTCAGTGCAGACAACAGAATCACCACGGGAACTCCCCCTCTAGCCAGGCCAGCTGATTCATTACATCAAAAGCAAAGTAACCCAAAACACCAGTGACAAAATGGATGCTGCAACGCAAGAGGCCAGGAATCAGATGTCTTGGGCTTGAAAAAAATAGAGCACTAGGCCAGTTAGACAAGCAAAAGAAGCAGAAAAAATAAATCCTGATCAGGAGATGACCTGAAGAAACAGTATTTTCAAAAGGCAGTTGTCTCCCTATTTGGAGAAAAACCTGTGTTCTGGATTTTGGACTTAGAGATTTAGAAACAGAGCTCCAGCAGGCTAACAGAGCCTTTTATAATTCATTCAGTCTAGCACTTCCAAAAGCAGAGACTCTAAATACAGAATCAGGTGTTCTACTTTAGGAACCAAACACAGACTTTTGCTCAATGTCTGAAAACAGCAAACCTGCTCCCCATCTTTGGTTTCGATGCCCACATTCTGAATATAGGTGACCTCAGGCATATAAACCAGGCTGGCTTTGAAATACCTGCCAACCACAAAGGCCCTGTGAAGATTAGCTGGTGACTCTGCAGCCTCCTGAAGATGAAACAAGCAGTCTCCTGGGAGGATTTCTCATGTGGTCTAGCTCCTGTACGTGGCTTTGATGTGGAAAAGTTCTATTACCAGTAAAGAGACTTCCTTCAATTTAAAAGCCATATGGAAACCTTTTAGATGACTACAGAGGACTCCCCGAGACCCAACCCAGTTGTATTCTTGGTAGTACTAGGGACCAGGACACAATATAGCAGGGTTTGTAATTTGAAACAATTCCAATCAAGGAATCTCCCAGTTGCCACCATAACTCAAGAGTAATCCCAACTTCTCTTTTGATGTGGAATACAAACTCTTTTCTATGCTTCTGTACTCTTAAGAGCTGCTGTTAATGTCAAGCCCAGTCTCATTAAGTCAGGACAACGAGCTTCATGTGAACTAATGCTTTGACACAATCATGAAACCTTTTACTTTCCTGGCTGAACCCTGTTAGAAGTCTAGTATTTATTTTTGTTATCAAAGATAATAGTTAATATTTTATTGATACCTGCTGTAGCAATCTAATACTGATGTGGAAGAAGCCCACCTGGTAATGACTGCTTTGTTGCCAGTCAAACTGGCAACAGATTTTCTATAAATAACAGTTCTATTCTAAATTAGCACAGTGATTTATCAGATTTCCCACTACGCCACCTTTGGTATTTTCTGTAGAGAACTTGTTTAGCTGGAATATCTGACACTAGGCAGGAGTGCACATGCCTTCATCTGGGCTGGTCTCGGTTGCAAACCCCTTATCACTGGCGTCTCAACCGAAACACAAAAGCGAGTGACTCATTTTAACAGAAATGAGAAACCACTTCATATTGATAGTGGAGTCCTCCAGATAGTGGGGATAAACATGTAAGTATCAAATGCAAGAGCATCTCCTGAAGGGGAACTAATTCCAGGATCCAGTGATCTACAGAAAATGAGATGATGTACCTCAAAATAAAGAAAACAGTTTGCATCTGAAACAGCAGCAAGTTCCTAAAAATTAACTAAAGATGTACAGAAATGCTGAGGGTCTAATAAGGTCCTCAAGGCACAGGATGTTCTTATTCCTGTTTATTGTAACACCTTTGATTACCAGAATTAACTGTAAGACTGAGCTCTTGTTTATTTTTACCCTCCAGACTCTAAAAAAAAAGAAGTGTTAAGGTTTCATTTGTCCTTTTTTATCTCTTTTTTAGCTTAAGTTTAAAAGCAAGCATGTTTCTTTGTTAAGGAAAAAACTGGCTTTGAAGCAGAAATAAATAAGATGAATCACTATCTCTTTCATACATTAGAGATTCATCTCTTTTGCTGTACTAAATCTTCACACGTAAGGGGAGAACTCATGAGGTTAAGATCTCACAAAAATCTAAATGATAAACAACTGTTTTATCGGTTTGCTTCAAAGTTAAAGCTACTTAGGAGTGCATGGTTTTAAGGTTTTTTTTCCCTCTCCCTTTTCCCCCTCTCTGAATATTCATTTCAGTAGAAATTCTGACAAAACTATAAATCTTTCTTCTGCCTGCCCACCCAACCCCAGTTAAAAGTTTGTTTCTCTTTTTTTTCCATCTTCTCCTTTCTTTTCTTACATTTTTCAGCTTACAAAGAACCAATCTGTTTTCCAGCAAAACCAGAGAAATACAACTGTGATCATCTGAGACCCCTTGAATTACTAAATACAAATAATGGAAACAGCAAACAACCCAACAGACCTGCTTTAAGCAGCAGAAGAGGTAAAGATTTTGCCTCTCACATTTCAAGCGCTTTTCCTAAGCACTGCTTTCTGTATTCTTGAAGCGGCAAAACCAGCACCAAACTCCACAAGCAATGTCACAGTCCACTCATGACTCTGACCTTCAAAATCTGGCTGTTTTATTTTCAGAAGCATCAAAACAAACATCTTAAGTTTTTCAAAAATTTGTTTGGACTCATTTTGAGGTCAGAACTAGCAAGGAAGTAAATGGTTCATAAAAACAAGACAGGGACAAAAGAGTTTAAGTAAAAAAAGCTCCTTTCAATTTCTGCAACTAAATAAACTCCCAGTTTCCTAGGTAATTCAATATGGATGAGCATTTCCATAACACTGCACTATCATGGGAAGTAAGACTTCTCCTCTACAAGGAGTAACCTTTTTGTTGCTGTTGAAGAAGATATTGTATGTCCTAGTTCCGTGCCTGGTAGCGAAGCACTTGCCCCTCCCACACCCCCACTCCTTCCACCTCCCTATGCTGATGGCACAGGATGTGCTGAGTTTGGAAGCAACTGGGAAAACATGTGCGTTCTGCAGCAATGGAACCGGGAGAAATAAACACAGATGTGTTTTCACTACGTGGAGACAAATCCATTCTTCTGCTACCTCTAACCTTCCCTGTAAAGCACATGGGAATGGAAAGTTGGCTTGAATATTCCCTTTGCTTGAATGTTTCTCCCTTTCCAAGTGGTACAAAAAGCACTCCAGTGCCTGATATGGTCTTTCCCAGAATTAGGGAAATTTTCAAGGATCCTCACAATTGAAAATCCTCAGGAAGCAGAAGAGGCCACAGGCATTTATTATGAGGCCACCTAACTCAAGAGAAGCAACGGCTGCCCCTTGATAGGGCTACTTATCATATCAGCTGTGCTCTGTTGCTGTGAGATAACTCTGCAACTCCTCCAGATCTGTCCTTACATACCCCGAGGACACACCATCACAGAAATAAATCTTTACTGATGTGGTGTGCCAAGGAAATGGAACTGTGGGAACTCCACGCACGTATATTGAGTTCACACCAATGCCTTTCGTGAACAGACAGTGCTTTTCTGTTTTGCCTTTCTAAGGCAGGCTCCAGCATGAAAAGCAGATCTGTGACTATGCAGATTTGCTGGCCCAAACACCATCTTCAGTTTAGGAGCTGTGGGAAGCTGGGTGTCACAGAGTAGCTCCTCTGAGAGCTGATAGAAATAAGAATTCATGCCAAGTTACCACATCTTAATGCAGGCACAAAAAAGGATTAAGACTTAACAAACCCTTGCAACATAATTGAAAAGTCTCATGATATTTTGTGCATTTCCTGTGAAAGCTCAAAGTACCTCCAGAAACTGCTTCCATGAAAAAAAAGCACAAAATAAAAAGGATAAAACACATCCTGGATTTAGGCTGTGTCAAACAAGACAAAAAACTTGTAATAGGGATGGCACACTAAAAGACATGAATACCAGGAGAAAAATTAGGTAGTTGCTTATGGCTTTTACACCTTCAACCATTGCCCTCATTACATTGCAAGACCTGACTCACGGCAAAAAGCAATCAACGCACAACATTGCCAGCAATATTTTAATGTAGACTCACTGCTGCTTGGCTGGGCTGCTGCTTTTTATTCCTTTTGGGCCTTAATTTTGTAAAGTGTTCCAGTTTCCTCCCTTCTTCTGATGGCAGCTCTGAAATGAATCCAGAAGTTCGTTTGTCTGGCCTGCTGGAAGGAAATGGTGGGTCTTCTATATGGATAGGTACTTCTTCCAGTGCTTTATCTAGATCAAATTCCATTTCTAAGAGAAATCAAAACTTTCTAATTAGACTTAACAGGAAATTTAAAACAAAAGACAATGCCATTCCTCTTTTGGGTGGTAAATAATTATAAGCACATTCAGGGAACTTAGCCACAACATGTCTGTGAGCGGTGTGAGCAACTATTTACTATGAAACACATTCGCAGAGTCCCAAAACAAAGCAGCCAGTGTGGACCAAAAATTCAGTCCAGAGGGAGGGAGAATCACCTGTGCTTTTCAATCAAGAACCACCTAGAACCACCTCAGGCAAGCAAAGAAACAGAATGGTTTTAAGAAATTCTCACTTACCAAAAGCTCTGGACACTGGCCGAAGCATTCTACTGTGGATGCTTTTCCTTTTTGATTTAGGAGTCATCTATCAACACAAAACAAAACAAAAATTACTTTAGGGGACAAAAGAAATTACAACAAATCCGTTTTTCAAGCCTATGAACCATTTCAAGATCTGATTTGATTTAACACCAGAAAGGAATGGGTTTTTTCCTCCCTCTCTCATACACTCAGAACTTTTTCTAAATTGATATTTTGTTCAACTGACTTTTAACAGAAGCAGGGAGGTAATTTATTTTTCCCACTAAAACTGCAGGCTGCACACAGAATGATTATTGAAATTGTCCAAACATTAACTCTTTGATCCCCAACTGTAAAATAAAAAAACTATTAAAAACTCACCTCTGCATTTGAGATCACAAGGGACTCATTTAAGACTTAATTACTTTGTCCAACATTGCACAGTTAATGACAATACCAGGAATAGTCTACCCCTTGTTGTGGCTTTTATTTTTGATACAAAATATACTTCCTCAGTTCATTTGTTAGTGGCACATTACTGGGGATTTGTGCTTCTGGACACCACCACACAGCTCACCGAACTTCCCTAGGAAAATGAGCCGTGGAGAATACAGCCCTTCCTCAAAAAACAAAAACACCATGTCAATGTTGGCAGTGTCTATAGCAAACACATGACTTCCCTGGACTTTAGACACATTGAGAATAACTGGAAAGTTCAGCATACATTCAACACAGCCACTGAATTATGAAGTATTAGCCTTCTTATCTTCAAAATGCAAAAAAAAGGAGTATGTTGCCTTAAGAGCACAAATACCCAGACTTAAGACTCAAGTTTGTTCTTTTTTGAAGAAAGTTGTCTTTCTTTTCTTGCTTGAAGCCTTCTGAAAGTTCACATGGCGAGAAAGACAGTTTTGCTACAGGAAATGGATGTATCACCAATTCCAAACCTCTTAACATAGCTCAGCATTGTCAGACTTCTTGTGTAAGAGTTGACCTGCAGGTTTTCTCAAGAGTTGATTTAAAATGACTCAGCTTCTGTAAAGATGGGCTCCTTTTATGGTAGAGTTGTACATGCTGGCTTTAGTGATACCCATATACTTCCATTAACTTGCCAGTCTTGAAGCCTAGTGACTGCAACTCCAGTGGCTTCTGGAGTATCAGTCAGGCAGCTGTTACAGCTTGCAACTCATTAACAGAATTGTTAATCAAGCTTAGGAGTATCAATTTTATATCAGCCAGAAAAGACGTAGTTGGCAGTAACATTTCAGACAAATCATGAACTGTTTAAGGCAAACATCTGCTAGTTTTTATGTATGCAAAGTTCAGTGCACAGACTTGTGTGTACTGAATTCATATTCCCAAAGCAGTCACGAGGATCATTATGCCACTACTCACATGCTCAGGGCTATGACAGATTTTTGTAACAGGACAGCTATTACCCAAGTTCTCAGGACCAGAAAAGGACTTGGAAGACTACAGAGTGGGCAGTGATAGCACTGCCTGGGCAACAGAGCTCTGGTTTTATTGCCATGTACATTGTTGGGAGAAAAAGATACCTTCAGCTGTTTCAGGTTTCCACTTCCACATTTGACAACCATCAGTAAATGACAACAGCTTCAAGACCAGCCAGGAAAGTAGTTTGCCACCTGAGCAGATTTACTCTGACACTAATGAGCAGGCGAAGTGTGGCTGTGTCCAAAGGTCAGACACTACTTTCAGAGTTACCAATAAACTAAATGCAATGGATTTGGTGGTGAGTGGCTGGAGAGGTGCTGAATTTTTTCAGCCAAAACTGCAGCGGACTGTGCAAGAGGTAGGCAGCTGGGCAGCCTCTGAACCGCACACCTCAACAGCTGGCACTCCATCACCCAAACCTGAAACAACCAAAGCATTCGCACTTCATGTAAGAAGGAGTTGAAGCAGCTCAGCATTTGGGGAACAGCAATTACAACTCACTGTCAGTAGTCCTGGTTTTATTTCCAGACATAGCCCATTTCTCTTGTTAAGGTATATTCACATGCATTTTGGTCTGTTTCCCAATTTCTTTTGGTGGTGTGACTGGAAGCTACATCTAGTACATATAGCAACTTGTGCTAAAGAAGCTCAGAAAGGAGGACAGAAAACACGGCTGATGGGAGAACTCTGGGCACTCAGCAGCTGCACAGCCACGGCCAGTGTTCGGAGTGAGTGAACATAGACAAGCCGAGAGCTGCATCAGCCCAGGGCACCAATGCAAAACAGCACAGGCAAGTTCTGAGGTTCCTGTGCAAGGACTGGAATGCTCCAACTACATCTCCAACAGCCAGGAACAGAATGATTTCATTTTCCTTCCCAGACAAGAAAATGCCCCCAGATGACCCTGCAGAGCTTGAGCTGATGACCATAAGCCACTCTCTGCTATAACTTACTGTCAGCTTGGCATGATCCATCAGCAGCTTGGTTGCTGGGGATAAAGGCAGAGGGATAGAGATGCTTCCCATTTGCTTTAACAGCATGAATAACAGCTCCACGAACACTTTTATTTGAAAACCTTCTGTTTTCTAGCCTGTTTAGGAAGTGCACAGATGAAAGGCTTCTTGCCAAGTGAACTTTCTAGATCACACGCAGAGCAAAATGGGTCAAAGCATTTATTTAAATAGGCCAGTGTGCTCTTTTACAAAATATTAGGCTTAATCTCTGCTTAACATCTCAGCCACCATACAGTCTGCTACAGCAGCAGCACACATGTCATTGCTAGAGGAGATATCTGAATTCCCCAGCCTGAGCCCTATTTCCTATACTTCATGGAAGCAGTTCAGCTTTGGCAGAAACACATCATCTGCCTTCCCACCACCTCTGACCCCACAAGCACAATGTGGCTCTCCAGCCTTATGCTTCCCTTGTGGCCTTTACAGAGGAATAGCTGTTAATATCAAACTCCCCATATCCACATCTTCCACAGACTTTCCATTCTAGTATACCACCTCCTGAATTCTTCCTTGCTTTGCCTACTTTTCCATGAGCACATTGTAGGCTGCTTGGCAGAACAGATAGAAATAAATTGCATCTCTGGAACTGGAGAGGACCTCTTGGAAGTGTGCATGCACCTGTGCCACTGAGGTCTCAGGAAATGGCTCCATGAGTGTCCCCCTCTGCAGGAGATGTGAGCCGGTAAATCTCTACCATGCTTCCAAATAAGGGCTTACTTAGACACTGTCACGGGTCCTTGCTAACTTTAAGCTCCCAGGATCTCTTCCCATGATCACTTTTCCAGATTCCTCCCTTCTGACTGCCTTCCTCACAAAATTATCTGAGCTCTCTGGAGTTTTCTGAAATTATATCACCAGCTGTGGAAGAACACTAGTACCTTGGGAATTAAAAACAACAACTGAAACCGTTCTGTTTTGAATGCTAGAAAACAATGTACTTTCAGAAACACGATCTCAGATACTCTCCTTGTTTATACAGATAATTGAAATTACTCTCAGTGCAGAGGGATATGCTTATTTCCATGTTTTTCTCCTCCCACTCCAAAGTAATTTATATTCAATCCTATTAGATATAGAGATGCTCTGTGATGGTCCTTTCAAAAGATTTCAAACAAACTAATGAACAACTTGCTGCTCCCTCTTGAAATTCATCTCCCCAACCAGCCTCCCTTCAACATATGGGTTTTCAGCTTTGAGAACACGTTAAGGACTATTCTTTCATTAAGCTGTATGATGCTTGAATATAAAACCAAATCAACAGATTTTCCTTCTGAGCAGTAATATTTGTGCTTCTATCTCCAACATCAGCAGTCTGCTTTGGTTTGGTCTTAAAACCAAGAGATCCTTTAAGTCATGTGCTACATTAGCTGAACCTTTTTGTAAATCCAATCTCATTCCTGAACCACTGCCTATTTTATTTGTAGGTGCAGATGGATGGCACTACAGTCTCCCAGGAGACTCTCAAGGCAGTACAGAGGCAAATGGAGCACAAAAACATAAACAAGTAGGCCAGAAACAGCAGAGCTAAAAAAAATACTTACACTTGTACAGCAGAGAGTCTCCATGCAGCAAAAAAGAAAGAAAAAAGAATATGAATGGGGAAGACAAAGCAATAGCAGTTCTCAGGAAAGGAGGCAAAACCAGGGATCACCAAAATAAAGAAAACTAAAGCCAAAACGCTTGGAAGTCTTAGCAGGAAAGGTGACATGCAAAAATGAGGTAAAAATCCCTTGCATTTGGAAGTGCTATACATTTTGTATTTCCAGAGGATAACCACAGAAGTATGAGATCTCTCGTTTGATCTATACTGGGACAAATTAAGGTTTCCTGACATTTGTTTCCAATATACGGCACTCACCAATGGTGCCAACCTGCCACCTGCTGTCCCAATGTACTGTGTTTTTCCATTTTGCTGGCACCAGTAGTGAGGGGAAAAAAAAATGTAATTCTATTATTTCCTAGTCTGAAGGAAGATTCTGAATTAAAAATTGCCAGTCTGTTGTGGTGTGCAAGCAAGCAAGGAAAACAAAACAAAGCTTCTCTTGAAGGAATGAAAAAGGATGTAAGTCTGTTCTCCTGAGGTTTAAATAAACCTAAACTAAAGCAACATTATTTCTCCTTTCCATAAGGACGTTTAGAGGCACAGACTTTCAAGCACTTTTGGCACAGGAGAAAGATGCTGTTTCATGACTAAATCACAACCTTTTCTCTTCCCTTCAAAAATTATAAGGAAAAAAAAGGAAGCAGCACAGCTGTCATAGGAAGTTAAAGCAATGCCATATCCCATCTCTTCTATGGCTCATGACCAATCATGCTCCTCCGGAATTTAGGGTTAGAAGAAACAATTATTAGCAGAGTGGTTTTTTTTTCAAGTTGAATGGGACCTGCTGCTATAACAACACTGCAGGTGTTAGCAGAGTGTGGCAGAAGTAGGCATGGTCTGGATCAAACATCTCGTCAAGAAAGTGCTGCATGTTCTTGCACACAGCTCCCCTCCTTTATTTTCCTGCTGTCCTCATGGTTAGTTGTTTGTTTGTCGGGGTTTTGCCTCAAGGTTTTGGGTTTTTTTGTCTTTATTTTCTTTTACCTTCAGAAACTTTGGCTTTATGCAAGAGTTCTCAGCTAGCAGTGATTCAGGCAAACCCCCTCATTACTCTCATTTTTGTGTGCTATCCATGCACACATACACTCTTACTCAATTTCTTTGTCAGAATCTATGTTCTCTCTTCTCTTGCCCATCTTCTACATTACCATTCACTACAGCTGCTCTGAGATTGCTGGAGAGACTGCAGAATCCATTGTCAAACATCTCGAAAACTGAAACAATCTCAAAAAAGTGCTCCTGCACACTTCAAAAAATAAATCTGCAACACTGATTCTCTTTCAGACAGCATTCGTGGCAGTACTCCAGTGTCTTCTGTGTATTTAATGCATAGGCAGGTAAGTTATTTATATTATATATGCAGCTGGAAATGCGATTAGGACCAAAGTGCAAAGTAACACACATAAATGGAAGCAATGCCAGGATTTGAGGGAGTTTACAGTCCATGGTCCTGATCCAACAGGGGCTTATGGAAACTCCTACCTCCCACACTTCAGTGATCTCCCGACTACTGAGGCCCTTAAAAGTTAAAAGGTGCTAAACAGCTTGTGGGTGGGGAGTAAGAAGGGAGAAAGAGGCACACAGCAGGCAACAGGTTAGACAAGGAAGCACCATTAAGCAAAGCAAAGACTAAGGGACTTGCCTGAAGCCACCAAGGAATCTGGCTGCTCTGCACGGAACCTAATGCCAGTGTTCAGACCCCTGAAGCGCTACAGACCATGAGGCCTCTCAACCCTTCCCTTTGTCTGCTCTCAGCATAACTGCAAAATAAAGTGGTCTGACTCCCAGTGTACAGGGGCCATTGCTGAAGACGAAACACCAACCCACAAGCAAAAATCCCAAGAAAATTAAACCCAAGCAAAATCAGAAATTGCATCATGGAATTATAACAATGTGCCAATGAGGTTTGAGACGTCAGAAAAAATACTTCAAAGGAATTTTACAGAACATATTTATCCAGTGCTATACCATTTCAGCTGTATGTATTTTGTGGGGTATGCCTTTTTAAGAAAGAGGCATAACAAAACAAAGCATTTTATCACAAGTCCTGCTGTTTTCTTTTGCTGTAAGAAATCCCGACCTGTAAAGCTGCCATGACACCAGTTCAGTCAATCAGCGTTTCCCACGCTTCTTCTAGTCTCCTAACTACCTTTGACAGAGTGTCACACATAAAAAAACCACCAAATCTTCAGGTATATTTTATAAAGCAGAGCAGCAAATTGATTGGTTCTGGTTTTAGCACATGAAATCTTTGGACATGCAGGTACCTCACCACCTGTGTAGAAAACCTTAGAAACTAGAAAGCTGCTATTGCTTACTTCAGCTACAGAAGATTTTATGATGTGATTTCCAGGGTGAAACCCTCCTCATGGCTTCAGAAAATCAGTGATGCACTTCCCACTAGCAGTGACAGTAACCTGAGACACTGTCCTTAGAATCTCCCCCTCGAGTGCCATTGCCCTTGGAAAGTTAAATGCAATGCTAAAATCCATGACAGAGTATTTTCCAGTAGACAGGAGAGCAAAGCCCCTCACAGTCCTGAATGTAGGGACTATGCATTTTTACATCAGCAGAGATGCAGTCCTTACCTTTATATTTCAGAGTTCTGTACTCTATATGGAAATATGATTGATAGATAGATAGATAGATAGACAGATAGACAGAGTAAATAGTGTAAATAAATATGGCATACAAATAATCCATATATGAGTTTCAGGAGTATGTTAGTTTATTTCCTTCCCTCCCTCAAGAGCTGAATTTCTAGAGAAGGAGCTGTGGTTCAGAATTAATTCAATTAGTCTCATCTAAACTACCCTGACCTTTAGAATTACTTTGTACAGAAACATTTTCTGCAAGAAAAGGAGTAGCACTGCAGTAAGATAAGCTCAGTAGATTTGCCCTTCAGCTTGTTATATTTTACTAGCCAAGAAACCTTTGCTTTTCTGCTTGCTAAGATGTGGCTCATGTACTCTGTGATATTTCATCAAGCATTTCAGTATTTTCCTTTAATTAATAATTCTGCACTTTCGTCTTTCAAGTCATGTAAAATTCCTGCTAATAAACATTCCTGCTAATAAACATTCCTGCACATAAACAGTCAAAGCTTTCATTATGAAGAGTGAAAAACCAGACACATGAATTAAACTGAGGGCTTCCTAAAACTATTAAACACAATGTTTAATTCCATGTTCTGAATTAGTATCCTGCAAGGAATTCATGCCTGCAACTACCACTTGCAAAAGAAAAAGCAATTCTCCATAGCATCAGTTCTGTTTTCTATTTGCTCATGAAGAGGTTAACATCTCCTACAGCACCTGGGCTTCAAGATGATCCAAGAGCATGGTTCCAACTACATTACTTTTGCTTTTATAGTTATTTTAGTTAAAAACTAAGTGTAGAATAGAGAGCTGCTGCAGGCCAGCTAGCACAAACTGTATCTTTAAGTCACCACAACCTGCTTGCTTGTCGCTGTTTATTACCTTCGGCTGGCAAATGCTGATCCAAAAATTACTTTGTTCATGACCTAATCTTCCATACAGCAAGAATAAAAAGACTTTAAACTGAGCAAACACAGAGGGGTGGACAGCTGTTCAAGATGTCCTTAGGCAATTCTTTAACAACTATCATATGTATCGGGTGCCCTGGGCAAGAACATCACTAAAGCAACTCAGAGGCAATGTACTCCTGAATGGGTGGTCAAGCCAGGACAAATGGGGCTTAGGGCAACTTGATCTAGCAAAGGGTGTCCCTGCCCATGGCAGGAACTTGGAACGAGATGATCTTTAAACATCTCTTCCAACCCAAACCATTTTATGATTTTAAGAATAAGAACTGTTGTACCTGCCCGCCCTACACCTTCCCAGGACTGAGAACCAACACAACTTCTGCATCTCTCCTTCCTTCCAACAACCTGAAGCGAATAGCCACCAAAAGGATAAGCAGTCATCCAGACAAAAACAACCAGTCATCTTGCCGCTGATGTCAGACCCTTAGTGGGCAGATGATGCATTGCTTGTGGTCACATTTGATCGGGGAAATGCTACAGGGAGACTTATCACAGTGAGTCAGATACAGTTTACCCTGGAAGAGCAAGTGGACTCTATGCTCAGAATTATGGTGGGAAGGTTTACTCTTGAAAACCTAGATACCCTTGAGCTGTTGTTATTTTCTCATAGAAAATATTGCTTCAGACATCTCTCCAGCATGCACAATAAATCTTTATACCCCTCGGACACTTTGAAATATACTTTATGAACTAAAACATTAAAAAACCCCTCTCAAATGTCTGAATTTTAAGTACTGTCTATACTACATCAAGGTATCTTCCTACTGAAAACAGGAAATATCATGACAGGCAATGAGCAAATATTCTAAGATGCTGTATGAGAAACAGAAATACTTGGGTAGAGTATTTGAGTTTTTTCTCTAAAACAAACTGATAGAAAATGTCAATCATTATTTACCCAACAGAGGATGGCAAAAATCAAAAGCTGATCTACACAGTGATGAAACTAAAGTGTGACACATGAGTTAAGTAATGCTGCTTGGTCAGACGGTCATGGGGCAGCACATAAGCCTAGGAGGGACAGAAACACCTTGAAAGGATTGGAAGATGCCTACCCTGCAAAGCAGGACTGCTCACCCACAAGCATGGAATTAAGTGCTGATTGTATGTACACAAACTTCCCAGGAGTATCTAAATACCATGGCATCGGAAATGACTCATAGCTAAACTGTACAAGACAAAATGAGTTTCTGATCAGCTTTGAGTGAAATTAGCCTGACTTTTCCATCGCTTTGTTTTTCTCTCTTGTTCTTTTCCTTTAGTTTTCTTTAATACCTGCATACTTAAAGATTCTTTCACCTGTTTAAGTGCTTTTGGTTTCGGATTAGTATTTCAATCCTGCCACTACTGACCTCAAAAATTCACAGTAACTTGATCTAACATGAGATACGATCTCACTGCAGAAATACATCCACCATTTTGTAATGAGACTTTAGCTGACCTAAGTAACATCCAAAGAAAGTATGTTTACCTCTAAGTTCTCCTCTAGTCTAACAGAAAGATGTTTTGAGATAGATTTATGAATAAGGCTGTGTGATACAGTTGTCAATTACAGCAGTGATCAGACTTGATGACTTGGAAGCTGTCTTCTAGCCTTTTGGCAGCATGTATGCTTGATTTTGTTTATTTATTTATTTTCGAAGTTCCTATTCTGGCAACCCAGCCCATCCTAACCTACTTTTCCTTGATAAAACATAGCAAAGTCTAATGGCACTGTGTAACTGCCTGCCCTAACCCAGACTTCCTCTCTCCTCTTCCTGTGAGGAACTGTTCTTTATCCCTGCAATATGAAGTATCAGTTTTGCAGAGCAAAAAATGGCAAGCCTCATGCTCTTCTGGGTAAAGTGAGAACCATGAAGCACTCTTAGTGAGACAGACTCATGCATGCGCTATTTTAAGTAGGCTCTCCAGATTTCAGAGTAAACAAGATTTCCCCAGACAACACAGATTAAGTACCTCATGCCAAGTTGTTCATCTGAGATGCTACAAGAATCAAAAAGCAGCAGAAAGGACTGTACAACCTATACAGAAAACTCCTCAACCATTTGAGAAGGTCACCTTGCCAGATACTAATTCAATTGTGACACATCATGGCTGCAGAGGGATGTGTGCTACAGAAACAGCACTATCAGAGGTTATTCTCATGCTGCTTGCTGTTTTGCCTCTGCCAAAGGCTCCAGAGCAGAGATTTTGGCATGAACTACTCCAAAGGAGCTCCTGCTGATCTACCATGGGAAATAACAAGAAAGTTCTTATAAGCAGAGACTGTGGGAAGATGATGCTGTATCTGCTTGTGCTGAACATCAGCTGACTCCCTGGCTCTGCTGGCAAAAGGGATCACGTGAGTGCCCCCTGACCCAGCCTGTGCAAAAGGGCTTTGCCCTCATAACCTGTTAACCTGAAGCAGGTAAATGAGCTCTTGGGTGATCCCTTGGGTGATTCAGCTGCTGGCTGAATGGGCAAGCAAATGCACATAGGGACAGTCACCTCTCCACCAAGTGGTGGATGGGTGTCCATCACCAGGCTGTGACAGCCTGTGACAGCTAGCTGGTGCCTGCTGAGATACCTGTGTTGGCAGCCTGGGCATTCAAATTCTTGCTAGTAGACTGGAAAATGGTTGGATTGAGCAGCCAGGGCTGGCACTACCCACAGACTGCACAGCTGCATGTTTCTGTCTGCCACCGACAAACTTCTTAGTAATGACTCCCTCTTAAAATCCCGGCACGGAAGTTCAGCTCTCGAGACCAGTGTTTCAGTGAGTGGCTTGTTACTGAACTCTCCTTTCAATGTGGTTTTTTCATGACAGACGAAAGAAACCAGTGGAAACTCAGTATCAGTAAGACAACCACTGCCACAAAGGATGTAACTGCCTTCTTGGTTTCAGCTGGGAGCAAGTTAATTTTCTTCCTAGTATCTGGTACAGTGCCGTGTTTTGGATTTAGCATGAGAACAGTGTTGATAACATGCTGGTGTTTTTAAATGTTGCTGAGCAGTGCTTACATTAAATGAAGGACTTTTCAGCTTCTCATACCGCCCTGCCAAAAAGGAGAGTGGGGGTGCACAAGAAGCTGTGAGGGGGCACAGGCAGGGTAGCTGACCCCAACTGACCAAAGGGACATTCCATACCATATGGCACCATGCTCAGCTCATAAAGCCAGGGGTAGTTGGCCAGGGGGTGGTGGCTGCTCCTTGGGGACTGACTGGGCATCAGTCAGCAGGTGCTGAACAACTGCATCAAGCATCACTTGTTTTGTATATTCTTTCATCATTATTACTATATCCCCTTCCTTTTCTGCTCTATTAAATGTTTTTTTTTTTCCTCAAACCATGAGTTTTACATTTTTTCTCATTCTGTCACACATCCCACTACAGGGGAGTGAGAATGGTGCTCAGCTGCCTGCCAAATTAAATCACAACAACTACACACCCTCCTCTCCACCCCCAACACAAATCTGGGTTTGCTAAGGCACCAATATTACAAGAAGACAAGTGCCTGGCACAGGTGTCACCACCCAAACAGAATACCCAGCAGCTGCATTCCACAATTCTTCCTATAACCTAAGCAGAAAGCTATCCCCAATTTTATGCTACCTTTTTTTCTCTTAAACAAGCATGCAATGCTGTTATGCAGTTTAACACATTCTTCATTTACTTCATATTGTGCCAATAATGTACCCTAGATTATGAGAAACAGCTTTGAACTCTAAGAAATCTCAGCTGGTTTAAGAAAAACAAACTATGTACAAATTATCCATCATCTCCCTCCACTTAGAGACCAAGAAAAGACATTGAAAGCCAGGTTTCTTTTAGAGTGTTTCAGCTGGGAACATGTAACCCCTCATAAGCCTGTACTATGTAGTCTATACATGTAACAACAATAATTGAATAAACATGGATAAGGGCAGTGAGGATGCTGCAAAACTATATATAGACAAACCCAGGAAAAGATAGGTAATAAATATTCACTATTAAAATTAATGTAGTCATAATGCTAACGAGGATAATGCATAAATTGCAGATAAACAAGATATTCTGCAAAATGTTCACACTGGCTCCCTTTGTATGACACTTTCTCAGCCACAGCACTGCACGTGTAGGGAAAGGCTTAAGGAGGACCCTGGCATTGTGCTTTGCTCCTCCTGGCGATATTTCCATAAACTGTCCTAGTTTGGGATGAGTCAGAAATATGACTGGACTCCCACTGAAGCACATTTGCTTGCATGCCTGTGAGCCTTTTCAGAAGCCAAGAATACTCTCACATACCATAATGCCAGTTTCTAGCTTCCCATGGAGTGCTGTATTTACTGCACATCAAAGGCCCATTTCTGCTAATGCATACAAGAGAGAAACTCAAGTGTCACAATCAATTTAATCCAGCATTCATCCAGGCTGCTGCCTTTGCCCTCATCCCTGTCTGCTTGTTTCTGCCACTCAGGATTTGTTTTGTGGACTCAATCAGGGGACTAGTTGGTCTGTAAACTAACCTGGGAAAGAAATCCTCTCTTAAAAGCTTAATTGCCAGTTGAATCAATTCCCACACCCAGATTGTGAGGCTCTCTGAACACCAGCACAAGCGTGATGGTGTGGGCAGGAAAGTGTGAACTGTGTACAGGGGAAAGTGGAAATGCTCATTTCAGCAAAAAAAAGGTTTTTGCTGTATTACATCAGTCAGAGAGCTGGAGTTTTATTTATAGTGCAGGAGAACATATGGAGTCCAACAGGAAATGGGGTTTTATTGCAGTAGGTGTTCAGTCTTTCATCCAAAAAGCTCTATGCCTGAGACAATTCTGTTGCAGATAAATAGAGAGCAGCAACAATCACACGTGGTAGTGAATCAGGGCAAACCAGAGAATCTCTGCTTTGGCTTTTCTTCCTACAGCATCAGTGCACATGTTCCTGAGTCTGTACCATGATCTCCTCCTTCTGCCAGTAAAAGCAACTGAAGAGGTTTTTGTTGTTTTAATTCGAACTCGCTGTTGATGGGAGGGAGGGCAGGGGTTGGGGGTGGGTCAGGGGAGAAAAGCATTCAGGTGGTGCTTTATGAGTTTGGGGTGGTTTTTTTAGTTAGTTAGTTTTTTAAAATAACTTTATTTTTGGTGAGTGCCATTTCTCCCTTTTCCCTGAAAACACTGAGGTCCATACACTCCTTGTCCTTCAGAACACACAAGGTCATAAATCTTCACTGGATTCATCTGCTAAATCTTTGACAATGGCTAGCCAGGAAAAACATACACCACCAATCTACAAGTGTTCTGCTATTTCTGCAAATTTTCATCTCTACTCTACAGGTGAAATCTATCGTTCAATAAGGAACTTTAATATATTGCTCATGAGGTTTGTTTTTTGAAAACCTTCCTCCATTAAAGTCATAGAACAATTTCTGTGATTAAAATTAGAAATAGATGAGAAATGGCTAAGACTCAATATTCATCACAGGCAGTCCTTTCCTATTAGCCACTAGCATTTTTTCAAACACAATTTACCATCCAAGTGTTTCAATCTTACACTGAAGTGCTTTGAAGAAGAGTTACAGGCAAATTTCTGTATTACAACCTACAATTCCTTGTTTCAAACATATTTCAAACAACTTCCTGCCATACCTCTTCATAACACAAATAACCTCTGCTTTGCTCTAAAAACAATACTTATCCTGGCTGTACGCTTATTACTACCTACAGTAATAAAGTTATATTGCTGAAACAGATGGGTACATGGATTTTTAGTAAAAGAGAAGCTGTTTCTCTCAAAACATCTTTAAATAGTGGCTCAACTCTATTGAGCTCTATTCAGTGTTCTAGAAGCCAAAATAATATTCAAATAGCTAAAAAAAAAAACAACTTTAGAAAATAACTGTTAAACACAATCTAACAAAAATGCTCCACTATCTTTTGGTGGGGAATTGAGCATTATTTAGTATCTCTTACTTCTGCAAAGTATTAATGCACATGAAAGAATAAAGTACAACTAGAACCATTATGCAAATTAAAATCAGTTAGTATCTACCTACACGATTACACATACCAAGACACATGATATTCAGACTCAGTAAAAAAGGGTGCATTATTTAAAGTTACTTTTAAAATGCATGCATGAGTTTAATATGTGTCACACTTCATCATATACACAGAGAAAAATTTAGACAAACCATACTATTTTATGAAGTTAATTCATTATTGAATCTAAGCTCTGAAAAGCAGGCCATGGTTTTTTTCCTTTCATCTGAGAAGAGCAAATCATTTTCTGCATAGAGATTTTTCTTTCCATCTTAGTTGCACACAACTTTTATCTAATGGCTTATTACCATCAATGCAGCTCTAATTAAATGTAGACAACTAAGACATCTGTGGATTAGGGAAGCATCAATTTACTGTGGTGCAGCTCAGGGAGATCAGAAACTCTCGGATGTGTAATATTCCAGCAATCACATCCTACGCTGGACCACTCAATTGCTCCCAATGTTCTTCACAACTCATTTAACAGACTGGCAAACTCTGGTATGACAAGTCTTTCATACTATGGGCTCTCAGGCCACTGTTAAAGGCTGGATGAGAAACTTACCCTAATCTGAAGCAAGTCAGTGTTAACTGCACAGTTTGGTATTTAGGAAACCCTAATTCAGGCAGCAGAAAATACTAGAAATAACATTTAAGAGTCTATTTTTCAGTGATGCATTTTGTGAGCCAATTTGTGATATTTCATTCTGCCTTGTCTGTGTTGTTTACACGTATCTAAATTTCTACTCTATCAGGGAAATCCTCCCAGCCACAGCCACTCTGCACCCTGCTTGAGAATAGGTGGGCAGGCTCTGAAACAGTGCCCGTTTGTTCACTGTCACCAGCAATGGAGGTTTCAGATCCCTATGCTGCCAGTCCAAGTGTTCCAAACTTTTCTGTATTTGGCTTTCAATCCATGTATAAAAACAAACAGCTCATAAACATTTGATTACCAACACATCCACCTCACTCACAGTCACTCATATAGCTTCAGAGATACACAATCTACCTGCAATCATAGTCATATGTGAATCCAAATCAAGTTTTCCCCCACGTTGATCAAATACAGCTTCAAGGGAAGGTGGTAAATAACAACATGCTGCTGTATTGTTTACCCCAGCCAGAATACTGATCATAAATAGGCTTGTTGAAGAAAACAAGAACAAAGAAATGATGAAGATAATGGGGGTTTGCAAAACAAATCCTGTGTTGCAAATGGGAAACAGCTTCCCCCAAATGGTGGTCCAAGCTCAGTGCCTCTCCTTCGTGACCAAAATATTTTCTTCCCAAAACATCTTGACAGCCAGCTGGAGCAAAGCTGGGCTTAGAATAGGCGAGTTTTCTCTGGCATCCCAGCAACACAATCAGCCTTATCCTACATTCCAAATTCTTTTGGCTATAGATTAGGCTCCCAAACAAGCCTAATACCAAGCTGCAATTTAAGGTTTCAGGTTTGAGGTTTGCAGAACACACACCCAGGTGCATCATCTAATCAAAAGGCTAAGATCTGCTTTATCACCACACTTCATAATGCTTAGGGATTTCCAATGACCAAACAAGGCAGTGTCCTGGACCAATGCCACTTTGGAAGCAATATCTAAATAGCTATTTCTCATTTAAGATTAAAAATAATCAAAAGAAATTAGGTTCCTAATTATAGTTCATAAAACCATATGCTTCTCTTTCTAGTTAAATCTCTCAGCAACATATCTGTGTCCTGCACTGACCAGCTCACAAAGCGTTCACTGATGCCCCTTTCAGAAGGTTCCTCATTTCCACATAAATACCTGTGTGACACTTAAAAGCTGCCACAAATCAGGTTATGTTTATCAAGAGAGTATCTGAAATCTGTAGGATTTTCCCATAGCTATAATAAATCATTTGGAAAGTGCTGTCTTTGAAGTTACTAACTCCCCACATTCTTAAGGTGCTTTTAGTTGCACAAAGCTCAGTGAGAACACTAGCTCAGCAAAAATCCTTTAATTGCTCAGCCTTTTGGGGCTATGTCATTGTGTCAATGTTAAAGTTCAACAAGGCCAGCTGCTAAGTCCTGTGTATGGGTTGGGGCAATCCTAAGCACAAACACAGGCTGGGCAGAGACTGGATTGAGAGCAGCCCTGGGGAGCACTTGAGGGTGTTTGTGGATGAGAAGATCAACAAGGCCTGACAAAGTGCACTCACAGCCCAGAAAGCCAATTGTATCTTGGGCTGTATCAAAAGCAGCGTGGCCAGCAGGGTGGGGATGGGGATTCTGTTGCTCTGCTCCTATCTTGTGAGAACCCACCTGGAGTGCTGTGTCCAGCACTGGGGCCCCCAAGGTAAGGACATGGACCTGCTGGAGTGAGTCCAGATGAGGCCATGAAGATGATCAGAGGGCTGGAGCACCTCTCCTATGAAGACAGGCTGAGAGAGTTGGGGTTGTTCAGCCCGGAGAAGAGAAGGCTCCAGGGAGACCTTACAACAGTACCTAAAGGGTGCCTACTAAAAGGCAGGACTTTTTATAAGGGCATGTAGTGATAGAAAAAAGGAGAAATGGCTTCAGCTGAAAGATGGTGGATTTTGATAAGAATATTAGGAAGAAATTCTTTACTGTGAGTGTGATGAGGCACTGGAACAGGCTACCCAGAGAAGTTGTGGATGCCCCACCCCTGGAAGTGTCCAAGGCCTGACTGGATTGTGCTCTGAGCAATCCGGTCTAATGGAAGATGTCCCTGTCCATAGAACCAACCTGATCTTTAATGTCCCTTCCAACCCAAACTATTCTATGAATTCACCTATTTATCTCCGTATTTTTACAGCAGCAACCAACATCATTTGCAGTCAGGATGTGAAAAACAGCTCCCAAATATGGATTACAGTTTTTAATAAATGTATTCTTTAGCACTGACTAAGATTACTGTCTCGTGTTTATTTGATGCTTCATTCTTTTCAGAAATTAGATATTGATGAGAATCTGGGTCACAAAGGTATTTGAATCTCTGTGCAAGATGAGGGTGAAGAGAATGAAGACAGATATAAACACTTCTGAAGATAAGTACAGTTAGCATCTAATGCATTTTTAGAGAGTGTAAGCATCATCACATTTCCATTATTTTAATATGGTGAAAGTGAAAGATTACAGCAGAGTGATATGATGCTTTCATATAACTATGGTGATATGAGATAAAGACAGGAGCTATTTTTTAACATTTCCAGTATTACTATCCTTAACAGGCTGCAAGAATAAATTTAAAGGCAGAAGGTGGGGTGACAAAATGAGTCCTTAGCTTAGTTTTCTATATATGAAGCCAGAATGCAAAAACTAACTTACAGGTACAGTGTTCAGATGCCACATATTTTACTGGTATGTCTCTCCCATAGGAGCTAGGGCTCAAAATGATTACTGAGTGTTGGCCACAGAAAGCTTTTGGAATATGATAGTACCGGTGATGAACTAGATGATGTAATCAACTCCACAAGCCTCACAGGGATTTGTGATGCTCAGACAAATATAGTATCAAATCAACTCTCAGTGAAACAGGAGATTTGGAAGGGAGAGAGAACCTGGTTTAAGCTGATACTTCCACGAAGGTCTGCTTTTGTTTTATAGATAAATGAGACCAACAGATATTTGCTGCAGAAAGGAGCAGCCCTGCTGCTCCTCCTGTGCTGTCTGACTCTGCAGTACGTTTACTCAGGGAGCTGAATCAACAAACCTTCTACAAACAGTTTGCAGTTACAAAATCCGTTTTTCTGCTGTTCTAGCTTCTGGTGAAAGCACATGGCCAAGGAATCAGGTAGGAAGGTAGAGGAGAAAGCTCATCGCTTGCAGGAGGGACCACCTATTAGACTGACTAATTTGTAGTAGAGAAGCACTTCCTGAAGTTCCCCAACAGACTGAGCTGGGTGGAGGGGAATTTGAGATTGAGAACAGTTAGCAACCCATTTATTTGCAATCATGTGGGTTCACATCTTGTAAGGATGATGATATGGCACACAGCCACCTTTATAATAAAGTCACACATAAAACAACTTCTGATCATGTCAATAACAACTTCCGGTCAGAAATATTTTTTGTCACAGGTGAAAGGAATCCATGTCAAGTAGAAGGAAGACAAAGGCAGAAAGCAGCATGTTGTCAAAGGAAAGTGTGGTACAATTTATTACCTCAACTGAACCTCTGTGAAACTGTGCCCAGAGGAAGAGGTGTTTACTGTGCTAGCTTGATTGCAGCAGTGCATGCAAGGGAAAGGCCCTTGAACAGGTACAAGGAAAGAAGTGAAGAAAAGGGAAAAGCTTTTCCTCTGCTGAACAGCAAGATGCAACTCAGACAAAATCTTCCAAGCTAACATTTACTTCTTCTAGAAGCTAATTCCTAACTTCAGTTTCCTGATACCATGAATTTGCTAAATGATATTCTGAAAAGCGTCTTTCCTCCAGTTACCTGTGTACTCAACCACACAGGCTGTGGAATGTGTCTTACCATACAAGTGTCCAGATCCTCCAAACGTTCTATCTCTGTCAGCTCCTCAACTGTGATCATAGAGCGTTTAGCGGGTTTTTCTTCAGCTAACTCAATCTCCAGTGATTCTTGCTGTGGAAGTGGTTTGCCACGTCTGGTCAAATGGTCAGCCTGGAGACAAAGATGAAGACACAAAAACACCAGTCAAACTTAAAAAAGACAAAGACAACCCAACCAGAAAGTTTACAGAATTTCAGTGATCAGAGATCCTGGCAGACCAAGTACAAAAGGAAAGCTCAGTTGTGTTGGTCAGTCTTCACACTGGGTTTGTTTCATAAAGAAAATAAAAGTGTGGAAAGGAAGCTTTTTCTTGAACCATTTTTTTTTTCTTAATTAATGAACACAAAGACATGTACAGTATCAGCCAATATAATTTTCATAATTATTCAATGGCCAAACTGTTATCATCTGCTATTCACAAAAACAGCACAGTTTTAAATACCTCAGTTCTGTTTCACTGAAGAAATAGATAGGGAAAACTGTAACAACAGTTATTTGTTGTTAAAGTCTATTTTTAGACCTGCATAGCAAAAACTGTTTCTAGGACCACATAGAACACTACATAAACCACCCTGGATTGTATTTGGAATGGAGTGGGCTCATGATGTCATGAAAATGATTAAACATTTTCTAGTTCTTTTGATAACTGAAGAGGATATTAAATAAACATCTGCTAAAAGCAAATACTTGAAGACCAGCTGTCCCAAATCAGTTAGTCACAGAAGTCTTCAAAGAGGCAGATAGGGAGAACTGTAGTCCACTACTTAACATCAGCACAAGCCAGGACAACCAGTGGATTGCAGTTTTGTTAACCACCAAAGAAAGGTAAAATTGACCCGAGTAAATTATAGCTCATTTAGTCTGCTGTCTACTCAGTAAAAGCAACTGGAAAGCTGCTATGGATTTATTTTCAAGCACACTAAAATAGCTGCAATAATAATTAATGCTAATCATCATCACATTAGCCAAACTGAGGTCTTGTCAAAAAAGGTTTATTTTTCAAAGTTGCCTCAAACACTACTGTGCCAATGCAACAAACACAGACATTTGTGGGTGGTTGAATTAGTAGAACATGACACTCCAATTTAAGGAGCTGGCTGAGAACTGTATCAGTGCATTTAATCTTTGCTGTACTAAGGACTAGCTGCCAGCTCTCAGATTGCAGCTGTCAGCTGAAGATTAACAGTGTCAAATTAGACAGGAGTTCCTCTAGCAGCATTTTTGAGATCAGTACTCCTCAAGGTTCTCATCAGTGCTGTACTGCCTGAAAGAACCTGCAGCTAACAGAAACAGGGCAGAGTTAAATGGTGAAAGGCACATATTAGTATTGTAGGCCAAAATGGATCACAAAGCATATCAGCCCAAACCAAAATGTACAGTTATTCCTTAGAAACCAAGAGCACCGGCAATTACTCAATTTCACAATTCTGAAAAGCAACAAGTGTCCAGAAGCCTTTAGTGGGTCAGAGGTCTAGCAAACCCCATCCTAAAAATAAGCTACCACTGAAACTCTGACAAAAGGAATTCTTATATTCTTAGCTATGTAAATACAAGGAATAAGGAATATCAGGAGAAAAACAATTTCACTACTGTGTACAGTGTTGGTTAAAACACAAATAGTCTGTCCAGTTCTGGAAACCCTAATTTTAAAAGCAACTTCTTAAACAGCTGGAAAAATTGCAGAGGATTCTCAGTGAAGTGACTCAAAGGCTGGAGAAAATGACAGACTGTGCAGGAATCAGGGTATGTCCAGGTTGTGCAACACCACTGGACAGAAACAGCCCAGTCACCGCTCATTCCAGCTGAGCCTCCTCCAGGACAAACTGGAGCTCATTCATGTGATTTCTCCCACAGCAGGCTGTTGCTGCTGCAGCGCTCCAGAGACCAGAGGTTGTACCTTTACACAATGCCGCTCTGTATTACAAAGATGCATGCTCAAATAACTCAGTCTTCTATTAAAAAAAAAAATGGGGGGGGGATTGAAAGAGTGATTTGTTTTATGTGTGTGAGGACCTTCACAGAGCGGAAATAAAGAGAAATATATATGGTTCCGTTATCTTGGGGAGAAAAGCATCTGAAAAAAATCATGACTGCAAGTTGAAGCCAGAGAAATTTCAATTAGAATGAAGAGCAACTTTAATCACAACAACCGCCCACTAAGTTCTTTAAAAAAAGAGTACTGGATTGTCCTTATGAAGCCCCATTGCATTAGAAGCAAAAAAGTTTTTCTGTGGATACACAGTTTATTTCATCGACTCTTGATGAGGCAAGTACCTCTATAATAAATATCTGTGCCTCCCAACAGCTCAGGACCTTCAAGTAACAGTGCTTCCTTTCCTACATCCCTACTCCTTTCTCTTCAAACTTGATACCTACACTTCTGAGGTAACCTCAAAACGCATTCATTGAGGAAACAAGGTCTCAGCAGTGCCTAAACAATTCTAAAGAATGAAATCTTACCTCTCATTTCATGAGCAACCAAGCCTTATACTCTCACCTTGATAAATACTAGCACTGTTCTTAACTAATGACTCAATGCTGCATCCTGATGGCATTTTTCTAGATCTGACAACAGCTCAAAAGATAACAGGACAAATATATAACACAGTCTCTTCCAAGGGTGCATCTTTCTTACAGCAAAGAGGCAAGAGCACTAAAGTAATTTCAAAAGATGTCAGGATGTCAACGAAAATAAGACCAATTTCAAAATAGAGCTGTCAAAGGAGAAACTGAACAAGTTATGAATATAAATGGCATTGTTGAGATCTGGCATGTTAGATATCAAACAGGAGAAAACTCACCAGTTTGTGATGGCAATGGGAAAGTGCATCCAGGATTTCATCTACAACTCGGTCAGACAGGAAAGAAGCCACTGTCAGCTTTACTTCACTGTGTGAGGATTAAAAATGAGAGAACTTAATTCACGCAGGAGATTTTCATCTTTATTACACATTCAACAGTGTGACGATTATCCACAGTGCTGTCATTTTATTTGAAGTAAAACATTAGAGGGTGTCAGGATACATGACTGCAGGTTTCAGAAATAAACTCATGAATCACACAATAAACACAGGAGCCTCTGTACCATATTTAACCTGCTTCTAACAGTTTTCCATGAGATGAAATGAAAACATCTGGGTAAGAGAGCTGAATAAAAATAAGAAGTGAAACTCGGAAAGGAACACTCCACCACTGAAGTCAGACAAACATGAATCTCAGACGAATGGGTTGAGGACAGTGCTGCCTATTTACCACTACTCCACCGAACAACTACAATCCATTCGTTTCATCAATTCCTTTTTGTGCTGGTCTGCCGGTAAGGACAAGTGTACAGTGCTGGTCCTCCAGTCTATGCCATCACAACTTTGCTTCCTCTTTTGCTCTAGGTAACCACTTTCTGTCTCAAGAACTTCATGTCAGCCATTTCCACTGCACAGACGTATGTGGAACACCACCACACCTGCACACTGAGCTTAGGTTTCCCTGGTAACTCCCTCTCAAGGAAGAGTGTACCTTGAATTGCTCCCTTGGGGTCCCATCTCTGGCGACAGCACCAAATGCTCTGGCTGAGGAGGGCAGCTGATTTGGAGCTAACAGGCACGATCGTCCGGGCTGCAGCCCAAAGCTCCACCTCTGCTGCCTCAATGCTTTCAAGGACAACTCTTTCAACTGACACTTGCCAGCAAGTGACATGATTTTGGTTTATGGTTTTTATGTGTGGACTGGGCTGCATTGGATTAACAAAAGCTATTTCTGTGTGGGGCTAGCACTACTGCTGCAGAGAGCCTGGAAAAAAAGGTAAGGAACTCCTTGGAAAGGCGATGCAATTTATAGGGAGGTAGAATGGTGGCCAAGCCACGGTGGGAAGTGAATGAGAGTGAAGAAATCTCCCTCAGCTACCGACAATAATTTCAAATAATATAAGGCAGGAAGGGTTACAGTGTGGCACCCTCACCCCACTGACAGTTCTAGCTTCTACAAGTATAAGAGGCATTATTGTTGTCTTGGGGCCAAGATTTATTTGATAGGACTGAAGTGAAGAAAACTTATTCCCTGAACCATTTTAAAGACTCTGAAGGCATAGCTAAAGTCTTTAACACCTTTTCCTGCCTGTTTTGCTGCACTCTGCAAAACTACTTCTGAAGTCTTACTGTTTTCTTCTTCCTCAAAGATTAGCAACACAAAGCAAAATGTCATGCTTTTCAAGCATCAGGGAACTGAGAAGGTTTGAGTACAGGTCAACCACATTATACTGTGTAAATATATTCTCTGGTATACATTCAATATGAAAAAAAACCCAGTGAAAGGTCAGGTAAAAGCCTCTTTCTTTTAAAGGACAAACTAAGAGTTACTCAGGGTAATGGTTTCTGCTCCAGGTTTGTGGTTTGAATACTCAAGTTTCCATTTTTCAAGTATGTCGGTCTGCTGTGCCCAACTCCCACACAAAGTTTTAAAGTGATTGCTACAGCTATAGGACAAGCACTGCTACCAGTAAAAGCAAATAGTGCAATTTTCTTCTATTACATTAATTCACTATTATGTGAGAACATAAAATTTCTTTTAACAAGCATCAGTCATGAAAATGTTATTTATGTACCATAAACCAAATCTTTCACTAAATAAGAGAGCATATGCATTAATGATCTAAGTCAACATCCCTAGAGATTCCAAATATATGAATCACCTGAACTAAGTTCCCCAGACCTGTAGGACAATTTCCTGCTCTTTGAATGCTGTAATACAGTTTATTGTGAGTCACAAAAGCATTCCAAAATTCTTCTACTACACAAACACACATACACGCAACCCAAAATCCAAATTCCAATTTTGTTAGATTAGTCTCTTAAAGTACCTAATTTTATTGAGAATATCAATTCCAGATTGCTCCAAGAGGACATTTTTCACAAAAGTGCGTGGGATGGAAATCTTCTCAGTGCTGGCCTCAATGAGGTCTTCACGGATGCGAGCCTTCTTCATTACATTTGGGCAAAGGTTTTCTGCTGCGTCCACCATAGACTCAAGGAGCGTCTGCAGCACAGTGAGCAAAAAATAACATTAGATATTGGGATTTACTTTAGCTGGGAGGTGACAGCATTATTCTGGTGAACAGCACTACAACACTTTTAGACTGGTAGTTTTTACAGTTCTTCTTCCTACTTTCCAATCCATTTTGCATCCAGCTGCAATATAAGACATTTTACAAAATATAGCTTTGTGAATCAACACACTTCTTCTGAAAATGACCTGCAAACTGTACTTGTTTGCCTTTCCAAATATGAAACATTTACATCTCTGTGTGTTGAACTGTCAGAACAAATTAGCTTCCCTTGTGCACCCACCACTGCAGTGGATGCTCTGCTGCAGCTGCCTTCCTCTAAACTGTGCCCTGAATCACCAATTTTCATCAGTGCTCCAGACCTGTCAATTTGTAAGAAGCATCAGTAAATGATGAAGGGAGACTCCTGAGAACTCAGCATGCTGTACACATGGCTGGAATACACCAGCTGAATATTAAGAAGTAGCTACAAGCATGATCTGCAGCTAGCATGCGAACCTTTAATATATGGATCTCATTTATGTAAATCTACAGTGAACTTTAGGTGTAGCCAACAATTTTTATTCACACAGAATCACGGAATGGGTGAAAGGTTGGGAGGGACCACTGAAGGTCATCTAGTCCAACCTCCCTGCTCCAGCAGGCTTCCCTAGATGCACATGGCACAGGATTGCATTCAGATGGTTTTCGAGTATCTCCAGTGAGGGAGACCCCACATCATCTTAGGGAAGTCTGTTCCAGGGCATGGTCACCCACACAGGAAAAATCCAAAGGAGAGTGGGGAAAAAAAAAGAACAGGGAGCCCAGTTTACTGAAATAGGCCAACTTGTCTCCAATAAGACTGAGTGTTGATAACCAAACAGAAAAAGGTACTTACAAATAAAAAAAAAAAAAAAAAGAAACAAAGTTTTCATTGGAATGGTGTACTAGATAAGCCTAGATCTTACCCAGGCATTTGGAAATTGTACAAAAATAAGAACTGCACCCCTTGAAAACTCTACTGATTTCCTTTTTCTTCCCAATCCCACACCACAGGTAAGTGAGCCCAGATTCAACTCCATAGTATCAGAGCTCTTTTCTCTTTGCACAGCCCTACCATAACTAGTAATTTTCTTATGCAGACAATGAGCAAGAAAAAAACACCATTGCTGCATAAAAATTTCAATGATTCAAAGCAGTATCTTTCAGTCTGTAGCTCTTACAGATTGAAAAAAAACCAACAAAGCAACATGAAGCAGCCACAGTGTACAGGAAAGTCCAATCTTTACCACATTTGATTTACAGTTAAAGGGACAACTGCCGTTAGGGCTAAAAATATATCTTGTTTCTGGGTTCTCAAGATTCACTTTAAGAACTCCTCCCACACTCCCTCCTTCAATCCTCATGACTGAGGGCAGCATGACTAATGAAGAGACTTTCAAGCCTCTTCGGCCATATCCCCAAGGGGGATGAAGAACTTAAATGTTAGAGAAAACTGAGGCAGGCAAACTACTAACGAGAGTTCCTGACACCCATTTTTTCCCATAGTATTTATTGACTGGTGCAATTGTGTATTTACCATGAAAAATTTCCTTAGCCCCTCAAGAGTTACTGATGAATCCCAATCATACAAGTGATAGACTTTGCTATGTTGAATTGCAGTCTAAGCATGGTCTTTCAGAATGGATCATGTGAAAAACTGCTGCGTGAAGGCATCACTGGGAAGTAGCAGGAAAAAGCAGACTTCTCCTGAAATTTCCAAAATCAATTTTTACTCAAAAAACTGAGAGAACGTGCAATTTAAAAGTCAAATAGAGTTTGAATCTTATCTTTAATTGCGCAACTGAACATAATTTCTTTAACAGTGGATTTTAGCTGTTGATTTCACATGACTATTACCTACAGAAGGTATCTGAGAAATCTTTCCTCAGCTCCTAATTCTATCCCCAAACCTTTCACTGATGGAAAGCCACAGCTACCAAAATTGACTGTGAAAGAGCATAGATTTCAGTCACAGGGATGCAAGTACCAGTCACCGGGTGAAAGAAGTACTACCCACAGTTAAAGAATCTTAACATTCAGGAGAAAGACACAGTGAGGAAAAGGACTGAAGTATGATCAAAATAAAAAATGGAACAGGTGATGAAGCCAACAAACCCTTTGCACTAGGACAAAATTTAGGAAGAATATTTTGAGCACTCCTCAAAATCATGTTTGTGTAGGCTCCACTTATCTTGCTTATTTTCCCTTGGGCTTTTGCTGACTGAATAAAGCATCTCCAGGTTCTGTGTGTCCACAGTGACACCAGCAGGAGAAGAAAACAGCAAGGGTCTTGCTATAATTTCTCCTCTGGTCAACTCAACTCACTCCAAGATACTGTTTTTCCTTACTCTAACTCCTTTCTTCACACCTCTTTCTTTCCTTCAGTTAAAAAAATCCCAGAAATTAAAAATCTCTTATTTACCTAAACATTGTTTATTGGCTTTAACCAATTTCCAAAATTCTTTTTAGAATCACACTCTGGTTGCTATGGAAACTAAAAATGAAACTCCTCTTACAGCACACAGGATGTTTTTCCCCCAACAATTACAAAAAGAACTGTCCTTATGTGAGCTCCTTTATCTATCTTTACAAATAATAAATTGCTTATGATGATTTGAATTGACCTAAACAACTGGGGAAAAAATAATTCTAATCCACGTTCAACACTTACTCCACGCATAGCACTTAAAGGAAAACCTTTCCACCTTAAGAGAAAATTAATAAAAATTAGTGTTGGACAATATAAAGAGCATCACGACTTTATAGTTTCTTGTAAGCCGCTTAAACTTGAATGCCACACAAATCAAAAGTAAATGTAAAAGTCAGAATGGTTAAAGTGTTTTTTGTTGTGAATGCATGAAAGTATAACTGGAAGACACCTTAACTCAGGAACATTCCAGATGCTGAAGAGGCTTTTTTTTCCCCCTTCTATAAGACTCTCCAAGATGAACTCGTTTAAGCGCATGAGCCCAGCACAAAGGGCTGACCTGACTATTCCTGTCCCAATAACACCCCAGAAGTTCCACTGGGAAGAATCTTATGGATAAATCACTTTCATGTTTGCATAAATATTCACCTTATTTCATATAATGGGGAAAGGGAGAAACATACTAAAAATAGAGCACCATTTTCCTCCTCATTAACTTTTTAATTTCAAAGAAGTAATTAGTAATATGGTATTATTATTGTTCTTCATTATATTCCCACTGACTGAAGCATTTTCATGTTTCAATTGAAAGATCAAAGAATCTGAAGACGAAGGTTGTAACGTGTTTAAATACAACAGAACACAGGCAAGGCCGCTTAGCCATAAAAGGAAGTTGATCTGAGCTGCCCCAGAGCCATATTTTTAAATTCATCAGCTTCCATACAGATCCCAACTGTTGTTAAAATTTCTTCACCTTGTCTTCTTCCCAGACTGACACCTTTGCATGTGCTGTATGGATGACTCTCCTTTGCTTGTTATACAGGAAGAACAAACACAACTGAAGGTTCAAGTTTCTGAGCAGAAGCTGGCTGAGCACACGGGTGAGAACATTTACAGATCACTGACATCTACTATAAGAACTGAGGTCTGACAGGCAACTTGTGAGAAGATTTCCTGCAAAGTTGCCTGCACCAGTTCTTTTGGCACTCTCAATACATACAAGTTACCCAAATCAAACAGTAAAGTGGAAATCCTGCATCAGGTTCAAAAGTGACCACTGAGAAAAAAATCTGCAGTGGATCCCATAAAAAAAGCAGCTTTCATTCCACTGGGACTCCTTAACTACTGAGCACTTTTCTCCAGGGCATGAGGCTTCTTAGGGTGGTTGAGAAATGCCTTTATAAAAGGTTGAAGGAGCAGTTGATTAGTCTTCCCCTTCTAGCAGATGAAAAAAGCTGGTAATAAACAGTATATGCTCCTCCTGCCCACTGAAAACACTACAGCAACTTTTTATTGTATTACAACTGGGAAAAAAATCCAAATAGTAAGGCCCAAAGTAATAAGAAACTAATAATGGAAAGATAGCTAGCTAACATACAAATCTACTGAGAAGAAAAATGAAGTGTGGCACATTTCCATTTAGCAACAGAATACCTCAGATTCAGTTATTTCTGCATGTGAGAGATGGTAACACATCTATCCACAGACCTTAAGTTGCTCATCCACTACCCTTGTGACTTCTCCAGCCATGGATTCAAGTGTCTCTTGGATTGGATTGGAGAGTGAACCATTTGCTCCCGCCCAAGCAGCTCCACCGAGGTGATACAGATTTGGTAAGAGCTGTAAGACAGGAAGAGTATCTTCAGAAAATAAGCTCATCACTATCTGTCTTCAAACCAGGACAAACAGCAGAAAATGTCTTTGGCAAAATCAAAGTCTTCATAAATTAAAATTATCCTATCACTTTAAATACTACCTATAGCTGGTCATCTGAAGAAAATACTCTTTTGTGACACATTATTATTTTCACTTCCCAAAAAGAGAAAAGCTGCAAGCACACAGAGAACTGCTCTCAGCATTACCAGTGTGCTGGGAAAGGCTTACTGTTTTGGAGTTCTTAGCATCCCGCATCAGCCGCTCTGCACATTTGACGTCCTCCTGGACAGCATCCACACCACAGTTTCTTAGAGAGTTGAGATGATCTTGCACTTTTACACATATTCTGTCAATCATCTACTTGAACAAAAGAAATACACAAGACAAAACATCAGAACATTGGTCAAACCCATCGTTAATCCAGTCCAGGTAGAAAATCAATAGCAGCATGATGAGATTTGCAGTGACAATATAACAACCTGGAAAAGCATAATAAGACCTTGGAAGTATGTCAATACTATTGAAGGAAAGAACTACATCTCATAAAGACAACCCCAAACATTGCAAAAATAAATGAAACTTTACCATCAGGAAAAATAAATGCTGTGGAATATTTCCCCCACAGTTACCTCCAGGCTAACTGCAAATAATCAACAAGTTATCCTATTTAAGTGTTACTCTGGTTTTTGGATCAAATTTAATGCTGAAAATGTTGTTGATATACCTAAGACTAAGGTCTAAAGGTCTCTGAATTGTTAAGAAGTTCAGACAGTAAAAGAAAGCTCTCTCACTACCCATTCAACAAACACTAACAGCGATTTCTCCAGTCTAAGCAAAATGCAACTGCGCAGGCTTCTGCAGTATTCTTTCAAAATGTAAATATTCCTAGTTGCAAGAGAATTAAAACTATCAAAGCAGAAGTTTCCATCAGACATTTCACAGCGGGATAAATTGAACTTAATCTGTACCCACAGGACAATTCATTCAACATGCTGCAGATGCAGGGCAGGTGGTACATCTGTATCTTACAAGACAAACCACTAAGAATGCCTGACACATAGTCAGCTTTGATTAAGATATACGAGGCAGGGAGACATAGAGTTAAAAGCCTTTCTCAGCCCACTTAGCATACATTAGAACCGGCTATTTGACATTTTGAAGCAACATCTGAGTGCATGCATCATCATATAAAGGCTACAGTTCCCACATCTTATATCATTAGCAATGAGAACTGAAATAATTTCACAGCATGCTCCTTTTTGGGTCCACATGACTCCTTCTCTTCAAAGGGTTCTGGGTGGGTATTTTTTTTTACAAGTACAGAAAGCTAATTAATTATTAGACAGTAGAAAGCCTCTTTGGGACATCTGGACAGGAAAAAAAATACACTCTGGGAATAATAATGCAATTCTATAATACTAGAGAGTCTTTTCCAGCTCTCTTTTAAAACTGTTTTTAAAATTCATCCTTATCGTACACAATTTAATATAGAAATTAGTAATTTTATTTCAAAATAACAACAAATTACATTTCCTGAAACTTGATGTGTATGTGGTGTTGGAGAAAAGCACAACTAAAACCAACAAGCTATAAAAAAAGTCTAAACTTATTTCATACAGAGATTATTAACTTGGGGGGGAAAAGTGGCATCGGAACAGATGAATTACTAGAATGAAACAACTGCTCTTGCAGTTCTTAGTGCCAGTATTTCTCCATATACCATTTTCTCCCTCAAGAGGTTAGACTACGATTTCAGGTTCCAGTAATGAAATGCTGTCCCATTAAATTTTAATAACACAGGGAAAGCACAAGCAAACCAAACTGTTCCTGGTTTCAACAGTAGTTTGCTTGGCAATAGCCTGAGTCTTTCTCTACACGGTACTGCTGTATAGAAGACCTCCATCTCACAAATGCTTTCCTTCCAAACATACTGTCATTGATAGTGATTATTTCTTGGGAAACAGTATAACCCACGATGCACACCTTTAAAGTACTCAGAATGAGAGAGAACTTCCTCCCCAGGCAGACTGTAGGCACTGAGAAGCCTAGTAAGTAACAAATTCTCACCTGCTGAGTGGTGCTAGTGACGATGCCTTGCTGCAGCCGATATGCTTGCTCCTGTAGGTACTTCCTGGTCTCATGGTTACGAAGCAAGTAGTTTTCTATCTAAAAAAAATCCAGAAAAAAAGCCAGATTAGGAAATTGATTTGACTCTTCACATTGTAATTTGCTTTCAATTTTGCTGCTGTGTCAGAATTGGGGACTGACAAGAAAAACTGCCTAATTATTTCGTTATCATCTGCAAACTTTGTGTGTCTCAGTGCTTAATAACCACATTGGCAAATACTAATTCACTCACAAACTAGTGAAACATGGTTAAACACTGTGCTTTTGCCAGTGTTTTCTGAAAGAGTCTTCTATTTTGAACAATTTAGCAAATTATGCTGACAAAGGATTAGATCGTGGTTTGAGAAACATTTGAAGGGACTCTTGACTGTTAGGTGTAGAGATCATGATGACTCAAGATATTTCATTAATTTCTTTTAGATGTCTTTGGCCCACTACAAAGACACAGATTTGAATAGCAGTATGTCTGAAGAGAAGATGAACTATCTTTAAGTGTCTCAGTGATAGTGCAGTCTTAGTTCACACCTCAGTTAAGGCTAAGGAGTACAGAAGTGCTCTTCAAAGACAACCAATTCCTTCTTACAGCCCACCACAACTGTCACCAGCAGTAAGCACCCATCATCCTCCAGCTTCATGGCACAAAGAGTAACCCCCTAAACCTGCTCTATCAAACTCAGTGAAGCAAAACAAACCCTATTAGCAAACTGCTTATGGTTCATCAAAAGTGATGGATCTGGTCTGAAAGAGAGAGGGGAGAAAAGGATGGCTGGGGTGGCCAGCACGTTGTGAGGCAGTGGGGATGGTCACATCTAACACGGCAGCAGCAGCAAGAACTCCAACATCTGACCATACCCCAGAGTAAAGCCCTGGTTTTATCCAGTTTGCCCACCCCAAGCGAAGTGTGCTGCAGAGACACCGGAGGTCGGGAGGGTGGCTGCTGTGTCCATCAGTCAGCCAGTGCAGCTGTCCCAGCACCATGCACGACTGCAGGCTTGCATCCCTACCTGCAGGGAATCAGCTGTGCTCACAGCACCACTCCTGACACTGGTACCTTTTCTGGGAGGGAACTCCCTTGTGTTGTGTAAAGAAAGCCTGAACCACACATGTTAAAACAAACTCAGGGTCTAACAGTTTTAGCAACTTTGATATGAATAAAAGGAAATGCTCTTTGTACACAGTGCCTAATTAACACACAGAATTTAAATCCCCATGGCCAGAAGCTTCACAGTGTTTTTTTCAGAAATGCACCTTTCGGTCTAGATATGAACCTAGCCAACTATATTAAATGAGATGTAAGAAATATGTCCATCCCTCATGAATCAGATTTTTGAAAGCAGAATTTAGATCATTTTCATGCATCAAAGAAAAAGATACTAACTACCAGCACTTCTCCCTGTGATACTCAAATTACTGAAAATAAGGATCATAGACATTTGCTTTTTAATCACAGTTATCTGTAAGAACGATTTATGAGGTTTTTATGGCCTTACCTTGGCTGAAGGAAAACTACTCATTAAGGAGATGTGAAATGTATGCTTCTTGATTGAGCAGGAGGCTTGTTTGGAGCTCACAAGTTTTACCATATTAAAACTCAGCTGGGAGTTTTATAACTCATGCAAGTGGAACAGCTACAGATACTGTCAACACCTTTTCATCCAAAAGAACGTGCTGGTGCAGTTGCTTACTTAGGGCAACACAGTGTGTGAATTTTATACGTACAATATAAAACACAGGCAGTAAATGTTTTCATCCTCCCTCAAATTAAAGAGCATCCTTTGTCTTGTACGGATCTGACTGCACTTTTTATGCCAATATAACAAACGTGCACCACTAATTTTAAACATTTGATAATACTCACAAGCACATATGTAACAAACATGCAGTTTCTAACTCTCCTTTTCATAGTCAGGCACACAGCAATACCAGGTCTAGCTTGCACTTTTTTAGTTATGACACTTAGACACTACACCATTGCATTCCATCAGCCTTCACTCTCAGCATTCTTTGGAACAAAAAGCTCTTGCAGCACTTGATTACCACGTGGATGCCTATGCAAACCAAACAATCCTTAAATCCAGCACAGAATTCTTATTCAGCCAAGCAAGAAGTCTCAGTCACTTAAAAGTACTTATTTTTGCTGGTTTTATTTCTGTTAATCGGTGGCATATGCAATACCTTTTGCAGCGCCTCTTCTGTTTTCTCAGGGTTTGTTTTGAGTGCTTGGGAAGCATCATTCATTGGTATAGGCATGAATCTCAATGTATAATTCCTAAAGAAAAAAACATTGATAGTGAAAGTTAATCTAATTACTGTATCTCTTTATGAAGAATAACCTAGAAGGGAGAAATAAAGTACATCTAGCTTGTCTGTGGAAGGTACAAAATGTATTTTTCACATTTTTAAGTGGAATAGCTGGAAGCATGCATGCTCTTTTTTGCTCTTAAGTCTTCTTTGCCACTAGATAGAGGGGCAGATTTTGAAAAGCAGTTACATGGTCAGGGCCCAGTGGCTGCTGATTAAAGGCTTAGCTACCCTCTGTACCTCTGTGCACAAGGTTAGATTTTTTTCCTGTATCTAAACAGAACAGGGAGCATCAGTGCCTGCTGGCAACTGTATTAGAAGACTAAATGGAAATATGCAGCAATAGACAGATAGCAACTAAGAGACCGAGTTTTAGAAATTTACTATTTAATAACTTCTTGTGTTTACAACAATTTGAAGACACTTGCTGAATTTTTAATAAAAAGCTGACAAAACAAGCATAGCATCTCCACATCGCTTTATGCAAACAATTGTTCCCTGTTTTACTTATTTGCTTGAAAAAATATTTCTGCAGCTTTGTCCATCTGCTCCAATAAGAGATTAAAGACAGCCGTTTGGTCTTGAGTCAAAATTACATTTGCACTCTGAGAACATAAACTGTCATGACACAGTTATACTTAAAATGCTGCCTACAGTGGTATGCCCACACAACTTCAGACTTGAATAAATGGGGGAAAAAAAAAAAGAGCAGGAAGTTCTTAAAACCTGGAAAGGAAATTATTCTTTCTATTTTCAATTAATCCTTTATTTCCTGCAAACATCTCTTTCTTCTCCTTCTGCAAACATCCCACTAACCATCTGTTCCTATTCCATCCAGAACCACATAAATACATTTGGAACCCTCTATTTTTGAGCACTTCAAAGTTGGCAATTTCAATTGAGTCACCACCACTGATGACAGTAGACCACTCCTCGCTAAATGCACTAACTCCAACAGCAGACACCTTAAATAGTGTGAAACTCCAAGATTCTTTCACTTCTTCCCCCACCGGTTGCTTGGCCACATACAAAACCATTCTCTGAAGGGCAGTGGGCTCCTGAACGGCAAACATGCTGATTCCTCGTCGACACCACCCATTTTACTTCAAATGATAATGGAAGACTTTTATGTTCCTTCCCCAATGCAAACATGGTGATGTATAGCTGCCAGTGGCAGGCAGCCAAGGTCCCTGTCCTTCCACAGTGTTCAACTTTCTACTGCATCACAGCCAGAAAATTAACTCTTCTTTCTAGTTGTCTTGTCTTTCGAAAGAACACTGCAAACATACACAGAGCCTGTTCTGTGTCCTCATGTAATACTAACCAGTGCATAAATGGCTGTCCACCACCACGGGGAGAATTTTTAAATGTCAAAGATACCGAGCTCAAAGACAGATAATTACCGAGCTTGCTGACTGCCTGACAGGTGGGGTATTTATTGAGTTAAAAAAAAAAAAAAGCAGGTAGATTTCTAAGGATCTCTGCAGCTGTTTGACATTTAGTACACACCATTACATGAAGTCTGTAATTAACAGCTCTCATGCTAGCAGTTACGTGCTAAATTCAATTTAGTCAAAGGCTTAGTGCACCCTCCCTCACACACATGGACACAGAGAGGGAGGAGGGCAAATGAAAGGTAAGGAGATTTCATGGACACGCAATCACAGAGGCAAAATTTTAGAAGACCACTACCCTAAAGAAGGAAGGAAATCATCTGTACTTCGTTTGCTTTCAGACACATAGTATTATTTTCATCTAAGAATTAACCAGCCCTTAGGGAAAAATATCAAGAATTTAAAGCTCGCTTTTCAACTTTATCACTACACTTTGTTTTTCTCTGTTTCCTTGAAGTCTAAACCACTCCCCCATTTTTCTTTTTATTAACAGTCCACTTGTCTCTTGTAAAGGAGTAAATTTTGCTACAAACTCAATAATCCAGTAATTTCCTAACACCTATATTTAAAGGATGTTAAATTTCAGAGAGGTGCTCAAAGACTAGAAAGGATGTCCCAAAGGATGTCTCAAAAACCTCTCCTTCTACATGCAACATGTATGACCACAGTTCTGCCTTTCATCACATGATTTCCCCTGTAGTTACTTCTGATCCACACACTATATATGCTCTCTGCTGCAGTGGAGATTTTATTGACTAGTTTTTTTAAAACAGGAATAAGATCATCTGTTCTTCAGGTCAGGGTGTGTGAATTTCATGTCACTGCTAAGGGAAGAATTCACAGCCCTCTAACAAACCCCACCATTTCTCATCAGATATTAGAACTTCAGCTATTTCTTCAGCCCATATAGAAAAAAATATCTTTCAGGAATGAACATGAGACAATGCTGTGCAGTCCTGTGACAGAGGGGGCTCTAGGCTGCAAATCACATGCTTATCTTCACATTAAAATTACAGAGATACATGACCCTGCTTAATGGTCAAGCTGAATAGGATGATCACTGTTCTCAAATGTGCTCCTGTACTGACACCTGTAAGGGACTCTGCAGAAAATCTTTTCAGCACCTCATATCACCTGTCTGGGACACGCCTGGGGCAAAATCTGCCAGGAGCCGTGCTCCTGGAATTCCCTTGCAGGAATAACATTTTCGCACAATTGTAAACAGATGAAGAAAAGCTGGGAGAAGGAGAAAGAAAAAATCTTCTGATTACTTCAGCCTGTTTGAAAGTCTGTTACAATCCCTCACAAATCCCCTCAGCCTCCTGCTCATATTACTACATCTTTCTTCTTTGTTTTGTGATTTGGTAGATGGCTACTTTCCTTAAGATTGAAATAACACATAGAACACATATCCTCAAGCATCTTCGGTAGATTTCATCCCATTTTGAGCAATGGTTCTTTCCTACAGAATATTGATGGTTTCAGGTATTTTTAGGAAACATACGGTTAAGAATGTTCTCAAAATGTCTTCAAGATGGATTGTTTACATCCTAATTGTTTTCAGCCAGTACTGACAGTCCCTCTCTTCATGTTTAAACCTTTGTTGCTTGCGGCTTAGTTTGTGATGTTATCAATGTTTTTGACATTTTAAATAAAATGACCTCAGCTTCCAAGTTAAATAAGTGAGATGTCATCCCAAAAAAGTACAGCGTCACATAATTATCTGTAGCATTTTGGGGGTGTTTTTGTTTAGATTATTTGCTTTTGCCTCAGAATTTCCCCCCTCTTCTCTATTTACCCATCCAAACACTTTGGAACAGAGAAATAAAGCTGATGCTAACCAGAAAACAAGTGTATTTCTTTTTCTACCAGACTTCCCCATGCTATTGCTCTCTAATAGAGAAATGTCTGCAAGTTGACAAATAAACTCTGCAAATTATTATTCACTACTATCAATGGCATCACTGCAAGATGATTTGCTTAATTATACATCATTTACCTGATTTCCCGCATCAGTGCAACTGAATTCATTTCAAAACCAAGTATATGAACTACAAGAATTCCATAAAACCAGCAACTTTATAAGCTCTAGCCTCATGACCCCTTTCAAGGGTTAAGACGCTCCCTTACAGGATATTTTGTCTAGAAACTAGCAATTGTAGGTTACATTCACCTTCTAAAGAGAGACTGCGCTCCTATCTGAGGGATTTAATGGTGTGAAACAACTTCAACTCCTGCTTAATTAAAATCCGTAATTCTTCTCTCTTAAGAACAGTAATAATAACATATAAAGAAATGTGACGGAGATGGAGAGAGATGAAAGCAATTTAACGTCTATCACTGGTAATGGCTGCATCTGTGAATAAACTCATGGAAACACAATGACCCAGACCACAGCAATTATAAAGAAAAACTGCAGTTCCTGAGATCATCACTATTAGTTTCAACTTGCCAGGGGAAAGAAAAAGTCAAACCACAAATTTCAATCTGTTATTATGTACAGCTTCATTCACTAAAACAGAATTTCTGCACACTATCAACACAAGAGAATGAAAAGAAGGGAAAATATTACCAAATTCAGAGTTTTAACGCTAAGAGCAGAACTCAAGGACCTTAATGCTGATAGCAGAGTATGGATGAAAGAGCCACAGAGCCTTTTCCCATCCTTTTGAAGGATGTGAAGTCATGAATTTTCCTTTAGATGAAACATCCTGATGCTTAAAATTGAGAGTACTCAGCATCTTCAAGATCATATTGACTGCAGTGAGAACTGCAGCTGCTCAGATCCTTCAGGATCTTTGGCCTCTTCATCAGACATTCAATTACGTGAGACTTACTTTTCCAGTGCCACAGCTATGTCCTGGAAGCCCTGTGCAGTGATGTTATTCTTGTCCCATATCACAGTTCTGAGAGGTGGTGGGAAGAGGAAAGAAAAATATAAGTTAAACAAGAACCACCAAATAAATCTATATTGAAGCTTTGCATATTGAAATAACACACTGCTGAATATTCAAAATTGCAGAAGGCAGCACTTTAAAAACTTGTCTTCAGTTATACGCTAAATCCTTGAAATGACAGCAACTATGGACAAATATACAAAATCCAGTTTCCCTTACTTTAAAGGGGACCTTACTGTATCTTCCACCATTCACATAAATACCTTACTTTTCTAAAACACAATTAATAAGATTTGGACATAAATTCCTGCTGTTTTGAGGAATAGCATCAAAACCAAAGTTCAAATGTTTGCTTTGCAAGCCCATACTGAAAAAGCAGAAAATTTTAGTAACTGATCAATCTCTGTTCCACATAGGCTATGTGTATTTAAAACATTCATGCTGATCAGAGGTCAAAATTTGTAGACTATTACACATCCAACCCTGCACTAGGCTCATCACACTGCTCCTACGATTCCACATGCAAGGTAAGTAGCTGCCAATATAAGCCATTAGGTTAGGTGCATAAATTGTAGCTCTTTTGAATACACAATAATGATAAGAGTGATCAAGCCTTCCCCCTCCTCCCCCAATTCAGACCACTCAAGCAGACTGCCTGGCAATTTGCAAACACATGTTCAAAGATCTCATTAGTAGTCAGAAGAGACAGACAAGCAGATAAATCTTGCTTCTGCTAGAGCACCAGTTGTAGCTGTTCTTAAAAAAAAAAAAAAAAGGCTCAAAACCAAACAAAGATTTCTGGTGTTTAAAAGAGGAAAAAAAAATAGATGGCATGCTTTCACAAGTATTGACATCCTTCTGTTGTTGCAGAATTGTCCCTTTGTTTTTTAGATGGAAAGATGAAGGTAAGAAAGAGAGGAAGAGAGATTCTACACTCACTCTGCAAACATCAGGTATGCTTAGGGTCAAGTCTTGAATATTTTTGCCATTGGAAAGTGTGTTTATATTTCTACCTGGATGTCATTTCATAACATTTTTGGCAGAGCCAGTTACCATTGCATTATTCAGTTTGTAATCACACCACAGACTGTGGTGACATGATGTCAACTGTGACATTCAGCATACTGTGAAACATTTCAGTCTGTCGTCCTGAAATGTATCAAGGCTTTATTTCTTCAGATATTGTGGTCATTTCAGGTTAATACATTCAATAAACCTAAGCCATCCCTCCAGTGTTTTCTTGACATTTTTAATATTCAGTCTGGGCGTAGCAACACAAAGGCCAGACTATCCCTGCCTCTGAACAAAATAGCCAAGACTGTTTGGGTGAATTTCTAATCGTCCAGGGAACAAATACTTGGAGACCAAGCCAAAAGTGGTCTCTTCACACTGACAGTACCCTGAGGAAGGTTCACCTGCACAGTCTGACAAGGAGGAGAGAGGATTATCTTTCCTGATGAGGGCAACATATTTAGAGGTCGCCATTCAGATTTATGCTGATTGAAGGTTTTACTGTTTGCGAAACACATGCTGGATAGAAAAAAAGTGATACTCTCAAGCCATCAGTGCCAGACATGCTAAAAAGCAGTGAAGTTGTTGGGCAGATGAAGTTGCAGAGAAGATATGCCAAGGTCCATCAACACAGTAGGAAGGGAAGAAAGGAAGGATGGATGGTCCATGCTGCTATCCGTTCTGAATTCCACATGCTCTTAGTTCTACAAACTGACACTCCAGAAGACAAAGAATAATTTACTTCAGTTTCCTACCCAAGTATCAGAATTTTCTCTGCTGGGACAGCCTCCAGTAAGAAAAAGAGAGCAGAACAGAAGAGAGCAGCTAAGCACTAGAATTGAGTTCCCAAGGTTACTGTGGAATTTTGGTACTTGCAGATCTTCAAAACCTGCCTGGACAAGACCCTGAGCAACATCAAACAGCTTTAAAGCTGGCCCAGCTCCGAGAGGGACATCGGCTTTAATCAGAGCTCTGTAACAATGTAATTTTTTTCTGTCTTTCTAGAAAATTTAAAAGTCTTTTGGTTCCAACAAGGTGCCTTCCTGTTCAAATTTAGAAAATTTTCCCCAGTTTCAGTTAAGGAAATATTTTTGAAGGGACAACTTGCTTCTCTTGTTTTTCTGTTGTTATTTTCTTTTCTTTTAAGAAAAATAGGATGAGAATCCTTCCAAATAAAGACACTCTGAAGTGGCTGTACCTAGGAAGGTTCTGAAGAGAAACAGTTTTGAGAATAAGCCAACAACTTCAGTATTATTAACCCATTCTACTGTTTACTGCAAATACGTTTCCCTTACCTGAGTTTGGTGTTTATCTGTAGGGCTTTTGCCAACATCTTCGCTCCCATATCTCCCATGGCATTTCCACTAATATCCACTTTTGTGAGAGAAGTATTGCTGCCCAAGGCATTAATAATGATGGTGACCTCAGTCTTCAGCTTGGAATCTGCGAGGGACAATGACTGTAGAGGCTGTGGATCATAGAAAAGGCACTGATAACAGAAACTGATAATGCACTCATTCCTCGAACATCAACTAAAAGAAGTTACAAGTTTCCCAAACGCTTGGGGACAGCGGTAAACACCAAAGAGTTATTTCTGTGTTTGCTGCAGATCCTACAATACATGATAAATTGGGAGTAACAACTTACAGCACAGGTGTCAAACATACACACACACACGGATTAAGTTGCAACACTCTGTGAAAAAGTTATTTTCAAGTGGCAGTGCCTCCAACTTCCTGAGTCCTACTAAGTACAGAATACAGTGGGAATCTCAAAAAATGCAAGATAACAACAACCAGCTTCACAAGACAACTTCAAGTGTCCAGTGGGTTTTGCTTACCCAGCATCCCCATTTCCAGTGAGAAATAAAAGTATCTACCACTCCCTTTCTCTCCCTCAAGATGAGAGATTTGCCCAAGGGCAAATTACAGTCCAAGGCATTGTTAAAACATAAACAGTTTCCTTAAAGTGTTTTATTATTGTTATTTCAACTTTAGGAGTGATTTTGCATATCTGTTCCTTCAACAAAGGGCATGGACTCTTGGAGGAAAGAGAAAACTGTAGCAGGTCTGAAATTCCAAGCAGTATTGAGTATCTATTACAATGAGAAAGTCAATAGATATTATTCACAATGCTGTTTTGACATCTGTAACAACAATATTTTTCAGTAACTTTATTCTTTTATGCAGCATATTAAGCTGAAACTGCCTTATTTGGCTCCAGCAAGTCTTGCTCCAAGCCTTAAAAAAAACTTTTCTAAAAATGCCCATATTTCCTCCATTCTCAGTGTCCCCAACACTCAACAGCAGAAGCTCGAGAACTAGTCTATCTATTCCCATGCCTTGCAGAGATATTACAGCTCCTAAAATTGTAATTTGTCTTTGATGATGAATGAGGACTCCACAAAACACTTCCCTTGCTCAAGTGAGAGTCCATACAGAGGAGTGTATCGTCATTATACACCCGCTCAGGCACGTATTGCAGGATGAACTTTTGAAGCCTAAAATCTCCAAATTGCCAGCATAGGAAAATCAATATTGCATAACAACGAGCCACAGCACTCATGTTAGATCCTGAAGCTTAGATTAATGAAAATAAACCAACCAAGCTGTGCACACCTTCCAAGGCCCAAGGTGCTTGCATCATGCCTGCTATACAATGGGATCCTACCCTCCGGACACCACTGGATTACAGTGATAACCAAAAAACTTGCAACAATAAGAAATGCACTTACAAATGAGGAAAAGCATAAAAATTTGGAAGCACAGCAGGTTTATAATTTAAAAGTCTAACAATAACACAAGCCACATGCTGGTTTTATTTTAAATGGGAGTTATTAAATTACTATGCTAATGCCCTTAATCTATACTTTCCGATTTTATTGCACGACGTGAAGAACAGTGTAAAGAATTACTAAGAATTTAAAAGAAATATTAGCAGAAAGAATGTTAACATCACATTTAGAATGGCACTTAAGAGCTCCTGACAGAAGTCTGAGAAGCCCTTTTGCTGACAGATTCATGGTAAAACAGCACCACACAGCACTCAGAGAAATCAGCAATAAAGTTGTGAATGTGACATTGCTTCTGTTTCTCATGTGTCACTTCAGAAAGGGGCATTGGAGTAACTGAGCTGCAGGTGATCCCTCCCACATAATTTTCCTAAATCTCAAATATCCTCCCAGGAAACTTCTTGCATTCCAACACTCCAACACAACAGTATATGACTGAAAATACTTCTATACTGTGTTCTGTAATGATTGACAGCTATGCACCATCTAAATATTCATTAAATTATCTGATCATTACATCAAAACTCCCAATCAAACAACAACAATCAAACAAAAAGAAACACCAAAACCAAATCCCCCACAAATAAGGGCAATACTCTACCAACACTTAATTCTTTTAACAAGAAGCTAACTTAATAGCTTTAGCTAGATATGGAGAAAACAGAAGTCTAAGAAGCACTTTCAGTGTCCCTACTACAGAAAACAGGTACTTTGCCAATACACAGAAGATGCCTTAAGACATCCTTTTTAAGGAAGAGGAATTCTCAAAGTACAAATACAGAATTAGAAATGATATGATTTTATTCATTGATTCTGTCATACTTCTGCAGGAAAAAAAGCAAGAATTAAATCAAGCTAAATTTGTTTTCCTAAGAACAAAAATGCTGTAAAAACCCTCAAAAAGCCAATTCTGCACCAAACACTGAACTAACAACTAAAGATATTCATCATTCTAGAAATTCACTGCACCTATGCAGGAGTGATTATCACTCTGAGTAATGATAATGTGTACCTGCAGTGTAACATCAATTTTTTTTTTGCAACAAGAAATGGCACAGTAAGAATACATTATAATAGTCTGCACAGTATAGCACCTGCTTGAATAGAAAAGACATGAAAAGAACCCAAAAAAATGATCTAAATATTACATTCTTGTTCATATAAAACACCTGGGAAATTCTGCTATATAGGTTACTACTACTGCTTTTAAATTGTGCAGGATTGCATTCGTGCCTCGCTCTATTTTAACAGTCATAGAACCAAGCCACTGATTGTTTAAATCCTTTTACTCATGACTCACATTAACACAGCAACAGAGCTATTTAAAGTGTGCATAAATACATGAAGAAGCATTTAGAGATGACTGTTTGAGATTAAAGCCTCTTGCTTCAGCTTTCCATGCAGACAATGCACGGTCCCTAAACCGTGCAGCGTGCTCTGGGCAACATCACACCTTGGTCTCTCCAACTGCATCTTAACTTTTTTGTGTCCTGTGGCAGCAAATGCATACTATTGGTAGAAGGAGGACCAGCCCATTTAAGATTCAAAACCAAATCGAAATAGCTAGAAACTTAAAATAATTTTCTAAGCATCAAGGTACAGTAAGAATAACCCTAGGCAGCTTTCTGCAACACATTCTTCCCACAGTGCTACAGAGTCTGTCCTCAACTCTTCAGCTGCTAGGAGATGGTTCACGCTGGTTTTAGCATTTGACAAGATAGCAAGAAACAAGATTCCTTCACTGGAGAGGATTAACAAGAGAAAAGAACATGGAGAAAGAAGAGGCAGGGTAACCCCAAAAGGATCAAATGCTATATCCCAAATGTTAATGCGTGACAAGAAGGAGAGACAGTTACTTTAAGTACCTAAATAAAATAACTTTTTGGTGAATTATTTCATTGTAACACTGTTTGAAAACAGGATGAGAATATGTTGTGTAGGTTAGGCCAGGAAAACATGGTGGGTAAGAATTACAGGAGTACCTCTGACAACTGAATAGTGTAAAAGGCAGAAAGTGGAACAACAAGTGATGTCACCCACAGGCTGAAAAGAAAAGGAATGCAAGAAGTGGAAGCCAATGATGCAAAGGAGGGAAAGCTGCAAGAATGATACACACAAAATTTAGCAGCTACTTTTTCCTATGACCTGGAGGCTTCAAAAACAGAAGCTAGGAAAGATAAACAGAAGGTTGTAACACTTTAAATAGAGATAATAAGGTGAAAGTTGAAAATTTTGTCCTTAAGAACAGCTAGTATGAAAAGGACAGTCATAAAACAGGGGAAAAAACACAACAGCATTTTTGAGAATATGATTTGGATACTGAAAGGACACAGAGTGCATTGAAGAGGTGTTTTAGGATGTGGTCTGATGGGAAGAAATGTTCACCTGAAACAGAACAAAGGAATAAAGGAAATAGAAAACATACTAAATTACATTTGCTTGTGATTCACTTCTTCAGGACAGCTGTGAAAGGATGAGCATGAGAAACAGGGCAGGACAGAGACAAATGTCCACAGAGAAGAAGCAGGTGCTATCTGATTAAATGATACCCCTCAGTACAGTATCAAAAGGAAAAGGAGAGAAGGGGGAGGCAGTCCTGCAGCACTCCCTTTAGAGACAGAGTAGAAGGAGGCGGTCACACAGCACAAAACAAAAGGGCTAGTTTGGTACAATAAGTAATACAGAGCTGGCCAATACATTACTTGGCACAGCCCTACATGGAACTTGTACAAACAAAGACTTTTATTAAGGTGCTTTCATTACAGGTGTTACCTCAATTAGAATCAGCTTTGGTATCTGTACGCAGAACTTCACCACATCGCACCGACATCCCATGTTTTAAAGAATAAAATGTGGAGGAAAGCACAGAATCAAGAAACACCAGTACCACTAATCCCATTTAAGAGGGCAGAAAGAGCATAGAGGACTAGTTTAATAAATCACTTCAAACACAATTAAGAACTAAGAAAAGGCGAACGTGGAACATGAGTCTAACGACCTTGCAAGGAAAGAGGCATTGGAAATCCTGGTTAAAACTGCCCGGATACAGACACAGATGGGAGGAGAAGATAGCCAAGCAGTTAATATGGAGAGCATGAACTTGGAGGTGAGACAATAAAGACAACAGGAAATAGCAGGTGTTCAGACAACTTGAGTCTACAGTCGGCTGTCTCTGGAGAATGAGGAAAGCTTGCTTGGTACTTGCACAGAAAATTAAGGAGTAAGAAAGGACTAAGAGCAGATAAATAAAGATGGACAAGCATTAGAGTAACAGAGCATCTTAAGATCCCCTTCTAACCAAAACTAGGATGTCAAGAACAGGCAAGAACACAAATCCAACCACAAAAGTGTTTCAGAATCACAAAAGAGTGTAGAATTTAAGAAAGTGGGCGAGCACCCCAGCAAGGCACCCTGAAAAGGTTTTATGAAATTGCTCACATGACTAACGTACTAAGAGAAATAAAAAACAGCACTGTGAACGGTTTATTTGTATCTTTTGAAGAAGGAAGGAGTTCTGAGAGATCACTGCAGTGACCTTGCATTTTGTCAAGAAAAGAAAAGTTAATACCCAAGAACAGCTATTGGGAAATAGTGCATTCTATAAATTACAAAAAACCATTGTTATTGAGAACACTAACATTGTAATCTCCTATCAGGACACAAAAGTTCTGAAACTTTATGCCTACAGGGCTGTATAATTTAGACCTAAAGTAACTAGGTTACACACATCCAACTATTTATAATGAATATTTGTCAACAACCACAGATCCTAAGACTATCCTCAGAAAATGTTCACCTACATGCTACAAGTTAATCCAAATTACAATTTGAAAAAAAACCAAACCCAAAACGTTGGATGTGTCTGTGCAGAATTGTGATCAACTCTTATGCAGCAAATTAACAGTGAAAAACATGATCAGAAATAGACTGTGAAGGTACAAATACACATGATGATAGTAGGCAGAAAGATACTCACTGAATCCTCGTCTTGAATCATCTGAACTAAATTATCAAGTACTGGAGTGAGATTTCTGAGGGAAGAAAAGTTAGGAAGATGATGAAATCAGCAGCTTCTCCTCATCCATTTTCTTGTTATTTAAAAGAAAGAAAATCCTTACTTGGATTTCATGTTGTTAAAGTTTTTGCCTAATGCCAAGTGTCTTATCGATCGGTTTTTACTAAGCCAGACTACAAGGGTTGAGAGGTCAGATTCTAGGCCTGTAAAGAATCAGATTAGATTAGGAATTAAAACACGTTTTCACAAAAGACCAAGACTAGGTCCAATTATTAATGCTATATTCATTCAAGTAATTATATCAGTGTACTAATTTCCAAAATGTGTAGGAAAGTTTCCATTCTTCTACCTTTAAATCTTTTTCTCATTAGTGCCTCTGCTTTTCTACGAGAATAAATACTTTCTCTAAAATAAACCCTTTAAATCTCCATGCTAATCAGCTATAAAAGGCACCTCCTCTCAGAAACACAGAAATCAGTCCCTTATCCACAGTCCAACAACCCAAGGGTAGTTAATCGCGCTGTCAGGCAGAGTTTGAAGTTCTTCTGAGAATTCTGAAACAATGCTAATCTGTATTTAGTCTTAGTAGAGCTGCGTACCAACAACATTTCAAAGCCTTCAAAAGCCTGTAAAAAAGGCTAACTAACAGGCTATGAAGAAAATTACCTGAAAAACAAGCCAAATTTTATTCTACTCCTGAGTAAAAAAAACCCCAAACCTTGCTTTAGTATTCCCAAGACAGTGATGTATTTGAGGAATCCACTAGCTAGATTACAATGATTTAGAATTCAGATTCACAGGATAATTTCGATTTCAAGTATCTATCCTTATTTATAAAAATGAATCTTTTTGCATAAATGGGCTGGGTCAGTAGCTCTCAAAGCTTTCCACTTGTCAATCCATCCCACCTTTCTTGGGCATTCCACTGTACTGGGAATCTGTTTCTGAAATATTCCTGCATTTGGCTGATAGAGGGGCAAACACAGCAGGTGAATTCTTCCAGTTCATACACCTACACTTTGAACCTGCAAGATGAGAAGCCAGCTCATATTCCCAGGAATGTCTGTGCTAGGAAGCACAGAGACTCCAAAGCAGAAATATTCAAAGACTTTTCCAAAGACTCAAGCAGGCCTTTTCTGACCTGAAGCTGTTGGCTCTGTGCTCCAAATTTTCCCCCTCAGCTTCATTCTGTACCAGACCTTTCCCTTTGTTCTTTCACTACACTTCCAATTCTCATTCAGCTTCTCATCCTCTCGTACTTAAACCAAATTTCCTCTGGATCTAATATGAGCTTGGTGCCATTTTTTTATTCTGCTGAGTTACATTGATTTGAAACAACAAACTTTTGAGGATACCATTAGTCTTTCAACATTTCTTAATAAGAGGTCTTGGTCTGAGACATTTCCATAACCAACATGGCCAATAATCATAAAGCAAGAGCAACCATCCTCGTTGCTGAAACAAGATTGACCATCCTTGAGCTGAAAAAAAGGGCATTTCTTGACTTGCACGACCCTCCGTTCCTGTTCTGTGTACTTACCATTGTCTGAAATATCTAGGCTGGTGATATTGTGTATTTCTGCTATGCATCCTTCCAAGACTTGTGCACCTCCAGATCTTAACTAGAGACAAAATATCATCCATTTTTGCAAACTAGTTATGGTTTCAAGATCACACAGAAGACAGTGGTAGGAGCTTTGTGAATACAGAAGGCACTAGCAGCGGCAAAAACAACAGCAACAGAAGAAGTTATAGACATCAAAATGACAGCCTATGCACACATTCCTACTGTTCTCATCCTCACTCTCGGTATTTGCACATAAATGAGAAAAGGGACCCTCTTTCCTTTCTCTTGAAAGTACCTCTCAGCCATTAAACCAGGAAAATATTTAAAGGGTTAAACACAGCAAGTCCTTTAGCACTTGTGCTGGGCAGTGCCTGCAGGATTTGGGTGTGCATTCTCTACATGAACAGCCCAGGACATTTCTAGTGTCTGGTGATTAAAATAAAAAAATAAACTTAGACCAGTCTATCAGCTTGCAACGCTGTCACCCTTGAACTCCACTGCAGCCAGGCCTTACAGTGAGCATCTTTTTCCAGCTCTCAGCACATGCTAAGGTGCCCATTTCAAAGATAAGTGGGGGGATAAAAAAAAAAAAAATCAAATTATGCCTCCCTGTCTCTGAAATGAAAAATTCAAATAATCCAACTGTAAAACAGCCATAAAAGACCATAAACAAGAGAAAACAGTAATATAGTTATTCTTAATTTAAGAAATAGCAATAAAAGAAAAAAATTGCAACAATAACAAAAATGCCTGGCTACAAAGTATCAATTACGATATTATTAATCTGAAATATTACATGACTATAAAAGAAATGTCAAGATGTAATGAAAAAACAATGAAATGGTCTAGTGGAAAACATCAACATTAAGAATTAAAGTTCCAAAAACTTACACACTTATTTACTAATGCTACTGAATTAATGGAACTTCTTTTTTTTTTCCAAAGGAGCAAAGCATTTTCTTATTTTTTGCAGCTATGCACATTTATATAAGGTGCATTTCACTTTATAAACATCCCCCAGTGAAAGACTTTAGCTACAGAGGGAAAAAATTCTATGGAAATTTTATTTTTACATTTTCCATTTTCACGTTATTTGCTTCAAAAAGAATGGAAAGCTTTTTCAAACCCTATCAAAGCTTTTTCACCTCTGTGCATCAAAACTATGTAATATTTTACTTAGTTGACTTACTTGGGGTAAATATCTCAAATCAACCTGCTGATATTTCTGTGGATCATCAACCTTTATTGATGCTATAATTAAAGAACCACAAATGCCTTCCAGAAGCATTTGTCAAAAAAGACATGATTTGGCACTTTTTTGAAAGTTTGAGGTATGTGATGACTAACAAGCAGCTGAATAACTTGACCTGAGTATTTGGAGAATGGTGGTCAAAGATAAGATCTAAATCACAAATCACATCTGGAGTGTAAGAAGTACAGAACGTAAGGCACCTTTCCCCCCTCTCAATAAATCAGTGCCTGCCTATCCTTCACCTCATCCTCTCAATAAGCAGTCATATTACAGGCTGTACTCAGGCCAGAAGTGCTGCAAATTTAACTCAACTTCATTTTTGTAAGAGCATTTGCTGTGTGAAAGCCAAAATAATTCAGTTTTGCTTTATGCTGCTCTCTCAGTGTGGCCCAGCACAAGACAACCATTTTACACAGAGTGTCACATCTACTGTGGCAGAATCTATGGAAGTGGCAGATCATATGTGGAACTGGATTGGTTGTTGGTAGGGTAAAGTTCTATACACCAAAATTATACTCACAATAGAATCCAAATGCTTATGCTATATATACTTTGAGGCCTGAAGTGAACAATTTTTCAGGAGTAGCTTCCAATCTTGTATCAGATAACTCTACATTCAAAATTTTAAATATATAAACACTTCATGAGCACAAATGGTGGTATCTATTTAATCTGAGAGTGATGACAACAACTTCACTTTTAGGATCGCAATTTGCTGCAACTGTGTTAAAATATTATGCATATAAATACGCATACATATATATATATGAAAGCAGAGATTAATTGAAGTGCTGCTTGTCAGCGTGGACTGTGATACTGACAAAAAGACCCTCTGCAACACCTTCTATATGACAGACTTCTGAGACTACAAAGAAATGCCCTTTTTCAGAAAATGAGGAATAACCCTTCTACAATTAAAAACGCCAAGTGTGTTCAAAGCTATGAGGTACCAATATGGGAAGGGCAAACAAAGCTGCTTACTGATTTAACAATTACGGTAAAGCATGGAGGGTACTTACACAGTGACCAAGCTAAAGGAAGCAGAAGGGAAAAGAGTGAAATACATCAGTGCTGAGCAGGTAGAAATAAAAATGTAATTTTCATAGTAAAAATAATAAAAAAACCAACCAAACAAGCAATAGAAAATGATTAAGCTTGGAGGTCATACACCAGAAAATTATGGGAGCAAATGAAAAATGGTGGGAGAGGGAAGGAACATAGATTGATCCTTCCATACTTGAGTACAGCTTGCCTGATGTAGGAAAGTAGAGGGCAAAGCTGAAGCATCAGCTTTCCAGCCCCCTAGCAGTGTGTGCTTGCAGGAACTGGGAGTAGTGGTCACTAGCTCCAAGCTTCCCACCACTCTCCTTCTGGGTATAGATTACCCTGCCCAGATCCCAGAGGGTCAGGGAGAGGTGGAGCAGGATCCCGAGGGGCTGGGCCCATTGAGAGCACTCCCAGCTGCTGGCACATCAACTTCCCTGCTGGTGGAAGCATAACTTCTTTCCAAAGCACATGAGAATGGAAAAAGCTCAGTGATGTGAAAAAAAATGTTAAGGGAAGGATCTAAGGAAGTGCTGTCAGTTTGGAGGGAACAGCTACAGGAATGCAACGCTGAGTTGGGCAGGATTCTTTCCCTTCCGTCACAAGAGTAAGCCATGACCACATGTGCTTTGGTGTCCAATAAACCTAATCACCCCTTGAAGGGCTCTTTCACATCCCATCTTGGGTGTTATTTTGTGAAAGGATAATGTTTTCTCTCCTGTCAGCACTTGTTGATTTACATGCTAATTTATACTCTCATTACTTATATTTGTGTTTTATTGATTTATTCATTTAAGGTTATGATCATAGGACTTCATTTTTATTACGTTAATTACTCCTCCCTTTTCCTTCCTTCCTCTGAAAGAAAAATTATCATCCGTCTGATCCCTCTACTCAAAAGTCAGAAGCATGTGTAATTGACTTGAAAGCTTTTCTATTTGGAATTCACATGTAGTGCTCTTCAAAGTAATAATATTTTCCAAAAAGTCTAAAATATCAAAACAAACTATGAAATGCATTCACAATGATTTGGTTTTTTCTTCATAAGGAAATCTGTGCACATTTCAGAAGCAATTGACCACGAACCTAAGGCAAGGATTACTGCACGTCAACATGGTTTTCAATATTGCAGGTTTTCTACTTGGAGGGAAACCACTGTATTTGTAGGCACTTTTACAACACTTAATACTCAGATGGCCTTGGAAATGTCTAACAAATGAGAGCCTTTCTTTGCAGCTTAAAAAACAGCGAAGTCAGAGAAAGCCTGAGCCTAAACTGGTTCATGTTGATTTTGGCAAGTGTCCACCACACAGTTCTCTGCTTTGCCTCAAGTGGCTCCCCAGGGTTGTGTCTGATCTTTTCCCATATGCTGTACCCACGCAGGAATCACCCTGCAAGAGTATGGGAAAACCTGAGAAACAGAGTGCATAGCAAAGCACAGAGAAGCAAGAGGAAGCAAAATAAGGCAAATAAGTTGCCATGATTGTTCTTACTTATTCTTGAGGTCACTTTCACAGTGCTTCTTATGTTAATAACTCTTACCAAAGTTCTGCACTGGCCTGAATTGATTAATTGATTAGGAAAGTGGAATTTTTCCTAAGGTCAAAAAGCAAATCTGCAGAAGAGGAAGCATGTCATGGGTTCTGATGGAAGACAATTGAACCACAGATATGCCTTCAGGGCATGCAGCTTCCTTTGAGGCATTCAAATTTGGGCACCTTGGAAAATCCTGCTGCTACTCACAGCACCAGAGAGCAGAAGATGCCAAGCATCCAATAGGCTGGCTCAGTGTGCAGCACAGCTGCACTGCAAGGAGGGTTTTGCCAATCAGGTGCTTTGAACCTCCATGTTCATTATTTAGGATGCTGCAACACAAATCCTAGCTTTTACCATAACTGCTTCTCCAAGTTCTACCCTTCCCACAACTTTTGACTACAGAGGAAGAATATCTCTCCCAGTGGATTTGACAGGAACACTAAAGCCACGTCGTTGCATATTTTGAACACATCCTGGTAAATATTCCTTACCTCACAGCTACTGAGGTCTAAAGACACCTCCTTCAGATTGTGATTGCAAGCCAGGCCTAATAAAAGCGCTCTGAAAAAGATCAATTTTAGAACCGTTTTAAAAAAAAAAAAAAGGGCACCTTTACGTCATCATCTAAGTGATCACAGGTTAATACACCTATAATGCAAAGAATCATTTCAAAACGACACCAGCTGAGCAGTTATTTCTTAAATGACAATGGCAGCACAAGCCTGCCACACTCAGAACACTCCAGGAGCTTCAAAAACTGCAGGGATGCAAGGCTAATGAAGAAACTCTGAAGCTAATGCACCATCAATATTTAATAACATTCATCAGAGATTAATTTTCTTCAACATTTGCTTTCAAAGAGCACCAAATGATTATAAATGGGGTGTTCTGTCATACAACCATACAAACTCTCTGATTTCCAAAAATCCAGGAAAAAATTAGGTTTTTAAAATATGCAAGATGCCATGCAGCCAGCCATTTCAGCCAGGCACAGTGCCTGCAACACTCAAAGGCTGGAGCATGTTCCAGTATCATGCAGTTCTCCACTTCCACAACTCAACAAGTATTTACAGATTTCAAAATGGTATTCCTATACCACGGTATCCTTTGTCTTTAGGCAGAATGGCAGACACGTGAAGTAACGACTAATTATGGTTTTCATAAATCCACTTTTGAAGTCTTACAGAACTTAGTTTCCACATCTAAAAGTTAGTGTTAATATCACACTTGTGTTAATACTGTAAAATCAGAAAGCACAACAGCATGAGCAATAGAGAAGGAGCAAACAAAATCTGTGTATACCTTCTAGTACCTTCAGAATAGATTCAGCTTTGAATTAATAATTTAACAGAGAGACAGAAGGACTTCCTTCTCCAACTTCATTTCAGCCAAAAGCATCTAACCAAGGGACTGATGCATGGAGATAAAAAACAATCCCTTCTGATGAACCATTTGTCTACACACTTGCTATGCAAGTAGTGTGTCAAAGCTACATTTGAAATGTGTGCGCCCTGGGCAGGTTTTTCATTTAAATGTATTTATATCTTCTGTCCTGCAGGTATAATCAGATGTTCCCTATTAACAAAGGCAAATGTCTTGTCCTTATTTACTTAAGCTATTAATATACAGACTTGGGGGGGGAGTGAGAAAGTTCTGCAACAGTTCTCACAAATTTTTAGATGATCTTGTCTATCTTTCTTACCCAGACATGTTTTTATTCAGTCAGTCTGGCTGATGGTAACTTTGCAAAGAGCTTCCTAAACATTTCAAGGAAATAAAAAAATACAATGCAAGCATAAAAAAATGCAGATTAAAAAAAGAGACACAGTGCTGCTCTAGTTGTACACTTTTCACAGGAAGAAAGAAAAAAAAGGTTAGTTTTTTCTCCCTAACCTCTTCCCTATAAATTCATATAAGAAAATCCCCTTATTTCTCAATTCTTTGTCATGAAAAAAATCACCAGCATTCAAAGGGACTGAAGCCAGACATATTATACTTACACTTGGCCACTATGTTTAAATCACACACATGGCAACACATGGAGAGGTCTTGTCAACTGTGCATGATGCAGAAAGCAAGAATTGGCCTTGTAATTAGCATTTGCATGAGAAGCATATCAGAAACTAGTCTCGTTATAGCACTGACATCAAAATGCAATTTTTGGCAATGTCCGTAAAATTCAACAAAAATGCCAACTTACACTTCAACAAGGACAAGAGTACAAACTGCCTCACTCAGTTACAAAAACAGGGCGGAAAAAAGAGTGAGCTGCAATGGAACATTAACTGCGTTACCTATGTACAAGGTATACCCTTCCCCCACCCACTACGTGGCATCCACACAGGACAGTTTTATTAGCAAACCTACTCCCTGAAAGGCTTGACTTACACTGTACAGGCAAGTTCGTGTCCTTCACACACTGCACTGATCAACCAGTATCTTTAAATTCACCGAGTTAGCACATGCAATCAAACATACCACGACTGCTGAGCTAAAGGAAGCTGATAAAGAAATCAAATAACAATTAATCAGGGGAATTTGGCATTCAGGGTGTCAGGTATCTGCATGTTATCTTTTTTTTCTCTAGGCAGGCTTGATCTTGAATCACATATCCAACTTGGTGACCTCTGGTTTATAGACACAAACCAGGAACTTCTCCTTTGCCACAGGACAGCTCCAAGTCCCACATTATCAAAAGCTTTTTGACATATGCTGATGAAAGATGCCAGAAAAGTATTACTATGATAGACTATGTTTTTTTTACTTTTCCTTCCTGGAGTCAACTCTCATGTGCTCTTGCAGTCTTGGCAGTGACAAATAAGTCTGCCTGAAAAAAACTGTTTCTACCTTGTTTCTATCTTCTTGTGTTTAACAAATCCTGTGATCTTGATGGTTCTGGAGAAGTTCTGTAATTTCTTGCAATTAAGATCAAAAGGCTAAGCAGCTGTCCCACAATGCGCATCCTCAGTCCTTTTAACACCAGATTAACTTCCACAGGACATTTTTGAAGTGAATTAGTCGAGCCATATAGGGTTTGAGAGGTAAAGCAAGCTGTCCTGCAGATCAAACTCCTCTGTAATGTTGTGAGACACACAGCTCAAAGTGAAAGAAAAGCTTATGTCAGAGAAAAAGCACATCACAGAAATTACCCAAAAGTACTTACAGCATCTGTCCTACCTCCTAGGCAGAGGTGAATGCTGTCAACAGAAAAAAGCAGTCCAGGCCAAAGTACCAGTGGCATGGACACTCTGAGACCATTCACATCCAGCTGGACTCTGGAAAGATGCCCCTTCCTGGAGCTTTCTGTGCTAGTGAACGAGCTTTCTGCTCTCAGCTCATCCGACACTCCCCATCACTGCCTCTTTACTTCCACCAACACCAGTCAGGTGAGTAACTCTCTCTAACCCAATTCAGTCAAATTGAGACAGAGTATCTTAAACATTACCAGAAGCAGTCTTTTGTTAATGCAGATTTTGGCTGAAAAGGACTAAGAAGATACCATTTGCTGCCTAGCTGGCAGTCAAGGGGTCCCAAGTTTGGGGGATAAATTAATACAATAACATCTTCTATGAGCACAGGCAATTGTAGAGCACTCACCTGCCAAAATTCCTCATACCATAGGAGATACTCAACATGCCAAGAAGAGTACCATAATGAACCTTAATATTTGGTGCTTCTCACCTTTCCTAATCTCTGGGGATATATTCAACATCTTACAGTATTCTCTTTTTCCTGTCACACCAATACTATATTCTGTAGTAGGCACATCTATCCTTGTTTTTCTTCCCTGCTGCCCTCCACCATAGAATCAGTAACTCTAAATTAATCAGAATCAACTGTATTTCTCAAAAATTGCCTTCTGTTTGGAAACACGTCTGTACCACACCTTCGTAATACTGGCAAAGTCTGAGCAAGCAAGACAACAACCAAGAGCATCACACAGAACAAAGTGAAAGATCAGAACTAAAATGGCTCCTGCAGTTGAACATGGATTTCAATCCAGTGCATCTGACTTAACCATCAGGCTCCTGGTGGTGCCGAGCAACAAGACAAGAGGCAACAGGAAGAAACTGATGCACAGAAGTTCCACCTGAACATGAGGAAGATCTTCTTTACTGTGCTGGTGACGGAGCACTGGAACAGATTACCCAGAGAAGGTGTGGAGTCTCCCCCACTGGAGATATTCAAGAACTATCTGGATGCAATCCTGTGCAATGTGCTGTAGGATGACCCTGCTTGAGCAGGGAGGTTGGACCAAATAGCTCACTGTGGTCGCTCCCAACCTGACCCATTCTGTGATTCTGTGCTATTGTACTGTCCTCTTCAATACTGAACTGCATTGATAAAAAATATTCCAAAACAACATACACTACTCTTTCTGCTGTTGCACGTGTCACTCTTCCCTCCCTTAGCTTCCTCCAGAGTGTATCAAAAGCTTTCCATCCCATACTCACTAACTACTGTTTCTATCCCACATCTCCGGTTTTGCTATCAACTCCTGTTCATTAGATACTCCCCATTTCCCTTCCTTGTTCTCCCTCAGGAGGCAGGCTCCCAACCACACAAGGATACATCCATGCATACACACACCTATATCCATATGAGGATTCCAAAATAGTTAGTGAACGTGTCTAGGTGTCTACTATGGATAAGGTTATGTACGTGTTAATGCATATTAGCTAGGAAGATGACACTTTGGAAAGAGCCCTTTCTTTAATTAAGCCAAATAAACCCAAGTATTCTGCCAGAATCACAAAATGACCTATCTAGATTAGACCTATCCATCTAGGCCTATCTTGACTTTCAAACACACTTGTAAATTTCACGCCTGAAAATTTCAACACAGTTCAAATTCACACACATCACAAGAAGGGTGACAGTGCTTCACAATTTCCCTCAGCCTGCAGAACCTGTTAGTCACAGGATGGGTGACATACAACAAGAAGACTCATTTCACTTAGCATTCCTAGAAATGGCTGCCATTGTCTCTTCCCCCAAAAGCAGAACATAGCTCCGTGCAATAGGTTTCTCCTCCCAAACACTGCAACAGGTTCCATTTCACTATGGCCGTTGCAATAATGCAGTCCCAAAGGAATGGCGCTCACACAAGCCTATAATCCCATTCCACTGTGGAGCAGTTTTGTTCGTAAGCCACAAAGAAAGCAATATATCCCAAAAAAACGCTGACAGAAGCTATACAATTGTGACATTCCCAGAGCAAAAAATATGATTAATAGTCTCAACTGTGAGACGGAAAGAACATTTTATGAACGTGTGACCATTGGAAAACTCACTCTTTTAAAATCAATAATGTACAATGGGGAAAAAAAGAAGAAAGCAAAATTCTTTCCCCTTCCTTTTAATAGAAGGCACTCATATAACAACAATGCAAACGAGGTTTTAGGCACAGGAGCAAATGAAATTAAATTCTTACTTTAGAGGCTCAGGAGGGAGTTTAGTTCCTGAAAGGTTAATCTGCATCAAAGCAAGTGAGCTGCTGAAAAACTGTTTGAAGGAGGGAGGGACTTCTTTTCCTTTTCTGTAAGTACAAGATTCATTAAGAAGTAGCATTTAGACACTCCTCATTCCAATAAACAGTGAATGCAAGGCATCAGAAATGTAGTGATCTTTTACATGTTTAATTGCTCTACCTTCGGCAGTTCTCTAATCAGTGGCTCTCAATTAGCTCAGAATTATAATGTCATCAAAATGTTGGTTCAACAAACAATCCTCAGCACTGCACTTCTGCACAGAAGACATTACTATCTACCTTCTGTTTGGTGAGCCACAAAGAATGATCATTTAGGTCTGGTTAATAGTGAACATACTTACATCTCCCAAGCAGAAGATCAAACAGGACGTGAACAAAACCCTGAAACTGCTTTTTCACCACTAGAAATAATTACTCAATGCTAGAGTACCTTAGCATCAATTAGGTATCATCTCTGATAAGGACCCAAGGCTTCAATTTGAAGAAAATGAAAGATAGTATTTCCTACAATGCAATTACTCTAAAAAGTAAATGTACAATCTCAAAGATTTTCAAAGGGAGTTCCTCCCAGAAGAAGATAAAACAGGAAAAAACACCATTTGTAACCATCATCAAATCATGAAAAATACAAACTTTAAAAATCATATTTAAAGAGGAGTCAAGTCAGTCAGTCTTCAAAGCCTGATGCTATGCCTTTTAGAGACCAAAGATATATATAGACTTTCTGCTGCATCAGTATGACAAAAACACACATTACACAAGGTAGCTTACTTTACAGACCTTTAGCAAAGACCAGAAAGGGAAAGAAAATATTTTGCTTAAAATAAACAGTACCTATTTCATAAAGCACTAAGACTTCCAAGGCTTTATAAAAAAGTCTTAGATTTATTCTTATAAAGAAAGGTGCTACATTAGAGCAAGAAATTATAAACCAAAATACTGCAGGAGTTGAGAGTAATGACATTTAAATTGTACCTGTGAGAAAACAGAGTCCTAGAGAGGCTAAGGACAGCTAGATGCTGAAGACATCCACGAAGGAGGGCTCCACACACCTGGTTCAAAATAAGGGCAACTCATTTTGCTTTACATTAACCCAAAAAAGTACGTAGGGATAGAAGGTGGGGAATGTTTCCTTGGTATTGAAATATCCAGAAGAATGTTCTTTACCATATCTAGTGCACACTCCGTGTTGGATAAATCCAGGTGAACAAGGGCATTTGGCTGGGCCAAAAAATTGTACAGGCTCTGTAATTATTGGACAGAAAGAATTACAGAGGTTAATTTTTATATTATGACAACAGCTACTGGATCACTACCTGTCATTACACATTTGGCTTTTACTACAAAATCATCTGGAACTTTGCCTAATCAATACAACCTGTTTTACTTTTCCAGGCTATCATTTTTTAAAAGAATAATGGGAAAATGGTGCTCAGACTACACTTACCCAACATTTCTCTTAAAGCACAGGCCGAGAGTTATTGCATTTAACTTTCACAGCAAATGAAAATTAATTTAGCTGGAAATACTTTGCAATGTCACTCAGATTGCTGTTACATTTCACAAAGGCTAACTGGTTCGTAAGTTAAAGCCAGACCCTTTAAGCATGAAGGAAGCACAAATTTGCACCTGAAGTCCATGGTTAGTTCTTAATATCAGCTGCCCATTACAGGTTTAAGGGAGAATATAGAACGGGTAACAAGATTTTAACATCGATGGCTTCAGTACTGTATAGAATATGCCATGTAAATGTTAGCATATGTAAAACTTCCTGCTATACACTGTTTCGTTTTGGGCTCCTTTTAGTCTCAGAGAACAACACAGAAAGATAAAAGTGTGACCTAATTCACAGAAAAGTGGAAAGCTTGACTCCACATGAAATCCAGCCACACAGTGCATGCTTAACATTTCTAAAATAGATCCATCTTCCTAAAAATTAGGTCATTTAGCCCCTATACCTACAATACAAGAGAGGTCCCCACTTAAAAAATTTCCTAGGGTTTTTTTTAATTGCTAAATAACAGGATTTCCTTGCTCCTGTTAGAAAATTGTTCCACAGATTAAGAGACCTCAGTACTAATAATCTTTATCTTGGAACCATCTCTCTGACAAGCTAAGAAAAGCTCCACTTTCTGCATTTATCTCTTAAAAAATTGTAGGTAGACCTTAGATTTCTGTAAGCACTGCCTACAAAAGTTGTACATTTTATTTTCCTTTTTTTTTTTTTTTAACATAATTTGCTATGTTATTCTCTTGGAGTAATTCACTGTGTGTCTTTACTTACATTTAACTATTTATTTGCTACCTTTAAAACCCTGTTGTCCCACTGACCCTTTCACGTCATATCTGAAAAGGCTAGTTCTTTGAATATGCTGACGAATCTACAAGTAAGATATGTGAAAAAGTCAAACTCAGATCTGATTGCAGTTTAAATGATGAGATTGGTTGACTGTAGTTTTGCATCTTCTATGTGTTCAATACTTAGAATTCAAAACCTGACAGTTACATGCACACAACTCTTGATGTGAGAGAGAAATACAGATGTAATAGTCAAAAAGTGAATGTAAAAAAATTGAGAAGTGGATTCTGTTACGGAGAAAATAGAGCTGCACCTCCATGGCAATTGATAAACTGAACAAAGGAGTCTAAAAAATAATTACATTCGTCAAAGAATCATGAGTTTCAACAGCATGTGTCAAGGAGGTGCACAGATTTATTTATACAAACAAAAATATTGAAAAACAAATTAATTCTTTCCAAGTCAAAAGAAATAATTTGCTTCCAACCTTCCAATGAAAAATTTGTAATACTCTTATCACTGAAAAGATGATGAGGGTTTTTTAATGGTGTTTTCGTCACTTTCAAACAGACCTCAAAGAGGACGAAAAAGTGGTTTTTTCCATTGAGAAAAAGTGGTACCCTTGCACACTTCTCATTTATCAGTAGAAGCCAAAGACTAAAGGCATGAACTAAAATTATGTGGATTTTTTTAGTTGTGTGGGGAAGTTCTGTGACTATATACTGACGAGTAGAGATAAAATTGTTATTTTCTCTCCCTACTAAAACTGTACAGAAATAAAGGCCAAACAGGATCTAAACACAAAAGGTTTTTGCCTTTCTCTCAACCATTAATTAAAACACCCATTCATTATCGCCCCAGTGAGAGGCAAGTGCTTACCGAGAGATCATCTCCGCGGAGCGCGTTCCCTGAGAGGTCAAGATAGACGAGCGTGTTTGCGATCAGCGAGTTGGCACTCAGTGACTGGGAAAGGCTGTTCACCCCTGCCAAACAAGAGATCACAACTCAGCCGAGCCGACCCTACACAAAACCGGCCCAGGGCCCGCAAGGGCACAGTTTCAGTGAACACAGACACACACAAATGTTTAATGACTTCCATTGCCATCACTGTACTGCAGCAGAGGAATACAGATCACCAGGCAGATATGAGACCCTTCTCTGACACAGCATGCTCAGTTCTGCCTGGACCAACTTCCCTGATGAAGCCACAACGTGTTATACTTCCCAGATCCAGGATGTATCCAGATCCATTTTCAAAGAGATTTTAAAAACACAGTTTACTCCATAATGTTGAGCCAGTGTCTTCCTACAAACAATAATGTTTAGATAAAAGTATCTGTGCAAGTAGATGAAAGCATATGTGGAAGAGCAAGTACATTAACAATTATAATTGCTGGAACTTCAAAAGCAACTGACGAGACCCAGAAATTAAAAATATTTCAATTAATGTATTTGCCTGTAATCTCATAAAAATAGTTAATTAAAATACCAAGAGATGCATAAAGATTCTCAGTGGCTTATCAGAACAAACACATATTTTTCACATTAAAATTAAAAAGCTCGCATTGGGAACAAACCAGTCAGGGCTTTCTTCCACTGAAATTTTTCAGCTTTTCAAAATACAAATTAGGACATGGCTATTTCTGATTCCTTCAAATCTAACTTTCATCTGAGGGCTCTGCAGCTTACCATCGGCTTCTCAGTTTATTGTAGATGGTTATTGCTGCCTTTCAAGCATTACATGCATTTCTTAAATGCACAAGCATCACTGTGTCCTTTAGCTGATGCAGCAGTTTTTTTCTAAGTAGCTGGCCAAACCTATAAGGAAGGCAAGTGATCTACTACACAACATTCAACAATTTCTCAAAGCCGGTCAGTGAAATTGGAAGGGCATTCAATTGATGAAACATGTCCAGTCTTCACTTAAAACCATTATGAAACTGATTTGCCAGTTAGGATGTGGAAGAAACAGTTAGCAAGCTACTGGAGACAAAAATACCTACTTCAGTGCTTTTAATTTTCTGAGCTTTCAAATATTAAGAAAGTCTCCCATGTTAGTAGTATGGCTCCTGGTTTCAGCAGGCTTTTGAAACTGGAAAGTATCAAAGCATAGCAACACCTTTGTCAAGTCTCAAATCTTTTCTGCTCAGTGTAATTTTTCTTTTAGCTTGAGATTGTGTTGTTGAATCTACACCCTATTGCTAAAGCAAAACTGCAAACTAATACTTTTAGAAACTTCAAAAGATCTAAAAGCTCTATTTAAACACTTGACCTTATAGCTGTGGATACACTTTAGTGACCCTCCTCAACAACATTTACAAACAACAAGAAGAAGGAGGAACAGATGCACTTTTGTCCTGGTTGCTCAATGGTACTTAGTTGTCAGCGGGGTTCCAGCCAGGTTAAACTATCAGCAACTCAGTGTGTACAACCAAGAACCAATTCTGGGAATTCAGAAGCAGTGTCCGAGTTTGAGGGAGAAGAGCTATCAAACAATTCATAATGCTGCTGCTTGTTTCATGCTTAAAAAGGGCCAACTGCTCAAAATCAGCCACATCAGTGACGGCAAACAATGTGAATGAGGGATCTTTTTAATTAGCCTCTGGCTTGGGCTCAGAAAAGCAAGCTTTATCTTTGAACGAGTATACTAGAATTTTCCATTTAACCAGAATCTTCAAATCAATAAATTTATGCTTGAACTTCACCCTACCTCATGCTATACTCCAACAGTAATCTCACTTTCATTTGCAGACAATCTTTTATGCTCTTTTTCCACTCTCAGGAGGCTCAGACTGTTAATAGCTCTCAGGAACTTTGAGATACAATATTTGAACAAAGATCAGCGTGGAAGTTGCCACCTGAACTTCCCCTGTCAATCTTAGAAACTTATCTCAAATAGAAAGCACTTTTAAAATAAGGTCAAAACCTGTGAGGGATTGTTCTGAATTTCTGAAAAGCTTAAATTAAAAAAATTATTTAAAAAAAAAAAGAAAAACAAAGGCTGGAGGAAAAAATTCATGCACTCTAGAGTCTACTGAATCCAAGATCCAAGGATTCTTTTAGCCTTTCCCCACAGAAAGTATTACAAGTTCAAAAATAGCCTCCCAAGTTAAAACCAAATCATTACTGTCTTCTTAAGTTAGAGAAAAACTGACAGCTTTGCAGCAACCTGAGTTGCTTCAGGTCCCGAAGGTTGTAAGAATTCCCATTTTAACACATGGCATATGCTACTCTTAGGGAATACTGAGGAGATGCCATGGGACAACAATCATGGTAATGTTACTCTGAAGGTCATCCGTATTAGACATACTGGAAAATATTTTCAGCTTTTGCATAAAGATCATCTTTAAAAAGTATGTTAAAAACCTTCAGATTCTTTTAATAACCTCAGAATTCACTTTCCCTGACAAGAGCTGTGTGGGTGAACTCCATCAAGCTGGCATTTATTCATTATGAAGATGGAAATGTAACTAGAGTGTTCTCTTGACTCAAACTTCACAATCAACTTGCTGAAATAATTCAGGTCACATGAAGAAAAGTACGGAATGAATGAACATACCAGAACTGCATAAACTTCTGTTAAATTCACAAGTATCTCATTTCAAGAGTACATGTTACATTAGTCAAGATTCTTAATCAACTGATTGTCACCAAAAATTGAATTAGCAGTAGAAAACAACAACCCCAGAGTTTAATAAAGTATTTTTAGTGAAAATCATGATTTAATAAATTCACCTTAGGATTTACTGTTTACTTAAGTATAATAAGAGCCATATGGACTCACAGTAAAACAACAGAAAGTCCTTTACCCCACCCGTATTTCCCCAGGTCAATCCTTGAAGCTAAAGAGAACACACAATCTGCACTTCACAGAGCAATAATTAAGAGGATAAAAGGGCATGGTTTCTATCTGTTATCAACTGATGTCCTTCATACTGTTAACTCAGTCATCTTTTCCAGGTCATCAACATCTACAAAAAAGCAGCAATAATGTCAGTGTGGTTTTTCTATTTTTAACACTCATTATCTACACAGCAGACCCTTGGTTTGTGCAGGTCACTGCTTCTATTATTTGTAAAACAGAAACGCAAAAAATCCTGAAAGCTTCTGACTTGTATTTCACTGCTGTTATCACTTTTAAAATATACAAACATTTCAATTACAGTATCAAATCAGAAATTTGTAAATTATAAAACAAAGAAGTCTTTAGTCAGAGCAAGTCACTCACCAGCCATTGTCACAATGCTTGGTTTCATAAAATAACTGTGTGCAAAACATTTGGAAATTTCCCTATGCGTTTTTGCTTCAGACATTTTCTTGAAGGACATATGAAACATATCTTTTATGTCAATCCTAATCTCAGTCTTCCTTTATAATACAGGTTCAAACTTAACCCTTACAGAAGCAAGTCAGAGTTTATCAAAGTGATGAAGGGTACCCAGAACCCAGCCCATGGCTCAGCAACCCAGGACTGCAAAAAAGCAGTTGCACTGTTGAGAAAATACATGTAAATAATTTACAAAACTAATTCGTTTATAATCTGGTAAAAAAAAGTATTTTTATTATGTAAGTCTGACAGCTTTAGAAGAGAAAAAGAGGCATATTCATAAAACATACCTTTAGGTGACAAGGAGGTTTTAGATAAATTTAAATGCTTCAGTCCCTTTGGAAGTTTGGCGAACTGGATGCTCAAAGATGACACACCTGTTGGGGGAGCAAAGACAAAATGGATGTTTCCAGGCTAACTGTGCGACCTCAGGTTTTCCCAGCAAATCTCACCAGGGGCAAACTGCACCGGTGACACCAGAAGCGGAACTGCACACACCCTGCAGGTAGGCGCTGTCATTTTATGATCCTAAACCCTTGAAACTACTGATGTAATCAAGATCCCTGCTTTGATAACCACTGAACAGATAGGGAATTTTGTTGTTAACCATCAGTAATCTTCCATAATTAAAAACTATATAATACACTAATACTTTTGAGAAGGAGTCAAAGTGAAGCTATTACAACACATCCAACAGCCAGCACTTGGAAAATCTGGAAGCTTTATGTTTCAGAAAGAAAAACTAAATTAAAAAATCTAGGCACAAACTAAAACCTAACAATGGTGCTTCACACAAAGCTTCAAACTATTTTCATTTTCTTTGAAATGGAACGGCTGTCAAGGCAAGAAAGGCACCCACACTGGCTACCATCACCCTCTTTTTCTGAGGCAAACCCTAAGAGCCTGAAACCTCTACCAAGTTATAATGGCCACTTAATTCCCTTACAGTAGCCTGCAGGCTACCAGCCAGGACACAGGCTTGGAAATGCCACAACTGCTTGCAATCCTAAACAGTAAAAACCTATTAAGATGCTGACACAGACTGGACTACCTCAGCACAAATTCAACAAAAGAAGAAAACCATAAAAAGGCACTTTTCATTAAAGCCTTTACTCGGTGTGCCCAAGTTCCCCACTCCATAAATTTAATGCTCCATTTTAAGCAAAAGATTGAAATTTGATTAAGAGGGCACGTCCTAAACAACAATGGAACTAAATCGTGAAATATTTATTAGATAAATAAATCAACACAGAAACTCCAGGCTTAACCTGATGTGTGAAGTAGTCCTCTAGAGCAACTCACTTGGAGAGAAAAGGGCACAGAGAAAGAGGGTAAAACCTTTTACTTGATTGAAAACATAGTAAATTAAAAAGCTGATACCCTTCTCCACATACATAGACATGAAACAGTCTGTGAAACTGTAGGTCACATACCTATGTTTACTCTGTTTTTATTCTGTTTCACACATCACTGATAATGAAAGAGCCAGCTACCTTGCAGATACTGTGGTAGGGGATTTTTTTAATGCTCTCTGTAAAAGCACGTTGCGTGCACCACCCATGCAGACCAAAACAACACACAGTTTTTTATTGACATTGCTAAAATATTGGACCCATGAGGCCTTGGAATTGTTTATTGTTAAGCACAATGGTAACCAGATATCTTCACCAATTTTCAGCAAGAATGAATCAAATCATACTAATAGGATTTTCCTTCATTGCTCTATAAGTACAATCAATATCACCAAGGATACCACAAATGTAATTTTTGCTATTAAGCATTTTGACTAAGACATGCAGCACAGAGTTTTACCTCTCCATCTTTGTATTTAGCTAACAATCTGCAGACCAGTTATCGTTCTAGCCAAGCTGAACTATTTTAACATCTTGCTAGCACTGGGGTTAAGTTATAGCTATAAGACACAGGAATCAGGTGCAGAAAAGAAAAAGTACTTCTGGTTACTCAGGCCCTTGAACACCCTTTAAGTCACTCATTTTTTGCTAACGGCATAACAGAGATTAGAGTTCTAATGGCAGAAGTGGAGTTCTCAGCATGCAGGCACACAGTTTGGAATCTGAGTACTACTAGGCTTCAGCATGTTTGTTTTGCATTATTTTTAACAAAATATGAGATTAAATTCTGATCCTACTAGAGCCAAAAGCAAACCTTGCATCACTTCAGCATGGCTAGATTTTTAAAGACAAGACTGATAATAAACTTTCCAGGTGTTAGTCTCACAAATATTGACAGTACCATAAAGGACAGCCAATCTCAAATTAAGAGACTGGTCTCAGTAAAAAAATCACCGCATATAAACACTGCACTGTATTTGAACTGCAAAGAGGTCCTATGCTTTCGGTAAACTAAACCCACTTCCCATGCTGTTGGAATACAGACAGTCGCATTAATATGTAATAATATAATGCTTTCACTTACTGGTACTCAACAATATATAACAGCTTAGTGCTCAAACAAGGTACAATATGTTCTTCTCAGGAAAACACAACTCTGTGATTTCCCTTATAACTGCAAAGTAATCTAGTTCCAGTTCCTGCAGGTGATTTTTCAAAAGGTATTTTCCAAAATCCGTATGTCTATATGAATCTCCACTTTTACTTGTGAAATCCTTCCTCCCTCTCCAGTTTACCACATCTACCTTGCAGCCCGGGAATATCAGATCACAGGACACTTAGAATTTTCTTGAACTGAAAAGTTGCAATATTTGCACATTGCAATTATAGTTAATTTCTTTTTAAGTACTCTATAACCTATCTAATTCTCTAATGAAAAGGTCAAATCTTAATTGCATATTTGATAGGAGAGGCTGAGATAATGAAAAAACCCTACTAACTTCTTCAAGTTGTAGTTTCTGCATTTCATTTTTATTTTATATGTGGATACTCCAGAATGGTTTGAATCTGTAGGTTTGTTGCAAAGAAAGCACCCCCATGGACATGTTTAAAAAATGAAAGAAGATCCCCTGCACTGTAGAGTACCCAATGTTTGGTCAATTGTTTTGCTTACAAGATGAAAATGAGATCCTTTGAAAAAAACCTTTTCAAATAACACAATCTAAATACACTTTTTCAAAAGCAGAATCAACAATGTAGCAGCCTTTTTTCCAGCTTACAACAGAAATTTCTGTAAAATGCGGTAGGCCTACGGCACATTGTAATAACAACGTTCTTCAGCAAAGCATTGGCTTTCATGTGATACGAATTCTTAACAAGGACAAGCAATAATCAGCAGGCAACAGGAAATCAGAAGAGTTAAAGCAATTCATGTGAACAATGTCAAATAAAAAACTACTCAGATTAAAACCAAAAACATTATCATACTTGGTTCTAGTCAAAAGAAAAGTGATACAGAAGTAGCAAGGAAAAAAAAACCCTTCCCAGGTGTTTTTTCTCCTCACTGAACCAGCAAGAAAGAAAAGACACCTACAAAATTCTGTGTTAACAACATTCTGAGTCAATCAGAATGAACAGCTTTTCTATTTTGAATCATGACAGCAAAGAGAATAGAAAATTTCCCCCAAACACACCAAATAAAACAAGAAAAGGTACATGGTGTAAAATTCTTATTTTTCTTCTGGCCCAACAGGGGCACAAGATAGTCTGATCCCAGAACACTGTGTGCCTGGAATGCATTAAGTGAAGCAAATGGAAATCTCACATGGGCAGTGCTGAAGGGTCAACTCCAGACTGAAAGGATGTAACCTTATTTTAAAAATAAATGCCTCTTGGGTGAAAAAAGAGTAGACAAGGGAGAGGAATGACTTGATATGTACTGAAATCATGCCTAGCAGTGCCTAGTCTGAGAAAAGCTGAGCTGTTCAGCTTGATTTTCCATCTTGTGGAGTTAACAGCACTTTGCTCCATAAGAATGGGAGTTATGCCAGTGTTATTGAACATCACCAAGACCTCACAACAGGACAGGCTAGCACAGAGCTGAGAAAAAGGAATAATTTTCATACTGAAAATAAATACGGCATTACAGCTGAAATAAAAACACAAAACCATCCGAAAAACATAACCCGAGAAGCAAAGTTGCCTTGTGCTTCATCTTTCAACCGATTACACTGCCTTTAAAAATGCGCACCACTTTTTTTTTTTTTTACTCTCTAGTCCTAAACAATCACTGTGTTCTATCTTCCTTTAAAATCCAGGGTTGGTTTAAGACATTTAAGTATTTCTCACCACACCAATGGATATGCATAAGTCAAAAAGAATGGCAATTCTCAGTCATTTGTGAACAACAGAAATTTGCAGTAGCATTACGCACAAAACAATAACCTATTATTCAGGCAAAGCTGAACAGAGCAGCAATAATCCTCTTAATACATTTATAGAAAGAGAAAAATGTAAATGTTACAGTACCTCTATCTTCAAGCGGGTTGCTAGCAAGGTTGATCGTATGGAGTCCTGAGTTGGGATTATGGGCTAGGGCACTGGCTAGTTTCTGTGCAAAATCTCTGCCAAAAAAAGAGAGGGAGAAGGAATCCTGTTATCTCCTCTGTCAACAGCACATTCAAAGGCCTAAAAGCATCAAGGGATTACTAGCCACAAGTGGCCTATGCTACTGCAGAGCACCACCTGATTCCTCATGGCTCTAAACAATGCTTATCTGGCTAATTTGCTTTCTTCGTTTTTCATTCATTCTGTGACCTAAGAGACTGAAGAGCATTCAGTCAAAGCCCAAAATGCTTTTGACAGAGATCTGAAGGTATAAAATAGGAGTTACACAGAATAACTGAAAACTTGAGCACATCGTCCATCTCTCTGCCTGCCACAGGAGTGGGAGATATACACACCAACTTGCATACCACCACCTTCTTCACTCACAAGCCATCCTGCTCACTTGCAGCAGCTCTCTGACAATAGTGACTCAAACACATAGGCTTTGCAGCGTATCCAGAAGTATTTCTAACCCTATAAAAGAGCAGGAATAGCTCTCTCAAAGAACAGCAGCACACTGACGAACTGGTCTTTTGCTTCTTTTTACAGTGAGAAGCGTCGAAGTGCATGGCGGGCTGACCACAGTCCCAGCAATGGATCCAAGAGAGATGGTCAAGTATCAGTTTTGTAACGCTGAGAACAGCCAGGCCAGGTAGCAGAGATAGCTTTGAAGTAACCTTCACCAACTGGGGTGGGCAGATGTAGCAGCATGACCTCTGTTCCAAGGCCACTTGAGAGGCAAGGGACCCCTGCCCTGTCTGCAAGCGCTTTGCTGCAGCTGGACTGCCACCATCCACAGCACTAAGTTCAAAGCGAGCTTGGGTTTTCTTGCACACCACACTGCCACACTCTGCTGGAGACACATTCCTTGCCTTAAGTCAGAAGGCTGGTGTCTTATGAGCTCTAAGACAAATCCTCAAACCTGTTCTCATACCAAGTGGGAAGTTATCATGTAATAAGGGACTAAACCTACTGTGGGCTTTTGACAAAGTGAGGCTGTAACTTCAGTGTTCTTGTTTCACCTAAGTTAGACACCAAGACAGAAAGCAAAAGTATGTCTTGAACTTCCTTCTTTCTCTCTCTGCCTTAAAATACATTATCTCTCCTCCTGTAGGCCAGTGGTGGAGAGCTACCAAAATGCTAACACTGCCCTCTTCTAGTATTTGGAAAAGAGAGGACACTGAACAGCAATCTGTTCAATAGCTTTTGGTTATCTGCAGTTGCAAAGTTTACTGGAGTACAGAGATGCTCCGGGGAAGTTTAGTTTCCCTGTGTCCTTTAATAGACTTCTGGGGCTAGAAGTGGTTCCAGCTCTGCAAATGCGTGATGAAGGGCTGCCTTTAGGAAAAAACATATTGTCTTCCTAAAATACAAACAGCATGTGAATACAAACACTCAACAGAAAGAACTTCTGGACTTGAAACTTTGCCACCTGACAGGCCCCAGGGTCTCCTGCTTTGCTACCAGCTGCTGCTGCAGAAAACTATGGATCTCCTGTAGGTCCTAAGCTACATTTGCCAACACTCTGGAAATCCTCCAGCATTTCAAATGGCACTACATGCCTGCCCTTAGGCAACTGAATCAAGCTGCTTGTGTCCAGCCAAGAAAAATGAGGTTTTGAGTTAAAAAGCAACAAACCCTTTCCTCTTGAGGAGTTTCCTCCTCTTCCTTTATCCCTAACAGATTCTTGTCATTGCAGTACTTTGCCTATACCTCCAGGCTTGTTTACAAACTCTACTCCAGCTTTTGCCAGCAATATAGGCAGGATTACCAAAACTTTTTGGACAACTAGAGTGTGTATGAACTACTTAGCAAAGGCACAGCAAATCAACTGCCACCAGAAAGCACTGGATTATCTACATTAGGGTCAAAGAGCTCCAAGGCTCATTTTGGAAAAAAATAATACAACAAAAAACACACACTCCCTGTGCAGTCTCTGCCATAAATAGAGGCACCTTGGCTATGCTCATGAGGGAACATCTCTTTCCCTCCTTTGTTCACTATTTGTTTCAAGTCATAAAATTTATTACATCCTTTGGCTGAACACTTACGAACAGAGCATGCAGTGTAAGCCTGAAACTTTCTATAAAGCACCAAACTTGCTCTGTATGCATTACACAGCCACGCTTGGCTGAGATGAGCATATTCAGGCTTGGAGGCAAAGCCCCAAAAAGATTCAATTTAAGTATACATATGACAGACTAAGGATATTTCATCAAGGGTAAGAATACCACGAATCTGGAAATTTCGGACAAACAAAACAATTCCTTGAGATCTGTCTAGACAATATCCCTGTAACAGAAAAAAAGAGGATGTGTGGGAGGAAGCAACACTGTTAGGTCTAAGGCCCTGTCAAGAAGGGAAAGATAAGACTCAACATCACTGCCAAAGGCCCTCTGGATACCAGCAACAGGCACTTCTCTGGTTCCCCATGTTGCAGCTGGCCACTCCCTTTGGAACAGGGCTGCACAGGACGGTGTGAAAGGAGGCAGGGATATTCCACCTGCCAGCTTTCAGAGAGCACATATGTGCAACAAATAAATCACTTGCACCAGCTCCTGCAAACAGGCCTTCTGCAGACTGGAAAGTCTGTCCTGCAGTTCCATGGCAATCACAGAATACCCTGAGTTGGAAGGGACTCCCAAGGATCAAGTCTGACTCCTGGTGCTACACAGGACACCCCAACAACCCCATCATGTGCCTGAAATTGTTGTCCAAATGCTCCTTGAGCTCTGGCAGTGTTAGGGCCACGACTAGTGCCCTGGGGAGCCTTTCTCAGTGCCCAACCACCCTCAGAGGAAGAACCCCTTCCTAATATCCAAGTCCTTGCAGTTTAGCATCTCCCAACACTGCAGGCTGAGGGCAGCTGCCACCATCTACAGCCTGTGCCTGTCAGGCCAAGCTGCAAAGCCTGACAGACACCAAAGCCCAGCCTAATCAATAGGCTGAGCTGCCCGCTCAGAAATCAATATTTTGGTTATCACATATTGTCCCATTCCTCTAAAATACCTTAGGGATTAACCCTCTTTTCAAGGTCATTTTTTCGGGTCAGACTGAATTACTCTCCTCTCCCTGAAATCTGGACATCACCTATGTTAATTAAAACACTTACCAAAACATTAGTGATTGCTGTATGTGTTGAAGCCTTCCAGAGTAATCTAAACTGCATCCTTTATGTGTAGTTAAAGCAATAGCAATGGGGATAAAATTTCCAAGAGCATCTAAACTTATCAAATCTTATCAGACAAAGGCTTTCACTCAACATCCTGTTTTTCCCAACAGGAAGTTCACACTTCCCACTTCTGGGTCCTTATTACTGCTACTGCACAATAGTTTGCTGTTTCATCATTTGGGAGGATGACAAGTGTTTATGAGGCTGTGGCCCAAACCAAATCACAGAAATGAGTGGTTGGAGATAGAAAAGAATGGAATCATCTTAAACTGACTCTGCTGCAGGAAGAAATATGCTCTTGCAGCTGCTCAGGTTATTTCTTACAGCTTTACTCTTGGCAGCTCTTCTTTAACCCTGCTTTGGCATTCTATCACAGCTCATTAAAAATGACCGGTCTGTAAGCCATGGGAAGGAAGACACCCAGCAACAACAGGATCTCCTAGCAAACAGATAGGAAAAATGGCAAAGCTGACAAATGCATCCCTGGCAAAACCAGACAGTGTTGATCAGAACAGCTACACACCAGGGCATAATGCCAAACACTCTGCATGTAGATGGAGACATGAAAACTAAAGTCACAGGTTGATTATCTGTCAAGTCCTGTTAAAACTGAAAGCAGTTAATCCAACTGTGATAAGTTAAGGTAGGCACCATGCAAAGGTAGAATATGTAAAATATCTTTTAACATTAATGACTATCACTAGATTTTGTGGCACATTTTGTGGCACATATTGCAACAAAAACGAGATTAAAACCGGGGGCTTACATTTGAATGACAGCTATTTAAAGCAGTGCACTAGCGAAAGAGAAAGTTTGTGTGCTATTCCTAACTCAACCTCCAAATTTCTCATGTCCTGTAGGCAATTTTCTTTTAAATGCATTTCAATGCAAAGACCACTTCAAAAAGGAGAAAAATGCTCAGACAATGGAAGAGGAGACAATGTAAGGCACACCAAATATTTCCCCTGTGCTTGTTTCCCTTTATTTGTAATTTTGCACAGTGTTCTGCTTCTCCCACTTTTCCACTGCTTTTTTAATCAAACAAAAAATTCATTAGCTTTGCAGTTTACCTTGTCTACATTGTCTTAGACAATACAGACACTAAAACAAGCACTACAAGTACAAACTAGCTCAGTTGGAAGTAACTTCAACTTTGCTTCTATCTCCCGTGAAGGGGGGGAAAAAGCAAATACCTAGTAATGACAACTACATACGCAAGGATTTAAATGTATAGCTTATTTCTGCTTATCTTCCTTTTAAGTCTACGGCAAGCCATTAAAACTACTTATCTACTTTCTTCAAAAAAGTGGTTAATGTAGAAGTCCTGTTATATCTGAGCAGACAGCAATCCACATTAAGATAACATCAGCTCATTTGGAAATGAAACAACAAAAACACGTTATGCAAGATGAAATAATATGTAGTTTTTTTAACAAAACCTAAAGTACTGTTTTTTAAATGATACAAAGGTGTTGATACTACTTCTGTTGGAGCCATATTTGGAGAGGAACAGTGGGAGCTGGTTTAAAGTTTATGCTCTCTTTCAATCACTTTGCTCCACTTAACCCAACTCTCCAGGCAGAATCTTAAAAAACACCACTTTAAAGGGATTTCTTGGACATAAGGACATTCTGGAAAACCTGATAAAAAAGCTTGTGACTACAGGCTCCTCAGAACTAGACAGACATTGAGCACATCTTTTTTAATGCTTATTCTGGCCAACATACATCATGCATCCCTTTTAGTGGGACTAAGCAGCATCTAAAGCGACATTTCAAAGGAATTACTTACGTTCTAAGCCCGGCATTCTCTAATACCAGTTCTTCCAATCGATTGGACCTACTCACCACCCGCAGTATCTGCTCACAGAGATCAGTGGACTGCCACAGAAAAGACAGAACAGTGTTAAAGAACACAAACATGGAACAGACAGTTATTGAGTTAAGCTGTACATCGTAATGGGATCCAGGCCACAACCATCTTCTTGTTATACATAAATAGGAAGTAAAAATACCAGAAACATCCAGGAGAGTCAACAGAAGACTTCTGGAAAAGACTCAGAGAAGCAGGAGGCAGACTAAAAGCAAGTAATTAATGAATCAGGCCACCTAAGCAAAAGGGGCAGAATTTTCATAATGACAGCAAAAACAACCTAAATCATCTGGTTCAGAAAAAACTCTCACTTTATTTTTAAAGAAATCTTATTCATATGCATGCTAATCCTTCAGGAAAAAGTGGTAACTAGTGCAAAGGAGAATAAAGCCTGACCAGGAATGACAATTAAACACAAAGAAAAATGTTAGAAGGCAAACAAAAAAAAATATCCCAAAAAACCTCAGGAGCAAAAGTACCCTAGCTACATGTCCTCCAAAGACTCCCAAGGACTAGTGTTTAAGGGCCTGTACGTTTGAGAATGAATTCTTCCAGCCCATGCAGAAGCAAATCCCATCTCATGATCCTACTCATGTTGACTTCTAGAATTTGCACGGATATTTGCAAGTGCCATGAACAAAACATGACAACAAAAGAGTTTGTTTGCTCTGCTCCTTCAAACAGAGAGATAAAACCTTAATCATTCAAAAGCCGTGCAATGAACTCTGTACCTCATGACCTTTTATTATAAACTTCTGTTTTGCTTCTGGATTTGACTTTTCTTTTTCCCCCCACAGCTTGCACTAAACAGTGTTCATGTGATATCCAAAGCTGAATTTCAGTCATGATCATGAAGTGCTCAAACTATTCTGTTATCTGCCTTTAAAAACAACGTGACATTCATACCTGGGACATCTTTGTCTCTAATGACCGTCAGACATTTTCTAGTTTGTGTATTTTTGGGGGTTTGGGGTTTTTTTACTTTTAAACTAACTGAATGTCCAAAACAAACCCTAAGCAAAATAAACCTGCTCTACTACACACATAAAATCTTATTAATCCTTTACACAGTAAAGGTTGACAAATTTTGGTGAAGACTGTCAACTCAGCCATCTTCCCAATTCTTTCTCTACCATCCATATTTTAGTAATTCAGAATATTATCACAATCTTTCTACAGTACTGTGACTACAAGTGGAAAGCTTCATGCCTGTACTATAAAACCACTACGGGTACTGTCTATCAAACACAATGTCAGAGTGGGACTCGTGAAACACAATGCACTCGATGGCCTCCGGATATGTCTGACCTCATACTGACCCTCGGCAGCGTTCTTATGGCATGGATTTACTGTCCAACAACCTACATTTTCCTCATTTTTGACTTAAAATGGAGTGTGTGGAAGGTAAGGGGTTGGGTTTTTTTAAGTAAATGATGCATTTTCCAGACTGACAGAGTTTATTTGTTTTCCACAGAAAGGTTGTTAAGGAAAAACCCCGAAACTTTCACATACGTATCTCAGATAGATAACAGGGCCAGGTCTTGTTCTAAGCAAACTACACCAGCCAGTCTTCTAACTAAGCAAACTATCTCATTCCATTGAAGCAGAAACTGATTAATTGCATTGTACCTTTTAACAATGTTGATTTTAACAGCAAACTACAACAGCACTAAAAATACCACCAGCTTCATTCCGTGCATAACTTTGAGAGAGATGTCCCAGCAGGAAACAAGTTTTTTGCCTACTCTTTGGCCAAGAATCACATAAGTTTCTCTTGAATTTTCATGGAAAATTATAGCTTAGGAACGTAATGAGAGCTTTACAGATCAATAAAATCGCATCACTTTAAACAAGATGAAACTTAATATTAATTTTTAAAGGCCAAAGCTTCTGGAGGCAAGCATGAAAGCAATTTCTCAAGCAAACCACTTACTCCACCTGTGAGTATAAACTTTCAAGCTTAGAAGAAATAGCGTATTTTGATATATTTAAAATGCCACCGAACTACTGCTTTTCTTGGTCCTTTTTTCTGTAGTCCAACTTCTTTAGATATGCCCTGTTTTTGCTTTTAGGAAAGAAAACTGATACGGAAAAATACCGGTGCCACACATCAGGGCTTTGGAAAACTGGGTGAGAAAATCATCAAGTTGCAACCAAAATTACACAGAAAAAACTGCTTTATGTGCAAGAGAAAACCGCCAGAATCTTGGCATTTTTTTTCACCTCCATAAAGCAACTAAGATTTCTGGCTGCTTTAGTTTCCTGTTAGTCACCTAACATTGTTTGGGGGAGTCAGCAATGCCCAATAAAGTCATTTTATGGGCTATTATCACCCAACAAAGTTTTCAAACTATATTACTTGAAATTTTGACAAGACCTGACTCTCAGCAGTGTTTTTGTGGTGTCAATTGACTATCCAACAGTTTGTATTTTCCTGATAAGATTAAAGGAAAAAAAAATTTTCAAGAGATTGCCCAGTTGTACCTGCCTAAAATATTTCACTTTAAAACACAGCACAGCCTGGTAGAAGCAGATATATTGTTTCAATTTATTACTTACTAATTTCAGATCCTTGGAGGACAGCTTTGTAAACCACTGATTATACTCCAGAGCAGCAACTATAGGTATTAAGTCTCTAGAAAAAGAAAAACACTTTTACACACATTTCATATAACTGTCACTTGAAACAATCTCCTAAGTGTTCTTCCATATCTCATTCCCCATAGTTTTGCAAAGCTAATTGCCTACCATCCCCATTATAGAAAGCTCTGCATTCTCAAAAAACAGCAGCAGCAGCTGCATGTCTTCTTCTTATTTTAATAAAAATTTTTGACTGGCCGACTGGCATCCATTCTAGCATGAATTTTAAAATCAGGAATTTGTCTGGGCTGCCATTCCTACGTTTAGTATAACTTTTTCTTCTTCAGCCTGTGACATGTTTAAGTTTCTTAATCACCTCTAATTATAATTTAGCATGACGCTAAAAAGCTTTTTGGCAGTCTGATGATTTAATAAAACTCCATGACTGAATGCTTCTAGAGAACACCTCCTTGTCTCATCTCTATAGTTAAATTCCCCCAGGAAACAAGAGACCTGCAAAAGGATAATGCGACATTCCTTAATTGTAAAAGGGATTTCACGAATGAAATTCTAAATTATTCCCATTTTCTTCATGCCAAGCCTCTTAACGTGATCTGCTCTCCCTCTGTTAAGTTTCTCCAATAGCAGACGTTGATAAATGTCACGCCCGGACGCTGCCCCCCAGCAGAATCATTCATCAAGCACCATCACACCATTTAGCAGTGCAGCACTTGGATCATTTTGGTGCTGCGTATTAGACACTTGTACACACCTACACAGAGGCTGAACAGCTACTTAGAAAGCCCTTGTCCTTATAGTGAAATAAAGAGCTGTAACATACACAAACTAACTTATCAAGCCAGCAAAACAATGCCATTCGAGCCTCCGTTTTTCTAGGGCGAAATTTAAAAGTATTGGCTTTTATAAGCCATTCCCCCTCTGCCTCCCAGCTCTTCACCCAGGACATTTGCAGGTAGGCACAGGTCTGCGCTTGACATGCAGCACCCTTCTCCCATCTTCTTTTAATTCTTCCTCTCCTCCAGTCTTCCTCTGCAAGCATGCAGGCGCCTCAGGGTGGTTGTTAAACACGCAGGAAAGCCAGGAGACAAGGCGACATCACGTGGACAAGCATTCCGTAGGCTATATTGGGAACTGCAGTTGCTAGATTTGGAAGCACAAGCATCACTAAGGTAACAGATCGAAGGTGCAGCATTTTGCAGCAAAAGACTGTAGCTCAACAAGTGAGAAGCTCATGCAAATGGAGCATTTTCACACTCCTGCAGAGGAACTAGTGTGGGGTGCCCTTCAAGGATTTAAGCCATCTTTCCATCTTGTTCACAGCACCCATCATGTTGTGCGATGAATTTGTTTCCACAGGCACAGCAGAGACTTAGCAGCTTCATGAAGTGTATAGATTTATTTCGGTCCACCACGTTGTTTTTGTTCCTGCACACACACACTTCATCTCCATGTAAAGCAATAACCAACTGGTGAAATGTTAGGTGAGAAAAAATAACAACCCAGAGGTACTTCCGCCTTAGGCTGGGCAGGCAGGAATCTTTCTATGGAGCATGGAATGTCCACACACAGTGAGGTTTCCTCCTCCTCTGTTGTTCCCTGGTGAGATCAGTAAGGTGCTAATGAATTAGCAGCTTTGATGCCTCTCTAGCCAGTACCTTTGCCTTGGAAGTGGAATGAATATAAGACCAATTTTTCAGGTGAAATTTTGGCTTATTCATGCAGCAGTAACCAGGCAGCACAGCGGGGCAAACACCGGACAGGCTGACACTGGAGGAGCAGAGCTGTTCAGGCTGTGGAGCAGCATCCCCAAAAGAGGCACAAGGCACCACGAGCAGTTGTATTTCTGCTGTCAGCAGCAGCCCAGTTCCTTCAAAGGAACAGAGGGACAATGATCAGGGATCACCAGCTCCCTGGTAAACCAGCCTGGAGGGCTGGCAAGAGCTCAGGAACTTCTGGGCAGGAGAGTGGCTGCGGACAAAACTTGCCTGAGGCTGTGCCCTTCCCCCCTTTCCTTCTCTGGCTTGGGAGGGAAATGCCTGAAGGACAAGGGGTGCTCAGTCTCCGCGGCAGAGCTATGACGCTTTCAAGAAATACTTAAGAGATGAGAACTTGCAAATCAGCTGTGCTGATTTGTTTGAAAACATTCCTGTCCAGCTGCAACAATGTTTCTTCAAGAGTTTCCTCTTCTGCAGTACCCAGGGCCTGTTTGTTCAAACCCCAGACAAGCACAGATACTGCCGGGGACCTTCATGAACACCAACTGCTACCCCGCTCCACACCCGCCTTTCCCCCTACTCCCAACACGCCTGCAGACAATGGAACCCTGCCTGTTCTGCAGCAGCTTTACTTACTGTCTAGAAACTTTGCTTTATCAGATTCTACCATCTGATTTTAAGGAAAGACATTTTTTATTTTTTCATTTTTGTTCCAATTTTTGAAGGTGCTTCTGGCCAATGCGAGTCCCCTTCAGGAATTTACCTCTACTCTTCTCTTCCTTTACGCTTGTTTAACCTCAATATTCTTGAGTTTTTCTTTTCAGAATTATATATTGCTTTGTTCACTCTATTCAATTACAGTCTAGATGTGGTATTAACAATAACCTGAATTCTTTTGCAATATGGTATGAAACAAAGCTAAGAACCAGTTCCAAAAGCAGGGCCTTCTCATAACTTTCCGTCATTGAGTTACAATGAGGTGCTTATATTAATTAAAATTACCATCCAGAATAAGGTAGTATTTATAAAGGATAAATCTGTGCCATCTTAAAATGAAAACAGATTCTGTTCTTCTGGAATGCAGACAATCTCTCCAAGCCTCAACAGCATTCAAGCTTATCTAATACCTTCGTATTTTTTCAACATCTCTGTCCCTCAGTGTATTTAAGATGGCAAAAAATCTCAACAGCACAAAGAAAAAATTCTAAACAACCACATTTTACTTAAAATTTTCTGAATGTCCAAATAAGCTAAAACATATACTACATAGATGAAAATCATGCTACTGTATCAAGTAAGCCCTTTTCACTTCTTGTCACTTTGGAGTCTTTTTTTTTTTTTGCTTTTAAACAATTATATGGTTCACAACACAACATAACTTCAGATGAAACCTCGGAAGTCATGTTCCCATGCAGCAAGCCATGCTGTGATGCGCTGGGAACTTAAATTCATCTATAATTCATGCCATCTTATGTTGACCTTTAACAGAAATGTTTTACTTGGAAAAAACACAAATTGTTTAGTTTTGCAATGCATAGCCTCTGTACTTAGAGAACTGATGCACCTCTCCTGCCTTGCTTCAGAGCTACTACACAAAATAAACTACATAGGTTCAGCAATCCCAAAAAATAGGTGGATGATATATACAACAGCATCTCAAAATCCAAAGTATAATGGCGTACTGTGAATTTATAGCAGTCCCACTGTCTTAAATGTATTGGAAAACACTTACATACATTCTTGAATTGACTGGGATTTCAATTACTAATTTGTATTTTTAGTGAATAACAAGGATTTGGCTTTCTTAATATTTTAATTTTCTTGAAATTACAATCCAAAATGTTCCTCAGTTCAGTCCTCAACACGTAGAAGCTCTCATCACAAGATGGATTCCACAGCATGTAAATGGCTCCAAAATAGATTTGAATCTTTGAACTCAGACAATCGTGAAACACTTAATAAAGACTTTTCTTAACAACACAAATATATTTCTTCAGCAACATCAATTTTGTAAGGTATATTTTAATGAAAAGCTTTTCTAAAACAACAAACCCATTATTTCATTTTCTGGAAGCCAAACTCATTTGCACCAGCTGAGATATTCTAAATATTTGAAACACTTCTACCTACTCTTTCCTAATAAACTGTTCAAACATTTAATTTCTATTGAGGCTGGGTATCTGTAGGTCACTTTCTCAAGAATGCCCCACAGTCTTCTCAACACTTCATCTTGCAATAGATGATTAAAGCATCGTTAAGTTCTTGCCCCAGATTTGCTTGTGCTTGATAGTATTCCTCCCCTTCTCTTCTTTCAGCAAGGCTTAACCAAGGAAAGAGTCTTTGGCTACATCTGTCATGCTCCAGTTGCAGCCCTGTAGTCTTGAGTTACCTCTGAATTAGTCAACACAGGTACTGCTAGGTAACTTTGCCAAGGGATTCACTGCAGACTGCGAAAATGTGTCACAGAAACTGAGCTAAGTATTTGAATGGGGTATTCTGCAAGTTCACATACCAGCTAGCTTAAAGCTGCAGAGAATGCTACCCAAAATACTCTTATTTACCTATGTCCAGCTTCAGCCTTTCTCTTATAATATTCTAACATTGTACCTCTGACAGATTCTTAATTCTTGCACTGGGCTCTCCCAAAGAAACGAAGGCTTTATCTTATTTACACTTTCTTCAATTTGCAATTTCCTTTGTATAATGATGAATTTTAGTTAAGCTGCTCTCTCATTTTATCCTACTTGTAATACCTCCAGATTCAACTTTCTCAGAATCCAATTTTCTCAGCCAGCTAAATTCAGTAAACTAAATACAACATTTAGCTCAGTTTCAGCATCTCACAGCAAAATTACCCTCAATTAGTTCCTTTCTGGAAGTGCATATTTTTGATAGCATCTATTATAAGTGAGGAGACAACTAGCTGGAATTCAGTTGAACAACTTAAACCTTCTACTGACTTGCTGACAAAAATTAATTTCCTTTACTGGGTACACCATGAGAAAAAGATTCTGCAGGAGTAAAGATTTCTAATTTCCTTTTTTGTTTTGCCCACCAGATGTAGCTGCATGTTTTATCTGCTGAATTTGAGCTCTTATATCTGCCATCAGAGGAAAAGTATCTATCTGCTAACTTTTTGGGTTGCTTCCAATGAGAAAATATATTTATCTTCTCAGGCTCCTGAATGAAACGTGGTTTCCATGGGGCTTTTGTGCAAAAACAGCAGCTTCATGCTGAAAACTAAAAATGCTACAGATGGTCATTTCACAGGTCTACACATTCCAGTAACAGCGATGGGGCCATCCCACTTCATCAATACTTAATGCATCATTACTGCACATGGTTTACCTGTGGTCGAGGTGGCTGAAGTCTTGCAAATTCAGCTCTCTGGTATCTTGCGTCAGATAAATCGTATCAACATCCTGTTAAAAATATGTAACCAAATACATCTTTACAGAACTGCAGTGGGATTTTTTTGTCAAGCACTATGGATTTACGTGTTCTTTCATCATTAGTACAGGTAGCTGAAAAGAGCTTCAGAACAAGACACGCACTTACCCACTGCACTTCTTCTCTGTAGGGAAATCCAAGCCAGTCGCAAACACAGGCATACATCTGCGAAAAGCCTCCTACAAACAACCCGACAGGCTATTTAGCATAACTGTCAAACAAGCAAACCAACATACATCTAAAAGAACATCTTAAAGATCCAGTTTTTCAAAACTCACTCTCTTTCTCTCTCAGAAGACTGTCCATTTTGCTTATGAAAGAAACCGAGACTGTCCTATCTTTGCCTGGTAAGTTGCAAGAAAGCTTAATATAGTGCCTTCACCTACCAATCAGAAGTCTGCTTCATACTAATTACACCTTGAAACTAATTACACCTTTACAAGCTTCTGCCAGAAACAGAATTAAACTTCCTGACACTGCAATTCCAGCCCTTTTATATTTGGGCATTTAAATTCATTCTCACCACAAGGTCCAAGTTCTGCCACTGTCTGACTGTCCCACAGGGCCTGGAGATTAGCCAGTCTTTCTGAAGGCTCCATAGTTACTTTTTTCATAATCCTCCTAGATGGAAAAAAGGGGAAAAAACATCACTCATGGCTTTGAAAGTATTTTTAAACACAGAAACCTTTTTTATTTTAAGAGCATTTTTAAATGAGTGTATAGGAAGAATTACCATTTTTAATACAACTCACTTTCCTACCTAAAAGGCACACACATCATTATGCTGCCCAGCAGGAGTAGCATTTATTCTTTCTTTCTTTCTCTCTCTCCCTTTTGATTAACCCTGTGACTACTGGAGCACCTAAACCCTTTTGTAACAGGATCTCTCAAGTTAAGGAGACTTGTGGCCCTCATCTGACACCAGGATGCCCAAAATAGGGAAGAGACATGGTATTAATGGTTACCCTGAAACCACTGTTGTATATACACTGCTTTTACGCAGAAAGATCACCATGGTGCAAAGGGCTGAGCAGCTGCACGTGGCCTCTAGGCTGCACTCTTGATATCCAGCTCCAATCTTTGTAATTTGGTAGGATTTTCCTTCCCTGGACAGACCAGAAACACAATACCTTCCTGCCTTTTAAGAAATAAAATTATCTGTTCTTCTGAATGGCAAGACTGCCTCATAAACTACAGAATTCCATAAGGAGGGGAGGGGCCTGGGGGGTTGGGAGGTGGAGCAGAAGAGAATTAATAAGCAATAATAACTAAAGAAACCGCTTCCCCCCTTCTTGCCTGTTCTGGTCCTCTATCATCTGCACAACTCCAATGCCTTCATTTTGGAAAACTCTGCCATCTGAGAGGAGAGCAAGAAATTTCATTTCCTTTCTGGGAAGCAAGCACGCCATGCAGCTACCCAAAATGCTCCAGCAATGTTCTGAAGAAAGCCCACAGAAAACATGTACAGAGCTCAAGGCCTTCATAAACAACCGGAGAAACACACCCAGTCTTGCAGCCCTCTTCACTCTTTTTGTATGCATTTCTCACACCATTACTGTGGTTTTATAGCAACCCTGCTCACAAACCCTGCTCAGCTGTATTCATGCTCTTTGAAGGGAGAGCTCAGTCTCCACTAAGGCAGTTAATAACAGTGCCAGAGAGGAAAATTGGAAGTGGAAAAAAATACGAAAACAAGAAAAAGAAACTGCCATCCAGAGTTTATGAACTTGATTTCCTACTCCACCTACAGGAAAGGTGAATAATAAAGACATGCACTCAAAATAAAACATGTAAGTTTAGCCTAACCATTCACATCTAGTGTCTGTTACTAAAGTTCACTGATAAAAAATCAACATGTCTGGGAAAATGCTTTTCCACAGCCCATTTTTTCTAATAATGCTGAAAACCACGAGCTGAGGAGAATACAGTAGAGCTGCATGACTTGGTAGAGAGTGATGAAGATGAGGCAATGATAGAAGAGATAGAAAAGAAAATGAAGAAAAACTACTGAGAATTGCTGCAAGATTATAGAATCCAGAGGCATGGTAAAAGAGAAAAACAAAGGCACAAATAATGCACTGAAAAGAAAAGCCAGAAAAGGAGACAAATAATTCAAGGAGTCAGTTAAACCATAGGAAATACATAACAAGACTGCCCAGGGCTCAGTTTTGAAGAATAAGGCTCACAATCACGTGCATTGTTTCACAAATACTGAAAGTAAATGGAACTTTTCCCTCCTCTCCCAACTCAGATTTTACTTCTGGTGGGAAAAAAATAAAACAAAAAAAGGAGCAAGTTACAACAAAAAAAGACAGAACCTAAGCTATACCTGAGGCTGGAGAGGCAACAAGGTAAAATGAAAATTTAACACTTCAAATACTTGCACCCACCTTCAAACCAAAGGATCTTATGACCCTACAAGATCACACTAAGTCCACCTATGCCCTACACTCTCCTGGTTCTGCCATACACCTGGACAAAAGCTTAGTGCTTGCCTCAAGGTGATTCTCATATCTTCACTGCGTTTCTGAGATCAGGGTGGGGAGACCAGCAGACAAGAAGTGGTAGCTGGTCACCACTTCCACACAGTCTGTTCCCACTAGAGGTGCCCTAAAGGATACTTACACTGGTGAGAGTCCAGGGAATATCTTCCTGAGGCAGGTCCCGATGTGTGCCAGCACCTCATTCACATCCTCTGAGGATGCCATCTTCATGGAGATGCTGCACTTCTCAGTTTCCATAATCAACTACAAATAAAAGTGCAAGAGGCTGAGAACTGGGTATCATATATTTTGTGCCCATTTAAAAAGGAACGCATTTTGAATGCCAGTTGAATGCTTCCCGTGCTTGTAGGAATCTGTTATTCTTTAAGACATGACACAGCAATGCTCCAGGTAAAGTTTCTGAAAGTTGTTCTTGAATGTACAAGACCCCCATACTCAAACTTTGCTTTTTCTAACAGTGCCCTGCTTCCCACGGGAATACAATTTTCAAAGGATCTTGACCTCAGCTGACACTTCGAAAACCAAGAACTTTTCACAGCATTGTCCTCTTTTGAAACATGTCCCAGATCACCAGGAGAGGCAAGCACAGCCTGACAGGAAACTACTGAATGAGCAGGGTGCCCGTTTCCTCCGGCAAAAAGTAAAAGTCTTTAATGGCTGTGATCCTCTAGAAGAGCTCTAATGCTTTGTTTTGGGCTGTTTAAGAAAATGCTGTGGTGCTGTGCTGTCTCAGTGCAGATGAAGCAGTAACTCAGCCAGCATAACTGCCCCGCTGTCTGGGGGATACGTGCTTGAGCGAGGGGGATAAACAAAGCCTTTTGCAACCCGTCTCCCTTAGATATTGAGTGTTTAGAATCAAATCAGATTACTGTGAGAGTGACACAGCGGCTCTGCTGCTGCTTTCGGCTGCATCACAGGAAGCAGTGTAATGTTTCTGTTTACTCCAGGGTGAATAGTTAGCACAGCCCAAGTCATAATCTCTTTTAGATGAGAAGCTCTGCACGCACAGTGAGAAGGTAACATTAGGAATAACTAAGTGTAGACAGACAATAGGAGAGGGGACTCTGTGCAGTATCATACAGAGGATTGCTTCTTATTGAAGCTGGTTCCCAGGGCTCTCTTAGTTCCCAATTCATGCCTAGGGCCATCACCAGGATAATCCTAGAAGAGGCTGTATTACCCCTAAAGCACACTGAGACAATTCTCACCTTTTGAACTCCTGAGCCTGTTGCCACCACTCCCTGATGATGAATGAGTGGGCAACTTACCACTGTTTTTCATCACCACCAATATTTGCACAACATTTCCTGATATTACTCTGTCCATTTGTTCACTTATCTTACCATGGGAAGCCCTTCACGGCTTTCTGCAAGATGCCCAGCACAAAACTACACCCTTCTGATATCACAGCTATAAGATGCGGTTAGCAGGAAAACTGCAACAATATCATTTGCTCCACAAGCAATAATCTAGGATTCTGCCTGCCTTCAGGTATAAGCCTCACACAACTAAAACACAAATGAGCGTAAACATGAAAAACCTTAAAAAATACTTCAGGAAAAGTGTATGCACATTGAAGCTGCTGAAAATCTCTTGTAAACTCTGCTACAAGAGTGACTGTCTATGCCTCCAGGAGTAATTAGCAATAGTTACTGGGCATTTTAGTACCTTCAATTAAAAAAAAAGCCACATAAACTTAGAATTTAGTAAATGTCAACCCATTAAAACACCTGGACCTTTTTTTCCCCCTCCTTTAAGGAAAGCTTCAAAAGACAGGTTAAAAAGATGACACGTTAATACAATGAGAGCTTTTCAGAGTTCAAAGTATCTCAGGCACTCCTACCCTTAAAAAGCTCTTTAAAAGCCAAACACACATGAAACACATGAAGACTTTGATACAATTGAACTGTCAAATCTTGTCAACATGCTCATCTTATGAATTAAAAACGCTCTAAAGGCATTCTTCTTTTCAGCACCTTCTCTTTGACATTTACTTTTTTGGGCACGTAACTTGCTGTCAAATATATTTTGTGTTGTACACAGTAAAGGCCTGAAGAATAGTTGAAAGCAAAGCATTTCTGCCTGCAATGTAAGCAGTATCTTTTGGCTTCCCCATAAAGGTATTCAGCACAGAAGCCACTGCAGCTTGTGTGGTGATGATTGCATACCAGCAACCATTTACCAGCTCTGAGAAGAAGATCCGTTTATGATACAAATGGAAACTTGTACCATACTGAACTAGAAAATACCCAATCTGTTTCTTATCATTATTCCACCTGCACAACACATTCCTAATATGGACTCTTTAAATTCTTACTGTTTAGACCAGCATGAATGCAAGAATACAAATGCACAGTGTGCTCAGTGGAAGGGGACACCTGCATGTTAGAGCATTACCTCCTTGACTGGAACAGATGTAGCAATGAGTAAACAAGTACCTTTTATCTAGAATACACTCACCTGGCCAGGTTTATTGGAAGTTACTCCTTGGATTTCCAAGTAGCTGAAAGTTAGTTCCAACTGTAGTTAGAAAACAAAACAACCCATTAGTGCAAACATCATCTTATTTTAAAGAGCATTTATACTTTTCAATGAGGTTAAGAAAACCTTGAGCAGGCTACTGATATTTGACATCAGTTTCTGTAATTGACACTAAGTACTTGTTAATATCTGGGTGTATTTTTCATTAAAAGAATACTTACATTTGCTTGTTACAGGTTTAAATCGTTATTAGAGGTCATAGGAATACCACACTGGACATTTTACTGCAAGCTATAAGCACATAAGCTTATAATCAATTTTATGAAAAAATTATACCATAAAAAGCATCATTAATAAAAACCCTACTGATGTGTACTCTTGTGACTGATTAATCATTTATTACAATCCTTACAGTTCTGCAATTATTCTTTCATTAGTTACATTGATCATAGATGTGAAAAATTTTACTGCACAGAAGCTAAAGGGACATGTGTACACAATTTTATACATATATCTCTCTGTCTGTATATATCTATCCATCCATATATCTGTATATATCTGTCTGTATATATCTATCTATCCATATATCTATCTATATATGAATAAAAATACCATATATAGATAGATACCGATATGAACATAAATGCCCAAGGACTGCTTTGGTTTGTCTAAAAGTGAGAGGGAGTGATACATTAGCTTTGTCTGAGTGGTTTATTTGGATGACAGTCAGACTAGGCAGGGAAGAACACACAGAATCCAAATGGAAGCTTAGAAGGCAGCAGGGAATTCTTCTCCAAGGACAAATCTAGGGCTACGGGGAGTGTGCTAAGATCTGAATTCACAATTATGTAGACAAACATCTTGACAGCCGAGACATACAGAAAGAAACAAACCTCTTGGACTGAGTCGTAACTACAGGGCAAGACATTAGCTTGGTCATTTCCTTTCAGTTATCACTGGAACCATTGTAACTGAGCAGTCTGAACGGCACGAAGTTTCCTGTACTTTATCTTATCCTAGGTTCACAGTCAGGGTGCTCCCAGGCTAACTGGCAAACATCATATCATTCCACTCCTGTATTTGTGAAAAAGTCAGCCCTGAATGACTACTGGGGTGCTCAGAACCCAGACACAGCTATCGAGACTCCCTCCCTGTAAAGGCTGCAACAGCACATCGGGAAGTCAGGAACAGAGGTACCATCTTCCAACCATCAAAAAGCTTTCCAGAAAACTTTTGTTATTACTGTCTCTTTGTTCATTGCTGCCTATTTTCTGAATCCTCATCCCTTCAGCTGCCCTAATGATTTGGCAGCATCAGAAGATATAAGCACCCCTCCCATTTCTGAGCAAAGTTCACCTTCTCACAAAGGCCTAGCTTGGTGAACAAACTTTACTCTGAAGTTTTTGAGGCTTCATGTGCTTCATTTCACACATTCTGCTGCAGGGGCAGCAGCCACAGCAAACAGGCAGTTTCAAGGGTGCCAACACATCTGGTTACAAAGCAAGCGAGCACAGGGAACTGAGGCAGGAGAGACAGAACCAGTGCAAGCATCTTCACAGAGCCATACCAAAACCTTGCATTTTCACAAATGTAAAGCATTGACTTCTCTTCAGTGCTTTACTTCTAAGCTAGGGCTGGCAATCTTTTGTGATGACATGGCCCTGTGCAGTTGAATTAGGACAGAAAGAAAAAAAAGGAAAAAATAAACCCACCAAAAAAATCTATAGCAGCTATTGTTGGCTACTGGATTAAGCAGGACTACACATACAGAATGGAAAAGCTCTTTTTTTTTCCAGTACTAATTAAATATTTGCTTACCTAAATCAAAATGAAATTTTAGGGGTGTAGTTTCTGTGATTGAAATCCTTCATATTTTGATAATTATTTACCTATCAAATTGAAGGTTCTTTCTTTGCTAAAGTATGAGCAAACATGTATCTATGTACACACAATCAAAAATATCTGAAAAGTTCACACAGATCCAGACTCAAGAATTTAGTCTGCAAATCCTCTCGCTTAGAATTAACAAGTATCAGGAAACGTGGCACTATCTCTACAGCTCATCTTTGGTTCCTTTTTCTAGTTAAAAGTATGAACTTAAAGTCCTTGCTTTGCAGCAAAAATGTAAAACACGTTCAAACCACCATCTACCTCAAACTAAGAAATAATTTTTACAAGTTTTTAAAAGGCATAATCTCATTTATTACCCAAAATTATACGTTCTTAAAATCCTCTTAAAAAGCTATGCGTGCCTCTCATTTAGGAGCCCTTCAGTTACCCAGACAGCCAATTTCACAGTTTTCAATTTTTTCAACCAAAACTTAATGGAAGTTGAAATACATTCACAAATCTGAATTACATTCCTACCAATATTTTATACACTTATTTGTGGGCTTGATGACACATCCAACATTTACATTTTATATAGATACGTAGCAAGAATTAGCAGGCTTTAAGTACTGTCCTTCCTTCCCAATCAGTCCATCTCGATTAGTAGGAATGAACTAATTGCACCAGAGTGTGAAATTAAGAGGTGGCCATTGTGATATCTTTGCTCTAAGGATAATAGTGTGAGTTGGTATTGTAGTTAACCAACATTAACTCTTTTTAACTTTGATCCTTGTTTAGTAGATACATCTCAACAGCATTGTTTAAGGAAAAGTGAAGCTTGGAATCGAATGTAGCAGTAACAGTTACTCAGAACTGGGCATCTCTAGGCATAGTCAATTTTGTTAGAGGTCCCCAGAGTAATAACATGTCTTTGCTGGATGTTCTCAGCTGTCTTTCTAGGAGCTACTGCCTGCCAGTTATATGGAAGTTCTCAGGCTCAGAAAGCTCCTGAGCAGCTATTAAAAATACTACAGACATTAGAAAATTTACAAAGTTTCACTAACCCTGCTAGAAAGGCATTTTCAACCATCCTAATAATTGTTCAGACATAAAAAGTTTAATTTTTACATAAATCATAAGCACAGCTTCTCATCATCTTCCTTCTATTTGCTATCACCAAAATCACACTTCTACTAGTAAAGAACATGTATTTTAGATTTTAATGAAAACAAAACCAAGTTTTTCAACTATAAAAATCTATTTAATGAGTTATGGAAATTGTCTGAAACGCTCAACTAAACAGAGTTATCCCTTAGTACTCCAAACCCCAGCCTTCAAGAGCTTTTTGATGACTTACAATTGGTTTGCTATTGTTTAACAAGATCACGAACACCACCTATCATATTGCCATTGCACTGATGTCTGAGCTGTTCATCAACTGGATCTATGTTTCCAAGCAAGCAGTCACCAAACCCTGTCTTAAAAAGCCCTGGCTGAAAGCTGCAGTGATCCGAACACCAGCAGACAACCAAGCAGAGAGATCTGTGCTGCAGGGACAGGGTGATCAACCGAGGAAAATAAGTATCAGCAGAAATTCAAGCTGCAGTTCATCCTACCTGTCAGTCAGCATCTTCCAATTATAGGTAAGGATGGTCACATTTACCAGTGGCCATAACTGAAAATTTGGTATCAGTAGTTCCATTTATTGATTCTGTTTTTTCTATAACGTGTGTGTATACATACATATATACACACACACACTTAGACACACACATGTAAAATACAGCAAAATAGGATATGTGCCCATTCACCAATTCCAAGCTGGACAAGAGACATTCTTTCACATCGGTCATTTTTATCCATGTGGAAATCATCTTTCTCTTCTACAACAGTCATTATAAATTGTCACAGGCACAGAAAAAATAATTCATCAGCATTGGCAAGGCAAGTTGCCAAAATGCTTTTCAAAATGAACCGCAAAAATCATTAGAAAACAGCAGAATTTAATAAAACTCAACAGTTTCTGCCTCCAAATCAAATATAATCCTATTTGACACTACAAACACTAGAGGGAATAATGCCATCAGCTTGTTTGCACATAAACTGTCCTTCTACAAAATTCATTAGGCTCATCTCACAGTTCTTCAGGTTGGAGTTTACAACGTAACTCTTCAGCAACCTGCATTTTAGAAGTTAAAATTCCTCTGAAAAGGAGTGTGTGTATAAATATATGTATATATATATGTACTGACAAATGCATTTAAGGCATATACTACTAGAAGCTCCATTCTAAGTCCACACCATGCAACATACCATTCCTCAATTATCTATTTTTTTTTAACAGATGTACAACTATAACTAAAATATACTAATTTTTTGCTACATAGTTTATGTAACTTTCATTTGTTACCCCAGAGAATTTATAGAAACGCAGTGATTTTACCTTGGTGGGAATCCGAGATGTTAAAAGAAATGCCCGACATGATGCCAACACCTATTGAAAAAATAAAGAAGAACAGAATTTGTAAAAATCATTTAATATTATAAAAGATTCTTTTCCAGGAAAATCCTGAAACCAGAGGAAAAAAGCCTCTAGCAGAGTGAGTGTGGATTCCCTCTGCTGTCACACACTGAAGGAAGCAAAACTGGGATCCGATCCAGGAGAACACAGTGAAGAGACTGCTGCAATCTGATCAGCTACAAGCTAGTTAGCACACCACTGAACTGAAGAAATGTGTTTAATTAATCTCTCCAGATCATATAACAGAAATCTCAGTCACATTTTAAAAAGAAGCGAGGATGAGAAGTCCTACCGGGAATATAGGATGCACTTAAATGTAAGAAAAATATACAAGATCATCAAGATATTATTAGCAATAGATGAGACTGTGGGCAAACGGGGGAGTTTTGGACACATCTGGGGCATTTCTAGAGTAAGAACGCAAAGATTTCTCATTGACAGCACCTGCATTTCTTCTCCAGCAAAGGCAATGGAAAAATGCAGTTAGACTAGTGAGACCAGTGACTCTGGGGAGAAAGCACAACCAAACTAGTATTTTGGAAGCTACTGCCAATCAAAATATAATGATTCTATATCATATCACTCCAGTCTCCAGTAGCACATCCCACTCACAGTTTTTATGCTTTGCAAAAGGAATGACTAGTCTTGAAAAACTACAGTACAGTTTGTTGATTTACCTATAGAATTATCTGCTGTTGGCTACATCTTTTTCCAGATTGGAAAAAAAAAAAAAAAAAAAAAAAGAAAGAAAGAAAGAGACAAACTCTATTTGAACACCTGCATCAATATCCCACAGCACATGCAGAGCTTTTCACACAGCTAGGACCTCCTGAACGCAGCCCTGCTCAGTAAGTATCCAGGATCAAGTGATCGGGTTGACACAAAACACGTTCCTCACTTGGAGAGGAAGAAGCAGGCTGAGAAGGTGACCCAGCATCCAGCTCTGGACACTGTTCAAACACTTCAGGCATTGGATTTCAGCTTCAGCTGAATAACATCTTGCTAAATCCTAAGAGCACAAGTGCTGTAGCAGCATTGAGTATTAGCAGATTGTTTCAGGGTTGATGTGATCAGACCCAGTTCTCTGGTTACCACTGGTGTAGAGCCAAACTGCTGCAGAATAACCCGTGCCTCCTGTAAGGCTCAACCCTTCGCTGAAGTCCCCTCATGACAGGCTGGCCCTGTTACACAAGCCTGCTTCATCTCCTTGCTCACACGAAAGGGAGACACAGCCTCTCGTGCTCTCCTCCCAGCTACACTTATCCCAAGCATCTTTTCCACAATCCAGCACGAAGAGAAGGGGGAAGGACCTACCCAAGGGGTTTTTCCACTGCTCAACCACAGTTTCCCCAGCCTAACAGCAGCTTTCTCTCACGGTAATAAAACCCTGGTCTTTTCCTTCCCTCACCCATCTCCTCAGGGCAGCCACACACAGTAGGTGCACACCACTCTCCCAGGAGCCTCTGGGGAAGATCACACCCCCTTGTGCTCACAAAAGAGCTTCACTATCAGTAAGAGTGCCACTCTTACTCGTGAACCCATCCACAAGCTGCCCATGTCTGAAGAGGGGTAGGTGATCAGGCATCCTCCCTGCACTGGCACCACCAAAAAAATCTCTCCAGTGTCACAGGCAGAGCAGCTTCTGGTCACTACACCTCAGATGCACAAGTGAGACAGTGAGGAGAAAGGAAACCTTTTGAAGAACTGCTTGCCGTATTTGCCTTCTAGGTAGTGGCCGACAGCATTAGAGATATCAGTGCTCTGTGTATGCCACCACAGTGGGACAGCTCATTACAGGAAAATCATGTCATAGTCTTGCTATAAAATACTTGCTGGCAAATACGGGTTCAAGCTACTTTATGAGCCTAGAAAGGGTCGTTTTAACATGACTACAGTACACATGAGCAGCCCAAACAACAAAGTTAAATGTAAACCAGGTAACCAGAAGGCCCTGACAAAATCATGTTAGAAAAGAATGTTCCAACAGAGCACACAGCAATGTATATTCTTGTAGCAGATGTACCAATGGTCATAAAGTGAACTTTCTAAAACCAAGGAAGCTGAAAAACCCACTTACCTTAAGGTGCATTTACAGACAAAGGAGAGGCCTGCTGTAAGGTGATACTCCCCACTCAGCAGGTAAAGAGTTACTCTTGAGCAATAAGATGGTACCAAAAAAAAAAAATAAAAAGCCTGAAGCTTCTAATCCAGTAACACAAATTTCTACAGTTTTCACAGCTGAGACTCTCACAAACAAGTAATAAGAGTTTGATTTTTACATAAAATCAGTTGAAGTCAAGGTCAATTATTACTGCAAAATTAATGTCCCATCTTGACTACAGCAGGACTAGATTTTTTTTTTTCAATGGCAGAATTGGCTAAAATAAGGCTGATAAAATCTGTGAGTATCTGTGAGTTCACATTGTGACCCTTGAAAGGATCAGCTTTAGTTTACTGCTTTCTGATTTTCTTCTCTAATATTTCTGAAATTTTACACCTGCATCTTAACGTCACCATTTTTGCTCACGTTTAGCAACAGGGTAGCCTGTACCCCAGTTCAACCCAAGGCTTGCTGAATGAGCTGTGAAACATGAATGGTTTGTTTTCAATGACTTCCTTCTCCTCAATAAGGCTGCAGTGCATAAACAAATAATGGCTCTTAAGATACCGGCTCACGCATGTCTCTGACAATAAGGATTCTGCATGGTTGTTAGTACTTGCAAGGGCAACAGAACATGTATTGCAGACTGCTCAAAAACACGCACCACTCGAGTCCTTCCCTTGAGAAATGCGATGCTGGTGCCAAGGGCAGAGGCACTGGAGGTGTTTTCACACTCACAGTTCAAGCCCTCTTTTAAGAAGCAAGTCATTTTTGTGCAGGAAGACCCAGGTCTCTGTGCATTCCTCTGACAAGAATAACGAGTATGTGTGTGATTGCACAATTGTCTAGGGCTTTCAGAAGCATCCAGGAGTGCTGTTTTTCATGAATAGGCAGATTCTAGATTTCCTGGGGTTTTTAATTTCTTCATACAAAGAAACTAAAAAGCAGAAGCAGCCACCCTTACTCTCAAGCAATCGTCAGGAACCTTACCAAGAAGGTTCTGCCACTGTTACATTCATTCGCACCCGGGCAACCTTGAGCACAGAAGTGTCATGGTCAAAGTCACTTGGAATTCCAGAGACTCAGAGCAGCAGACACCCTAACTCCAGGGTTAACTGGAACAAAGAGCTCCCTGGCTCACAACCCATCAGGAATGTCATCTGAGCACAGCGTATAATCCACCTTATCATCTGATAACAAAATGACATCACTTGTTCAGCTTAATGCATCACAACCCCACTCCTCCATAACTATTTTGTTTGGTCACCAGCAGTACTCAATCATTAATAAAGTTAAAAGATCCCATCAATAGATAAACACATGCAGGGTAAAGAAAGAGGCTCAGGAGTTGATTCATGCTTTAACACACCTGCAAGCCAAAAGGTTTGCAAGTGACTGGTGAAGGCAGCAAGGACATTCGGGAAAATTTTATACAGGGTACATAACCTGCCTGTTGCTCCGTGGAAAGGATAATAAAAGAGAATTATAATTAGTTAACAGCAGTTTTGGTCTGTCTTCCTACTCTGCCTTTTTTTAAGCATAAAATAGGATTATGATTTGAATTTTAAATGACTCCTACTCATACACACATACCCAAGTTGATGATTTCTTAATGTTTTTATCATCCCAAATTCTGTAACGCTCCCTACACTGCTCAGAATGTACATGAAAAAAGTTAAAATTCAGAAACATTCACCAAAAACATACCCTGCAAATTATTTATCCAGAGATTCGTGGCCTACCAGGTCATGTTCTATTTACCAGAATACATAATATGTTTCAGTAAGTAACATAGATTCTCTGTGAGCGCATCAATATAACAAACATACAGACGCATTTTGCCATTTACTGTCAAATTGCAGCCTTATTACCCATTTTAGCACGGTAGGTTAAATTAACAGGGCTGCACTGGGTTAACCCAGCCACCCCACCTGGCAGTCACTCTTGGGAAGGTCACTAGAGACACACACAGCTCTGTGCTAATTGCATCTATCTCACCAGACAAACCAGAGCAACTAAAGCTACCTTACCTATACTTAAAGCAGTTTCAAATTCATAAGGAAATTAAAATCTTCTGAAAAACACTACTACCTTTTTTAAAATGCCCAGGAATAAAGAGTTCTGGAAAACACAGTGAGCATACTTGGCTTCGTGACTAGATATGAAACAAAATGAAACCACCTCAGCACTTCATGGGCCCTGGGAAATTGCATGATGCTCCCACCACTCACTACCACAGATGTTTTGAAACTTCCTTCTGCTGAAATCTCAAGAAAAAGATGATCACAAATATTTTTCTCTTGCTGAAAACTGATTGACATAGATACTTAAAAAAAAACCCAAACCAAAAACAACAACCAACTTTGTACTTTTTTTGATCAACTGTTGCAATTTGACTTCTTAAAATGCACTTTACTATCCATACCTTTCCTTCCACCACAGTTTCTTTTGCCGTCAGCATCTGCCATTTTGTCAGCCTCAAAACTGACTCAGTCTCTTCCATTATCATTTACTTGAGGAAAGAAGCATTTATAACAAGTTTTCTTATTTCTTATCACATTCTTGTTATAGCCATCATCTTGAGAATGCCTTGAATCCAGAAGACAGTCACTTTTCTGTATATACCTTAGTTATACCATCCCCATTTTTATCGTTATTCATTACTATTAAAAACATCATCATTTTTAAGTTTCCACCTTTATTAGCTGCTTTATGATTTCTCTCATTAGCTTTCCATTGCTACTGCTGACTCAGTATCTGATGTACACACAATAATGTGAGGTAAAGCAGCAGCACTAATACAGTTTTTGTTTTGTTAAAACACAGATGAATCAATACATGTTAGAGCATCCAGTCTCCCTCAGTCCCTATAGGATTGACCGTTCATTTCCCGGGTTGCATGCCTGATGCTGTAAACGCTTCATCCTGAAGCAACTGGAGTTCGATTAGATAAAAGGCCCCTTTCAGCAAGCACCATGTTAGAGGTAGAGCTGGGTTTGAGTGAGGCAGCTCCTGCTAAAAGCACTGAGCCTCCCTACACAAAGAGGCTAGCTGACATCCTGGAGGGCTTTTTGGAGGGCTGATTAGCTCAGGCACAACAGGAACATGTATGCTGCATCATCTGAAATGGTGGCATCACTTGGCATATGGTGGGTTTCTCCGCAGAGCGCTGACACTGGCAAAAATGACCAGCTCAGCCCCAATCTGAGGGCTTGTAGCACCACCACCTTCACCCACACAGCCCTCTCCATTGAATTTGACTCTGACCATTCAGTCTCAACTACTTTTGAAGTTTTGTCATCTATGACAAAACCATTGACAGACCTTATTCACTCCTATCCCAAACGTCCACTTATTTATACACCAATACTAAAGCAGTCTTCTGCAGCTGGAGAAGGTCTGTTACGAAGGGGTTAGTGCATTTCAGTTCACACACAAAAGCTGAGTTTCTCCGTCCCTGAGCTGACCCTTAGCCAAGTTGAACACATTCCCAGGCTCGCCTAAGTAGCTGGTGCCTGTGTGGCCAGCCAAGGACCAAAACACAGTAAGGGGAGCTGCTACTTGCATCAGTACAATTCTCTCGTGCCCAAGACAGGGGTAAGCTCTGCAGCACAAGTAACTACCTCAGCCATCCCCCTGAAGGGCTGCTCTGCTGCATGTTTCTCTATTATCATTCAAGTCAACCACTGCTTCCTCAACAAGGCCCCCTTACCGGCGCCATGGACAGAGAGCGAGCCTGCCTGCCACGGGAATGCTGTGCAGATCACAGCTTTTCACTGCTCCTTATTGCCACCACACTACTTTGAAAATTCAAGCCTGCTCTGTTATGGGTCACCAATTTCTGTATTTTCTGGATAGCAGAGGCTGGTATAGGGAACAGTTTTTAGCTGATTTTTTTTTTTTTTTAAATGTGTGCTCAGATATCAGAAGAGATGCCAATAAACCTCCTGTGTTTAGAGTAGAAAAGCACCTTTCACATTACTGTAGGGAACAAGGCAGGGGACACCACAAGATGGCACAACGGAGTGCTTCACACACATTTCCTTCTCACACCAAGTCAAAGGATACACTAACAGAAATGCTTATTTAGCTCCTGGAAAGCTGTTCAAATCTGCAGAGCAATTTCTACTTCAGAGGCAGCAATGAACAAATCCTGCCTAGAAGACAGGTAAGAAAAAAGTATCCTTGTTTTAGAGTTAAAAACAACTAAGGCATGGACACGCAAAGATTTGCCTAAAACAAAAAGGCAAAATGAAGTGGTAGCTTGAAAGAGAAGCTTGGAGTAAAAGGGTCCTCATTCGGATATTTGAGAAGAAACAACGTAGCTTGGAGGTTTATCAGCAAATTAAGACAAAATTTCCAGACATGACTAAATTTGTTCCAACAGCTCTAGCAACACTACCACTTCCACCTACAGGCAGTGTCCTAGCCCCATGAACTGTTTATAAAAGACACATGAATCAAACTGTGCTTCTTTAACACCTGTGAAGCACAAAGAAACATGAACACTTGCTATAACCCTGTCTACAATGAGCAAACAATCCAGCTATTTTAGTAAAGGCGGGATTCCCTGGGAGGTGGCAGCGTGCCTTTGGCCAGACATCACCCATGGCATCAACAGGACCCATGGACACCGCAGATGCCACACCCTGTCACTGAAGTAGCTTGGGATGTGGTCACCAGTGGTGCAGACTGGGACTGTCCTGATTTACAGACTTGACATCCAAAAGTTTTATCTCTTGTTCTATTAGCCACAGAGCTGCTTGTGGAGGGGCAGCCACCTACTGCCTGTGTGTACAGGGCTCCCTTGTTCTAGTCACCATGGAACAGAATTTCATGGCATTGTGAGAGATGTCCAACACAGAGCACTGAAGCCGACGTGATCCCCTGCAGACTGCAAAGCTTCCTTGTCATCCTGCTCACCACCACACAATTCCCAACAACAAAAAACCATAATGCTGTAAAACACTAAATACCAGAAGACCCACCTACTGTGTTATTTAAGCCTGCTCTCAGCCATAAAAACAGGAATCAGCAGCTGCATTTCAACAATTCAAAGTCCTCTCCGTGGCACTGGACACATTCAGGGCTGATCCCAGCCGAGGCAGAGGAGGGGAGCAGGCTCAACCACACACTTTCACTTGTAACTCATCAATGAGGGGTAACACCCCACGGGGGCTTTCTTTCTCTGCACCTACATTACAAAAAAATAGGTCACTAGTACCTTAGTGTTAATTCACCTTTATTTTTTTTTTTCCTACTTCTGCTCTTATCTGTGTACAGTCATTACACAGATTCAGTGTTGCAATTCAGGTTACAATGTGCCTCAGCAGGATACCTTCCCCAGGTACTCGCCTTTTGCAATGTTCTAGACCCCCAATACTTGGTTAAAAAGCGGGTTGAAAACATTCTGTTGACTTGTAATTCAAAACACCCTGGGCTCCAGCATTATCAGTGCAACATTTTTTACACTCTTGTACTACTTCTCTCCATCATAAAAAGACTGCACAGGCACCTTTAGAAAAAACCCTCCCATTACCTGGCCATGGTGTTAATAACAAGGGACCTCCACACACCTTCCCTCTTCCTACACAGCTTCTTTCTGTGTTTACGCACAGCAGTTAAAACTGGAAGCATTTTGGTGCGCTGCATATGATGCTGTTTCTATGCAGAAGCAGCTGGAAATAGATTTTGCTATTACAGTGCTTTTATTCTTATCTTCTTTAATTTCATCACTTAGAAATGCCAGATGAAACATTTTGCAGCGATCCTTGGTGATGGGATTGCTCTCTTTCTAAGTGTGTCACAGCAACCACAATGAAAAACTTTAAAGACCAAGCAACAAAAAAACTTCAGGTTCAGAGGAAATGCAATTTGATCCACAATGCAAGCATCTTATAAGAAACACTTCTACAGCCATTCCTATTTGCTTTTAGCTACCAGCAATTAAATAAAGATTAAATTACCAAAGTGCAATGCACTTAGCTACACTTAATATTCAAATAAAATAAATAAGCACAGTAGAACAGTTTTCCTCAATAGCCACTGCCATAAACCACAGTTTCAAAAGCATTGACCTCGTATAGCCCCAAGAGCTAAGGGCCATAGAAAGATATCAGCTTAATAAATCTGTAGAATTAAGCCTTTTGTGTACTCTCCATGGCATACACCAATTGAAACAGAAACACAAACCAGTGGGCGAAGAATCATAAAAACCCCCAAGCCAAGGCAGCTCTTTCCCAAAGAAACCCTTGCTGTGAGTACAAGACAAAACCCTCTTCCCCATTAGGTCCTGAGGGGATGCAAGATCTGCTCCTCTACACTACTGCAGGAGCCTCATTGCTGTCCTCAGGTGCACTCTTGATTTCCTTTTCTTCCTCTTGCTTCCCCACAGTACCCTTTTTCCATCTCTATCATCTGTAAAATAGAAGTACCTGCTGGAACTAACACGACTGTGACAGGCACTTGATCCCTAATCACCTGAGCTACACTGCAAGACTTAATCTTTATATACTTTGATATCTTAAGACCATCAATCTTTCAAGAGAGGGATGGTGCTTGAGTGCTGAAACCAGCTACCTGGCCATTTAAAATCCTTAAAAGACACCACTATACTCACAGCCCCCAAACTCAGATATTTTGTTTTACTGTTTTACATTTCATAAGACGATCTCTTTTACAGCTATTTTATTTCTAATGTACCACATTTCTCCTCTGCTAAAGAAATCTTTTCTTTCAGAGTTTAAAACACCTTCCAGAAATGGCAAAAAGGGAGCAAACTACTCCCCTGTCCCTGTACAAGAAAGCAGGGCTGAAAGGGATCTCCCTTTGCCCGCTGCTATCCCCACATGAAACGGGCAGGGAAAGGGAGGCACCTTCCAGTATGGAGCTTTCCCACAGCTCTCTCATACTTTATTATTTAAGTGGTGGGAGCTGAAGATGGCTGGGGCATCTCCTGATAGCTTACCCAGGGCCGACCACCCACCCACCAACTCAGCTGATGAGTAGGTACCATCTTCTGGGGAAAACTCACAATAGCTTCTCTGTCTTGCACTTTACTCTTACAGCCAGGGCAGCTAAATAACTGAGGTGTGAACAGTATTCCCACTTCCTTGTCATGCAGGTGTGTGATGCTGGATACCTTTCTTTCTTAGGAAACTCTGCATGAGACGAAGTCCCTCCCCTGCTCCCACTCTGTATCTAACAGGCAGGAAACCCAGCAACCAGGCCAGCTTTAGGCAGTGACACAGCTGATTGCATCTGGCTTCCCCTTAGATGGAAATTCAGGAATTGCCACATTCCAGAAAAGCAATTTTGCCTCCAACATGCTGCAAAAAAATACTTGGCAGTCTCCCCCACTCCCAAAACGCACACTGTCTTGTCTACCTAAGAAGTACAAGCTAAATGCACTGGGCAAAAACCACTAAGTAACCATTGATGGAGGGCTATTATTCTTTGTGCTGATTTTTACAAGTCTTATGATGTCAATTAACTAATGCTGTTAATTATTAAAAATGAATATGCTCCTATTCAATAAATAAGCCATTTTTATAATTTCTGGTTTTGTGAAGATTCTTGAGTGTCTCACACTAATATTGCCTATGTGATACTTGTGCAGCTTCTTACACAATATATTAACTTGGAAAAATGCATGTAATAACAAAACATCCCCATTTATCTGAGAACAACATCAATTTCTAACAGGCAAATGGAAAACAAACAAACAAGTCAGAAACCATGCTCAAAAAAAGAAAATTACAACTCGCTGAATGCAAAACCCAGTAAATGATTCTGCTCTTCAAACTTAGGAGTTAAGTATAACAACTGCTGCAACTTGGTACCCAACACTCAGTATCAAATTACTCCTTGCTATACAAAAGATTTCAGTGGTTTTTAACCTACCTATGCCTCTGAAAATTTGGAAAAAAAATCAGCTTCCTTCCCCAGAAAGCCTTCACAAGATTCTGATGCAAAAGTCTGCTAAGTCAAACTCTTTCTCAGAAGAGTTTTGTGTATGAATTTTGGTTATTTAAGCACTGATCCACGTGCTTGATGCTATGTAACCATTGCTCATTTCAGAACACAAGAGTCTTAGGGAGAGGAAGAGCGCTTTTAAAAGGTTACTTCACTACTTTACTACTCCTAAGTTGTGAACTTACAACTCACTCTGCTTGTCAGAGCTATCTACAGAAGTGTAAAGTGAACTAGATCCTCCTGGGCTTTATCATTTATCTAGAGTAATAATTTACAAGCTCTTCAATTTGTGGACGATCTTAATTTTCTCTATGGAGGTATAGCACAGTCTGCCAAAAAGGAAAGTAAACCTGAGAATGGCCTTTGCTCTTTTTAGATGGTAGGTTTATAGGCAACTCTCTCCTCATTCTCCAGGCAGCCAAGCCTTTTATTCCTCTCAGGTAAGCCTTTCCTGAGTCCACTCTGGAACAGCTTAAGCTCTCCTGCTGACCAAGCCAATCTGCTCTCCAGAGCTCTTTGCTGAGGTACACAAGGCCCAGGGAGCTCACAAAGCAGCCTGAGGAGCAGCAGCACCGGCCGGGCTGGGCAGCCCCTGGGAGGTGGCAGCACAATCCCCAACCTCAGGAGCCGACAGACCCTGCTTCCTGCAGGCCATGCTCCAATCTCAAGTGATCACTCTTGTTACACACCCTAAAAATCACCCTGGGTAGACAGAACACAGATTCAAAAACTGTAATTGAGACATCAATGTTTTGTTTTTAAAGTCATTTCTAACAGCAAAAAAGCTGGTGTAGGGCCACAAACAAGAAGGGAAGGTGAACCACCTGGTTCCACAACAGGTTGCACTGTGGTGAGATCACTCTCCCCACATCCTAAGCCGCAGGTGCCACCAGCACTGAACCTCCACAAGGGTCTGGCACAACCAAAGGCAGCCTCTTCTGCAGCTGAATGTATGACTGTAACAGACCAAGGTCAGCTTAGCAGCGATATGGCCCAGCTGCCAGCAGCATCGGGGCACAGGAACACGGTGCTCCAGGTGAGCCAACTGCCTGACACCTTCTCCATCCCACAGGCAGGTCCTTCAGGCTACACCCAACTCCGCACTCTTGCAAGTCACCCCGGTTTTAAGGAAATTGAAAGCTCCCTTGAATAAGACAAGTCAGTATGTATCCTGACTGCAGCACAAATGCAGTTTATGGCATGCCTTTTCTAGGCTTCCATCTTCCCAAGCACCATTCTGCTCTTGCCATCAACACAGCCCAGCTGATGATCAAAACAGAGAGAAAAATTAACACAGAACTAAGAAGACAGAATGCCTTCTAAGCATGGGACCCCGGAGAATATTATCTCTACCTACTCAATAGCATGGCTGGAAACCAACTTGCTCACCTACCCCTGGAGATGCACTGGGAAGCCTTCAGCTGAAATTCAACATATCACACACAATTTTTTCATGCTGCATCTTGTCACTGCTCTACCCTTATGACTCTTGACACAGAGTGTTTACGTACACATTTGTGGCTTTTTTTTTTTTAATCTTCTTAACATAGGCAGTACCTAAGTAAAACAAAGCCCCAAAAGCCTTTAGTAGTCAACTACAAAGAGACTTTAACCCCAACACATTATCATCAGAGCTTCAAAGCCACTGTGAGACAAAACCCATGCTACAACCATGTTGAACCACCTCAAAGAAGCTATTGCCATTTTTTTTTTCCTTCCTTTTTGCAAAAAGTTGTGGTTTCTTTGATTCTTTATGCTGGTGAATGGAGTTTGGTTTGTTTTAACTGTAAAACCAAAATCAAACATTAGTAATTGTATTTCCAATTGCTACTGTTGCCTTTTCTTGTCACCCACTAACTTCAGATGGGATTTTAATACTTAGTTCAGGTAGTGTAAGACCTCCTAAGTGAAGTATTAGCCAGTGTCCTGCATACAGAGAAAAAAGGCATGGAGTTTCCAGCACTTTTTAATTCCATACCACTTTTACCATGGAACATGTTTTGATTCTCTAAATTCACTCTGTTGATGTTATAAACCCACCCTTTTCATTAGCAAATGCACAGAGGGCTGCAGAACCACATCACCATTGCTGGAGCTGTGGTTTTGGCAGGAAGACACCGGCAGCAGAAAGCAGAAGCATGCGGTTTTTGCCTGGCTCTGGGGAAGAAGGTGAGGGACCGTACCGCCCTGCACCAGGACTGTGCTGCCACCTCCATGCCAGAGAGCTGCCCTATTCCGGGACTGTGCCGGCACCACCATACCGGAGAGCTACAGCGGGGCCGAGACCTTGTTGGAGACCTTGCCAAGTGCTACTTGATTAACTATCGCTGGAGTTATACATCAACCATCAACCACTTCAGTAAACTCACCTGGATTCAGTCAATTTTGCTGGTATTTTCACAGAAGTCAGAAAGAAAAATGTCATTCAATCGTCCTGCCTAAATAGCTGATTAATGTGTGTCATCACGATTTTTCTACCCACTTCTTGTTTATCGTCTCTTCTCAAGATCTTTCATTGCTTGAAGTTCTAATGTTTTCCTTTTGTTGAGCTTTGACACTTGTATCAATGCAGGGGTTTTGCACAACTAAAATTAGAAGTTTTAAAGAAATCACTGTAAAGTTTTTGAATTATATGGCTAAGTTCCCAAACATACCATAAATAAATGATCACTGTCTTGTTAGCAGGTTTGCACAAAATTTTACCCAACAGGCTATCAGATACATCAAAGATTTGAACTCTGCCCACACACAAACACTTGTATTATTGGATAATTAACCTCATTATTCAGATGAGAGCATTAATGATGTCAGTAAAACACAGCAATGAAAACGCAAAACCTCCCACCACAACTGCAACACTGAAACAATCCCCCAGCTTTATCTTCCATTTCTTCTGTGTCCGGGTCCTGTGATCACTCAATTTGTCTACATTATCATTTTTTATTTTCTTGCAGACTAGATACAGATGTCTTCTCTTTCCCTTTCTTAAATCCTAGCATTTCTCACACAACTGTACCAAGAAATGAAGACAAGGAAAAGAAAGCATCCACATCAACATATCTGTGATGGAAGGACTTTTCAAATTCAGTTGCATTGCAGAGCTCACACCAGTCCTGAAAAGGCCACTACCTCTCCCTTGCTCATAAATTAGATGGGAACTTAAGAGATCTTCTGTCTTCAGGTAGAGATATCTCCTAAAGTAGCGGTCAAGGGAGATGGAAACAATGCGACACTTATTGACATCTACTCCAGGCTGAGTAAAGAAGCTCCAGGAGACACTGCTTTGCTCAAGCTAAAAAAGCAACAGTGCTCACTACCCAGTATGTTTAACAGAAAAAACAAAATCTGGCTTTTTGCCTCAAACAATTACATCATCATGATCATAAGGCACATTTTCAATGAGGCCACTCCCACCCTAGAAGCTGTTAACATACACAGACATGTAGTTAAGGCCCTAATCTAAAAATGCAGATGACAGAAGCAAGTAGATATAACCCTTTCAAGAAGAGATGCCAAATACCAGGGTTTTAAAATAATATATCTATGCCCACTCTTTGCATGATAAAGACCACAGTGCTTCATCCAACAGTATCATCAGCATGGAGCCTGTAACCTCAGCTCCTCTCAATCTGATGCCTCAGAGCAGTTTCAGAAGCTAAGCATCTGTTGTGGTTGCTAATAAAAAGTCTGAAGAATTTTGCTTTCAAATATGCAAAAGTGGGTGGGGGAGAGGGGGCCGTTTCACTTTCCTGCAGCCACATGAAAATACATAACAGCTTTCAAAGTACATCATTGACTCACTCATGGTACAAATCATCAATTCTATGAAGTTTCTGAAGCCTGGTAAATTAGCTAGAAAAAATACAAGCTTCTCTGGCTCCTCAGGGTTCACAATATGTGATCTGACCCTGGTTGTAACAATCATGTCACTATAAACAAATGATGAAGGAATCACAGCTGTCAGGAAACCCTGGTACTCAATAATGCTCCTTCCAAGGGGGTGAAATCCTATAGACTACAGGCTTCAAGGAGCCCTGCACAGAGCCAGTGCAGCAACAGCTGCAAAAATGGGAGGTCACTAAATGCAGATGTGATGTAAGACACAACCACACAGGGCCAAGCCTCAGCTCATATAATCGGGTATCATTCCTGGGGAGGGGAACACAAAAGGGATGCTTCCCTGCAATCAAAACAGAGAGAGGATTTAAAACAAAGTAAACACACTACAGAAGTGACAAATGTCAAGGTAATCCAATTTTGAGGACTAACATGGGTAATTCTTCCTCTTCACTCAATTTCTAGTCTTTGCCACATTTCTACTTCCAGCAGGCTGAGTAATCAGTCCAAAGACTTCAACACTGCACAGAATTCTTCACTGTTAAGGACAGTGATTTTTATTTATACTGTCTGGAGTTGCTACTTGTCAGCAACTTGCCAGCATTCTGGGGAAGAACTTGTAAGAAGAAAAATTAGGCTGAGAAACCTCTTCAGCTGTGTTTCTGTAAGATTTGTTCTATGTAGAAACGAGAGAGATTACACTTAGACACAGCAAGCTGAACGCATCTGGAAAGCCTGGGCTGCTCTACTGATAGCAGCTCTGCTCATGCTCACTCAACATGCTCGAGACACGCCACACTTCCTGACACGCAGCTCGTGCAAGACATGTTGGATTCTGGCTACTGAGTTCATGTAAACTTAAAAGAGTGGCTGTGATCCTCAGATATCCAGCATCCATGGTTTCAACCTGGATCACCACAGGCTGGGAAATCCAGGAGAAATCCACCATACCTACCTTCAATAGTCTACCAAGTTTTGGTTTCCCACCACCCCAAGTGCAATCAGATAACATGACCAGAGAAACTCAAATGCATGGGGGTTGCCAAGATCAAGGATAGAGGTTCACAAAAGGGTTAATCTGTGCCAAGTCAAGCCCTCCTGATATAAAAGCTGTGAACACCTGACACTAACTAGGGACTGAGCTCTCTCCCAAAGGCAAGTTTACCCTGGGCTAAATTTGTCACCTTTCATATGCCTATGTTGCAATTCCAGTGCACTCAATTCTTACGTTTTGAAATGCACAGCCTGCCCTTTTGTCTGCAGCTGCTTCAGTGCTATTTGCACCATGTTTCTGCCTGGAGGTTTGTCCCTCTGCTCCTGTGCCCATAGCTTGAGAAGCTCGTAATTGGCAGATCTGGGACACTAAATAACTCTTAGTGAAAGCCAGGAAGCTTCTGAAACCAACAAACAAGACAAAAAAACATCTCAGTCGGGGATGTGTGTATGTGTAATGAATGAAAAACAGTGGCAACATAAAACTGTGTGAAAATATTTCTTTCCAGGTCACTTTTACCATGGAACGTGTTTTGATTCTCTAAATTCACTCTGTTGATGTTATAAACCCACCCCTTTTCATTAGCAAATGCATAGAGGGCTGCAGAACCACACTTTAAATGGATGGTGCTGTGTTCTATTCCAGATTATTAGTTTGAAATAGCATCCCTTGCAGTGCATTTACTCCTGTGTACATACAGCTGTACTGCTTTTATAACGGAGCAGTGATTCAAGTATTTTCTGGCTCATTCTAACAAACTAACACAGAGAGACTACAAATACAAGGTAACCAACAGTTTCAGAGAAGAAAAAAAAAAAAACCATACTGATTTGTGTTTAATTTGCTGATTCCTGGAGAAGAGAGAAACCTTTTGAACCTACAACCTACAAACAAATGAGGCCATCTGAAAAGTATAACCGATAAGACTTAAAAGCTAATGTATTTAAAATACCCAAACAAACTAACAAAAATTATAATCAATGCTATCTCCGCAACCCATAAAACTGGTACCTTTCTGGTACAGCTTCAGAAACCAATTTTGTTATCAAAATACAGTCAACAAATCTATATAACATGCACACAAAAGGAAGTCTAGAGTTCAACAATCATCTCCGTTTTACCCTAGTTATTAATTAAAGCAGATGGCAGCGGGGGGGGGGGGGGGG
>VZTI01004400.1:2141784-2207341 GCA_013397865.1 Struthidea cinerea
GGGGGGGAGGGGAGGAGGGTGGTAATAGCTATACACAATTTGGGACACTAAAGAGGGAGACATCAAGCTTTATAACGGTCACAAAAATACACGGTGCTTTTTTTTCTAACCACATATTCACACAGAAATATTTGAGGATGATCCAGCATTAGAAGCAGAATCTACCTGCTCTTTCTTCCTCTTTTATGCATATAAACAGCTCTCTTCCAGCATCCAAATACATCCACTAAACCATTGATAAGCAGCAGGAAATCTAAATCATTCAATCCAAGACGAAAAATCTCCCAATTAAAAAAAAAAGGGAACTAAATTAATACCCTGGAATAACACATAAAATTGTTTGCAAAGCAAGGAGCACTGCATCCGTCTTGGCATTCCACATTCTAGGTCACGCTGGCACAAAGCAGGCAAGAAAGTGAGGGAAATCAATTAGAAGTGAAAAGCTTCCATGCACGTGCCAAAATGCAGTCTCAGGATGCAGCTGCATACCACATCTAATCCAGTGTAACTCGGCTAAGCCAGAGAGGCTGAGCCCACTCTCCCCCAATTCCATCACGCTGCAGGGCCCCTGCAAAGCCATACAGCTGCTCAGGTGGCGCAGCCAGGCTGAGGGGCTCCCACCATGTGCACACACACCGAATCGGTTCTCCAGCACCTGACTTAGGTGCCTATCGCCATCTCTATGCCACCAACCCAACAGGGGAGCCATAACCTGTGCCAAAGGGGCAGGTGGCAAACAGAAATGGCAACTTCCTAGAATGGGCACAGCTGGCTCAGCCAGAGCTTGCTGGCCATCTTGTATTGGAAGGAGGGCCTTCCTCGAGAGATGGACAAGTTCCTTGATTTTAGTTACCACTATTTTGCTTTTCCTCAACAGTACAAACCCCCAAAGAGAGAAGAGAGGAGAGGAAGAGGAAGAGAAAAGAAAACCTAGCCTAACTTCTCTTTAGAAAAGACCAGCCACATCATTATCGCAGGAAAGAGCAGAAGAGGAAAGGCAACATAATTAACCACCTAGTGATGCACCACAGCTGGATGACTTTGAGTCATCCTGTGATCCAGGTATACAGACCCAGCCCTGGCAGCCTTTTGCTCAGGTAACCACCACCAGGCAGTTCACCCCCAGCATCCTACCAGACACAGACAATTCATTAGGAGATGCATTTGCTGATAACTCTGGCAAAGCTGCTCCCAGTCGAAAGGGCAGCACAGGTATGGTGGACGTCCCTGAAGGAAAAACAAACGCTGGAGGCCAGTAGGGCAGATCACTGGGGCACTTAAGTAGCACAGTAACAAGCCCACATGAGGGTTTATATATTTGTTTAACCTGTATAGTAGAATAATCGGTGCCATTTGGGCTGATTATCCTTAAATAAATAAAAAGTCACTGCTTCCTTCAATGGATGAAAAACAAAAATGCCACCTGAACTTGTACTCAACATTTCAGAAGGACCAGAACAAAATCCAGCTCTCCTGACGCTGCACTAGCTTTCCTTCATAGCTGTAACCTCTCATCTTTATTATTTTATAATCAGGGACTTGTTTGAAGTATCCACAGCATCAGCTCTGAATTTCAGTTTAAGAGTTAACTTGCACAAAGAAGCCAGTACTTGTTCTGTCAGTCCTTGCTCACTCTGGGGAAAAAGGAAGCAACTCAGACATGTTGCATAACTGCTCATCGGCACCGTCAAAGAGCTCGAACAGTAATTGGAAAACTAATATCACTGCTTCATATACGTGCAAAAATACACAGTGCAAAGCCCATTAAGAGGATAGATGAGGAGACAGACGTTCAACTCCTCTCACTGTCAGGGCTTCTTCAGAACAATTTAATGCAGGATCCAAAGAAAATGTCCTCCCACGTGTATTGATGCTAATTCACAGAATTAAAAAGCAAACCTAAGAACGTTGAAGAAAAGAAATGAGTTCACTGTAAAATCAGCTTCCAGTCTGGGCAAATTAACTTGGTAGCATTCTTCATTCATATGCCCTACCATACACAAAGTATGCCATTTTGGTCAAGTGGTCTGTGATTCTGGCACTCCTGCTATCCACAGATACACAGGTGGTTTCCAAACAGCTCTCTCAGCTTCCATGTAGCTATTGCATCAGCCAACACAAATACATTTGTACTTAAGAGAGTTTTCTAAAAGGTTCATGCTGCTTTTTCAAAAAAATAAACCATAATCAGAAAACAAATGAATGCTTGAATATCCTCACACAGTCTGTTTTGCTTGCAAACTAAAAAGCAGAGGTCATCTTTGTGGTCAACTTCACAGCACTATGGAAGAAGACATTGTGTCTACTTGGAGTAAAAGAGGAAAAAGCCTCTATCTAATACAAAGAAAAGTATAGATCAGCTACCCAGCTGGTTCAATAGAAAGGATAAAACATGAATACATAAGACCTGATAGTTCTCTTACTTTTAAAGTCATCAGCAATTCAATAGAGGAAAACAAAATAAACACGTTTTTCAGATGGGGTGTTGTCTCCATCTGTCCCCCTCCCCATACATGCATACAGGTATACAGTGGAGGGAGAAAATACACAAGAAGGATACACAGAATTCTTTTCACAGGACTTCTTTGGTACTAAAGGAGCAGAAGACTTTGTCAAGAATTTCTTATAATTTTCTTCACCTTACTGTGAGAAGCAATCCATTTGTCATGTAAACTTAGCAATCCCTTGCAGATTACTAAAATAAAGTTGTAGTAAACGTTCTTTCAGTGACAGATAACATGCTTGGCTGCATAAAATCTTAAACAGTATGTAATAGAGTATGTTAGGTTAGTCACAGCATTTAACAGCGCTGTAGCTATATGCTTGCTTTCCAATGAGAAACATGACAACATACAGCATCTGTCCCAGAACTACACACACTAATGACATTTCATTTGATAAAAGAATCTTCTCTTTCAAGGTACTAAATAAAGACACCTGAAAAAAAATTCATCTTCAGAAAAATGCTCTCATGAATTAGAACCTAAAATTAGACATTTCAAATGACAACATTTGCCAGGGTCTCCTTTTTATGCATTCACAGAGCACCACAGTTTCAACAAAAATAGCAAAGGTGGCCACAGAGTCATTGTTTGGAGTCTGCATGTTTGGGCTGCATTCCAGCCCTTGCCAGAGCACCTCTCTGAGATCCCAAGCTTATTGGTGGGTCCTTGCCTGCTCCTGCTCAGACCTGGTCCCAGCCTGGGGTGCCTGCAGTTCCCTGACTCTCTCCCAGGATTCTGCACCCCGAGTCTTTTCCCTCCTGAAGGGTTATTATGGCCATGCTAAACGAGTAGCTAAGCAGCCTTCTCCAACCAAAAACCAATCTTATCAATAGAAAAACAAAATAGAGGATGACAGGTTTGAAACAACAAATGCATATCCCAAACCCCGCTTTCCCAAGTGACTCTCAAACTCCTGTGATTGAGACCTGGGAGAAACCCTACCTTCTTCATACTCTCTAGACAGCTTTTCCAAAACAAGGGCCCAAACACTGTCAGAAAGGGTTTTTTTTAACTGTTCATAACCCTTTGGCTCACTGATCCACACAACTGCCAGACAAAACATGTTTTGTAACTTGGCTGGAGCTCTGACCAGACTTTTAACAGCTAAAAGCTCAGGAATTGTCTATTAACCACCCTTGAGAAGCCTCCAGAAAGTATTTTATTTCAGGCTATTGTTTTGCTACCAGCTTTTCCAACAGCCTGTTGTTACCACAGCACATTCACAGGGTAACACCTCAATAGGTAGGTGAATGGCACAATACAAGGTAAGCAAACCCCCCTGCCGAATGAATAGGGCATTTTCTTACTTAATTACAGAGCAGCTGTCCATCAACACGTGCACTTAAAGACCCAACTCCAGAGTCTGCAATCATCAGAGAGCAGCCTTGTGTAAACACACCAGAAATACCCAAATACCCTACCCGCTGTTGCCCTGAACAACTGTAGATAAATAATATGAATGGTAATATACCTGATGAAGAGCAAAGATGGAAAACCGCACAGTTTTCATGAGATAAGCCACAGCCCAAGGCAACAGCCTCTACCAAATAAAGTAAGACTGCATTTCCAGCTTATTTTAACTACCTAGATTTTTTTCCCGAAAGAGGTAAACCACATACTTGCTGTGTTATCTAGGATGCTAAGCACACATGAAACAAACACGGCAGGTAATTCTATTACTATTCATTCCTGTAAAGGAGTTAGACACTCAGCAGTGAGCATCCACCCAGGTAAATGAAATAGTTAAGGAAGAAGTTCAGGAATTAATTCTACTCTGCTCTCTAGGCAGCTGTCAGACTGCAATGATGAGCAATTTATCTTCCATCTACAACACTACCGGCAGACAAGCAGAGTCACTGGGGAAGCCAGCTGCAGTCCACACCCTTCACAACACAAAATCCATGCTTCTGAGAAAGGAGACACCAGGGAACTTACTCGTTTGCCCAGCTGCCCCATGAACTGTGAAATACTTGCACTTCCGTGCTTTTCTTTGTCTGGTGCCTGCTGCCTGAGCAAAGAAGAGGTGCCCCTGAGGGAGTGCTTCCAAAGACATGCCAACCATCCGCTACACTCTTCCACCCCTGACTTGGAATCAGCTGTGCGAATCCCCACACCTTTGCATCTCCACGTTACCACAACCTGAGAAACCCCACACGTAGCAGCTTAGGAAGCTGAAATGCCCCACTTACCTCTGGTCTTGAGGGTGCCACAGAGAGGCAGTCACACGTGTGCAGACAGAATACTTATCCCAGAGCATAAAATTCCCTCCCACACAGGAGGAAACAACTTCAGACCTGCAGGCAGGCAGCTTGAATTGATGGCTGCTGCTGCTGCCAACTATGTGCAGGCACAAGTGTTTCACCTGGAAGAGCAGGTGAGAACTAGATTTCTCTTCCAGAACCACAGCTACTGTACCACAGGAAGTGCTGACACTCCCTTCCTTCCAAACAGGGGTTTTGCAAAACACCTGTGATTTCATGAGCTTTTATGAGGTGAGCTCGCAGCAATGGCAAGGTGCTTTTATTTTACCTTAAATGCAGCGAGAAGTCAGAAACCACACAGACACAACTTGATGGCACAGATGCTGAACTAGTCTGATGGAGAGGCTGGACATGAGAGAGACCCCACACGAGAGTAGGACACAGCACTGGAGACCTGGCTGAGCAGTCAGGTGGAAGCAACAGCAGCCTGCACATTTTGCAAGTCCTGGTAGGTGCGTGAGGAACACAAGAGCATGCTGAACCAGGCCAGGCCTTATCAGCTCATTGCACAATCCCATGACTTACCTACAATGAGATCAAAACCATCAACAGTCTTATCTGTCTGTAACCAGTATCAAACTGTGGAAACTCATAGTTCTGTGTCACCAGTGACTCCAGAGGAGGTCAAACACACCAGCATAATAAACCTTATGAACCACTTAGTCACCTTTCCTGAGTAAATCCACGACATCAAACCAGTGTCCATCCCCACAGATAGCTAAGGGTGCATGAACTCCATTTGCTGTCCACAAAATCAATGTTACCCAATTTACCTTTAGAAGCACTACTGCTTTTCAGCCATGACTCACTGCCCAAAACATAAAAGAAATTGCTTTGCACCCTTAGGAACAGCAAAACACTTCCAGCTGGGAGCCATGAGTCATGCATCTGAAGTTTTCTCTAACTTGAGGTATCTACTAAAACTGAAAACTTCAGGAATGGGCTTGTTTCAAAGCTGTTTGCCTTGGGTCATGTAAGTATTAACTTCCCAATTTTCATCAGCAACAATTAAATTTGCTAAGCAAAGATATTAAAAAATGCGCCTCTACAAACTATCAAATGTTATCATCAGAATAGTTCATCTCTGCTTTTTGCCACTGTGCAGTACAAAACACAAAACTTACTTCAAAACCTTGAGAACATTCAGAAAAACTCACCTCTTAACAGGGTGGCAATAAAATCTCCTTTCTACAAAGAAAAATATTACAGGCAGCACCATCTCTCCTTTCTGGATGTGCTTCCAATGTTCTTACATCAGATACAAATTTCAACACTTTCATACATTCATTTTTGCTGAACTGTCATGATTTCTCTCTCAGTTCTATGGGGAAACTTTCAAACAGCAATTGAGATTTGCAATACCAAATGTGATCAGGGGTATTAGTAAAAAAAAAAAAAAAAACCGAAACAAACAAAAAAATAAAATAATAAAGCAGTTATTTTCTACTTGACATGTTTTTTGCCCTTGATTAGACTCTATCCAATATCAGAGGTACTGCTGTCCATTCTTATTGCCTCTTAGCCAAAAAAAGAAGAGTCATGCTTTATTTAACAAACACATTACACTGAAAACTCATTAAAGTCATTAATGATTGTAGGTGTTTCCACTTAAAAGTAATTCTGTGCTGATTCCTACAGTAATTTCTCTCTCCACAAACCTAAGTTATCATAAAGGCAGAACCATTAACAAACAGGTGTTGGTTGATAAGAACTAGCCTGTGATTTTACACAGACCGTTCTCCTTCTGAGTCCAAAAGGGCTCTTGCCCACTTTGGGAAACCCCTTTTTACAATGGAAATGTCACACTGGTGCAGCATGAGACCTTGCTGACTTCTAAGTTTATAGATACCATTACTGATACCAGTATTTCCCTTCCTTGCCATGCTCCAGAGGAGTGGCTTCAGTTACCAACACAGCGTACAGCTGGAGGAGCTGAGCTCCCTTCGCTGTGGCACTCAGCAGCAAGCAGGACAACAAGAAAGCCAACAGCAGGACTGCAGAGAAATAGCTGCACCACATACTGTAAGTTGGAAAAAGACAGGAAAAAGGGAAGAGCACAAATTGAAACACAGCACAAAGTAACATTGAAAAAAGAGCCGCCAACCAAACCAAATGCAAACACTAATTGAAGTTTGCTCTGTAACTCGTGGAAAGTGGTTGTGGATTATAAGACAAAAATATCTTTCAGATAAAGAAAGATCTGTCACCAGCTGTTAAATGTGCTCAGACTCTGCTCACAGAGCAGTTTTAGCTGTGTGTAGCCAAGTAGCAGCATCTCCCATCTTTAGATTTAGGTACAATTGCTTTCCAATTCTTATCTTCAGTCAGCGAGCCCCACTGGCCTTCCTCCAAGCAAACCTGTAGCCACCACGAACCTGGCTTATCGAGGATTTTTTTTTTTTTTAATTGTGAACACATTTAATTTAAGAAGGAAAACATTGAGTTCCATCAGGGCTGAAAAAATCTGCACATGTGGAAAAGACACAGCTGCAGTTACGAAGCTGAACAAAACCAGCCTGCAATGCTCTTCAAAACACCTCCCTATCTCATGCTAAACAAGCAGGACAGACGTAACTGACACTGTAAAAAGAAACCATTATTTTTGTGAATGATCCACCTGCAATAGCTTAACCAGATTCAGTCACTGTTTCGCCAGAAATCTGGTCAGCTTTCTGCAATTCCTTTCCCAGAGACAATTACTCGGGAACATGCACACACGTGCGCTTGTGCACACACAGTTACATTGAGGTACACTCAAATGCTGTCCCTCCATAGCAGAGCACAGGGCCTCCTTAATTGTGTCCTCCACACAAACCACACTCGATCCTCCCTCTCTGGCTCCCATCAATGACTGCACTTAATTAGCCCTGTATACTAAGATGCAAATTCAAGCATGTATCAGACCAGGCTACACCAGCTTCCTAAACTGCTGGGAGAGGCGGGGAGTCACTGTACAAAGGTCCCATCTAACAACCTGTTCTGTCTCAGAGCGCATGGAGAACAAAGCAACTCACTTCAAATATACTCCAAATGCAGATATTCAAAATGTACTCCTTCTTGGCATTTTGACTGGGATTAAAATGTACTTTTATGTCTTCTGGACATATAAATATTAATACAGTGCTTTGAATTATAGCAAACAGGATCAAAAAGACACACTGTAAGACACCCTTCATGCTGTCTTGTAAGTATGAAACAGCAAAACCTAAGAAGCTTCATATTTTCATAACCAGGTGAAAACAAGCACTGAGCTCATATTGCAGAACAAAGTTAGCTCTTGTACAAAGCCTCACCTTTCACTATTTGTGCTCTATTCTCATCTTCCTAGTCTTGGAGTTTGTCATAAAAAAAGCACCACTACGCACCTTTTCACTTACTCAAAGCAATGAAACCTCTGATGGCTGCACATGCCCTAGTGCAGCTCTTGCTTTCCAGAAAATAAGGTACACTCAAGAAGGCAAACAAAGCCTTCCCAGAGGCTTTCATGTGAGCCATGTCTTTTTCCACACACCACCACCTCTCTCCGCAGGAAGGGCTGCCCAAGCAGCTGAGTGCTTCTTGCTGTAGTACGCACACAGGGCCTGATAAGGAGCTGCTGACGCTGTAGGAAAGCATTCGGAAGCTGAACTCTCCTCACACTTGCCTGCAACCCAGCAGATTTACCGGGAAGCTGCTGCCTGCTGCCAGCAGCACCAGGGTGATTTTTTTTTTTTTAACAAAGAGGACTTGACACCTGGCTCCAGAAGACACCTGTTTGGATAATGCCATCACAAAAAGTAGGACCTACTGTCAATATGCTAAGGCCGTTAGCCAGTTCATAATGAACAGGGCAGCGTGGTGCTGAACATCTCAGCCCTCTGAAGGTGTAGCTTGGGCACACCATCACAAAAAGCAGCACCTACTACCTATGTTAACAACCCTAACTATTTTGGAGGGAAAACAGCACTATTTTGCAGGGGATCTTAGCCATCTTTGCTGTGGAATGCTGTCCAGGTGTGCCAGTGCTCAGCAGGAGGCAAAATCCAGTAGCATTCACTTGACCTGAGTTCTGCCAGAACAGCTGAACCCGTAATTCCCTCCCACAGATCACACTTGCAGAGGAGTCATGCTGGCAGGTTAGGAAGCGAGCAGCTGAGGGAGAAAGAGAGAGAAGGCTGAGCAACAGAACTTGTTGGCTGGGGCTGGTAGTCAGAATTGCAAGCTGGACTATGGCAGGGGTGCTGAAGCACAGTGCTTCTCCTCTGAAGCACTTCACACTGCACACACAAGTACGCAGACTTCTGTCTCCACAGAAAAATTCCTACAGCAGGAACATACTGTGAACAGATATGGCATTTCATTCCGTAACTCATGTGCAGAACTGTTTTTAATGAAGGTCTCCAACGTCCTAAAAAAGAAAGTGGAAATACCAACATCTGAGAGCAAAGTGAGGTAGAAGAACAATCCAATATAAACAACTGTAATGAAAAAAATATTAATTCTACAGCTAGGCTATAAATCTTAAAGAAAGGAAGTGCAAATCATATTTTGCTTTTATACTTATACACTAAAAACATTTGGATAACTACAGTTCAGATAAGCAAGTTTCCAAAATAAATTTAAGGCAGAAAATATGTGACATGCAAGGCCCAGAACATCATGGCCTCTCCTCTATGTCCTCTTTTTGCACTAGCCCCGTCCTATTTAACATCTTCTCTGTATGATGCACAGCTAGCAAAGAAACCCACAAATCCACTGTCCCACATCTCTGAGAATACTTCTATGTAAACAAAAATTTTTGCATCAAGTTCTTTAGGGCACCAGGCATACAGAAGTAAAACACCCAGAATCAATCATTATTTTTTTAAATGCGTATTTTAAGCTTGACTAGATCAGACCACACCACTGACAGCTATGTCTGCAGTGTACACTTCAAATGACAAAGAGAGAAAAATTGCCTTCGCTTTCACAAGGTGCGCAGATTTGCCACTTGCGATATTCACTGGGGTAAAGGACAAGAGGGTTTCTGGTGTCCAGGAACTGTCCTTTCTGCTCAACATGCTTGGTCACAATTCAGCTTCTTCAGGTGCTTTGAATCTCAAAAGCTGGGAAGACCCCAGATACACATCCTCACTTCTAACCTCTCTAAATTTAGCACCTCAGTGAAGTTGCTATTCCCTCCTTCCCCCTTCCCCAGAATAAAGGCTGCACCGAAAAGGAACACACAAAACCCAACCAATCTGGCCCATGAAACATGAGCTACATTCACAAGACAAAAATAGAAAGCTTTCATCTTTCATTATCAGACACTCTACTGCACAGCACAGGAAGCTAAAGCTTGAGGCAACAGTAGGTTTCGAATACTCCTCAAAATGTGAGCGAAGCTTTCCTCTTCTGCTTTGTGAAAGGCTAAAAGAAGTTGGCTTGGCAACGACAAAAAACATTAGAGTCCAACAAGCCTCTCCAACAGCAATCCAAGCAGGCAGTTGTTCAAGCAATAGCATCGTCCCCACTTCATAAATTCTCCTGTTCAGGACAACCTTTGCCTCTTCACTTCTTCTGATTCCAAAACTCTATGTTCTAAAATCTTGAAATAATTTTAGATTTTTAAAAGTTTAAGATTTAAAAATTTTTTTTGGTAAAGTTTTTAAGATTTAGTTCTAGCCCCCAAAGGAATTCAGGAGAAAAAAGGAATAGAAATACACAATTTCTAGGGAGTTGACACTTCATGAACTCCAGAAATTGTACTTGCTTACAGCACTTCAGCTTCCCTCTGTTAACAGCAGCCTGAATTTAATGGTGTTTGTATCTGATCCCTAGGGTCTGGGAAGGGCAGATGGAAGGCAAGGAAGGACCTGAGGAAAGGAGACTGTACTGCTCCTCTGTCAGGGTGTGTCAGGTTCTTCCAGAAGTCCCCTCAGCCTCATCTTTACAGTCTCAACAACAGATTATGTAGCCATCTGCTGAGCTTCAGTTTTTTAAAATGTTTTTATTTTAAGAGAACTTGTCACCACGCAAAGTCACAACTCTTCCTCAAATACACTTTTTTGTGGTGGCTTGATCTTTTTATCTTATCTGTTCTTACCCACTCTGTAATTCCCCAGGGAGACCAGAAACGAACTGGTTTCACTCACCTCACTAGCTGGGAAAATGCTGTTTATGAATCTGAATGGACTTTAAAACACACGGTGAACTAGAAACTATACAAGTAATTTAGATTTGTCCGAGAGTGTCTGGCTCTCTCCATCATTCACATCTAACCCATTCCTAGCCTTACTACACACATTCAGAGAACAGCTTTTGGGGTTGATCATCTGTTGAGAAATACCACATTTCATTACCCAGACATGTGGCTTTGCCTCTTTTGTCCTTGCAAAATCCTGAGACATAGCAGACTAACTGCTGCCTGTTCTGGATTTTTTTATTGAAAGAGTTCAGCACAGCAGCAGCAGAAGCATAACTTCCCTTCTGGGCCAAAGGACAAGGTGCCTGGCAGTGCTGCCCGTTGGATGGTACATCACTGAATGATGGAGTGAGCACTGGGAAGAGGAATTATTGCCACTCCTGCTTAGCATGAACGAGCACCCAGAGCCATGTAGAGGACGAGCAGGAGAAACGTTCCATTAGGGTGAAAAAGGAAATGAAGACACAGTTTTATGTTTTCCATGGCATTGCTATGCTTACTTTTAAACACTGAAACAAAAATTTCACTTAGGCACTCCACAATGCTTGTGTAGAGCATCCAACATCAAGATGCCCTACAGCTGACTTTCAATAGTCTCAAAATGGAATTAACTTTCTTATTTTACAGCCTGGGAAATTCAAGATGCCTATAAGGCAAAGAACATGAAAACAGCAGCAAAACTCAAAGAGCTTAATCCACTCAAAACTAGAAAAACCTCAATAATCGTCATCTGTGGATTCTTAAAGAACTGACAAATGAAATTGCAGGACGAGGTGCAAGGGCTTTAATAAAACTATTAAGTGTACGGTGGTATATGATCTGAAAATATTCAATAAACAGAGTAACTAGATTTGAAAAAATACATGGCAGAGAAAGTGGCAAGCAAAGCCAAGTCATCCAGGCAACTACTGCTCACAAAAATCACCTCAGCAGAAACACAGGGCGCTGGAACACATTGTAAAGGCAGGCATCATTAGAAAAAGTCTAAAGGAAAGCAGAATAAGACACAACATCAGTTTGCCAACACCAATGAGAAAAATCACATCAGACCAACATGACTTTATTTCTCAATGTTGTAGCTCATTTTCTAGATGAGGGAAATATTAGCTTCAGGTGAAAGAAATGTTAGCTTTAACACAGGTGAATACCCTAAAACATGCACCAGTGCTGCTAAGGGTGCTGGAGGTGGAAATGAACCATTTTAATGTGGGTAGGAAACTTGTTATGAGAGACAAAATGAGGGTTATATAGAGACCAGACTATTGCACAAGTCGATATTTCACCTAAGACACCGATACAAAAATCATCAGCATTAAATCTAAAGGCCTCACCAGTAGATGGTTGAGGGGAGAGGCAACTCCTTGTGTGGCAGGGCACCAGAAAGAGCTCAGTGTACTGAGCAATCTGAGGGGACTGTAAATGTCCCTCTTACTGATTCAGTAAATCTTGAAAAAGACAAGAACTACTTGAATTTTCAATTATTTTAACTGGGACTAGAACCAAGTGTGGTTAAACTACGGACGACGTGTCAGAAACTGGAACGCTCCTCACCACCAGGAAGGAAAAACGTTGGATGGGTACAGTAGAGGGAAGAACCTTACAGACAGAGTTTAGTTAACGTATCAGCGCTATATGATGTGATATGCCTGTAACAGCAGGAACTTGACTCAATGAACCAGTCCTCTCTTGCAAGAGTTTTTTTCACTGATCAATATTTTAACAGTTTTTGATGCAGGTGCCTCTTTCCTCTTCCACAAGAGCTTATTCAAACAGGTGGTCACATAGTAAAACTTGTCAGAAGACTTTAGGGCTGCACTAACTTTTCTGTTAAATATGCCTACAATGCAACAACACCAGAAGAGCTTCTTTTTTGGGGAGGGGAAGGAGAGTTGCTTTGTTTGTTTATTTTAAATTATGTCATGCTTCTGTCCTCTGATCAAGTCTTGAAGGCATCAAGAATCTCTGCAGGAACAAGTTCTGGGGTTGGGTTCAGGGCAGCAACATCCAGCACACCTTCCCCTCAAAGTGGCAGAGGATAAACGGGATGTAGCACTAACACAGCTGAAATGACCTCACTGAAGAAAAGAGAGGTCTAATAAGAACTAGAAAAAGTGAATTTTAACAATGGCACTGTCAGAACTGGATTTTCCTGTAAGACATAACCTACACATCTAAATTCTACTTCAATACCCAGATTCCTAACTCCCCACAGACTAGCCTTTCCTATTACTATTTGTGTGTCTTTGGTGGAAGTCTGGTGGAATTTTTATTAAATTCTTGTGGAGTTCTACTAGACACCTGGGACTCTGAAGGTCTGTAGGTGTAGCTAGACCCAGTTCTATGCAGGTAGGTCCAGCATTGCATTCAGTTCTCACAGACTACCTCCTGGAGCTATAGAATTCATGTCAGATACAAATACAAAGCAAAATTCTATATCCCAATTCAGTTATTCAAGAACATTCCCACTAATACATCTCATTAGGAAGCTGGAGAATGGTAGATGTAATGATAGGAAAAAGATTTAACATGAGTCTTGAAAAAATGGCTAGCAAAAAACACCCACCCACAAGCACGGATCCAGAACAGCATGGCATGTAAGGTGCACAGAAATAGCTGCCAAGTATGATGTGAGCACTAATAGAATATAATCAACAACAACAACAAAACCCCAGAACAGTTGCTCAACTTATAAAAAAATGAATTGAAAAATCCTTAAAATGAGTCAGTGAATCTGATCTTACTTATTCCAGTAAACTGCAGTAACAGGAACAACAACACTCCCAAACTGGAAGTTATTGTTTACTTTATATAAACACTAAGCCCAGAAATCTACATTGAAATAACATGTACTTTAAAGTGAATAATTTTAATTTATTTATCCATGGCCAGTATTTAAAACAAAAACCCATCATGCTTCTAAATCTCCCTGCTGCAGAAAAAAACGGCTGCCAGAAAAGTGTAATATAATGAAATGAATACCTACACATTCATATTATTCACATCCCCTAAAAACAGTTCACATTCACTAACAGAGGAAGTCAAATGGCAAGATGGCAAAGAAGCGGAAAATCAAACTCATGTAGTTAAGTGCAAGCAGATTTCTATTTCTTATCAGTCCATCTCTTATTAGTTCTGCTAAAGAAAGATTACCCTGGAGTTTCACGCAGCACACAACTGCCAGATATAAATGCTTCAGCATACACAGAAACGCTACAAATTTAGCCATAATGATACATAGTGCACTTCCTTACAGCCTGCTGCAATAATTGTAATCCAGCGTTTAAACCATTTTTGGCTGCATTTGGGATCTTACAGAGAAATCTGTCTCTTCCATAGTCTATGACTTGCAGGACACCCCAAAACCAAGAGGACAAAGGAAACTTGCTTGCCATTCCCTGAATTTACTATACACACACCACTCTGTCAAGAGCCTTATAGTTTTTGGCATTCCTTTATTTATTCCCATGCTCTTCATCTACTGAATGATTAGGGAACAAGCTACAAAAAGGTTGTATTGTCTAACAGAGCAGAGCCTGATGGAGATGTACGAAACCTCAATTTGTTCAGGACCTTGCCAGTAAATCCAAACAAGTCCCTATACTTCAGAGCACCCTGATAACCCTTCCTTACTCTGTCTATTCTCCAGCTTTGGGAAGGCACAGTGCCTTGGGCAATGTGTAGCTGTGCCTAGACGGCATGAACTGCAGCATCCAGAAAAACATGAACTAGCTGATAAAGCAGCCCAGCTACACTACTATGAAGCTGCTGTTCACTGCTATCACCTCCTCCTTTCTGTACTATACAGTTTCTAGTATCCGAGCTAGCGTGGTTTAGGCTTGCCCAAGAATCCCTAGCAATTACATTTAACACTGTGGACAACTGCTTTTAGATTTCTGGACCCCATTATAAATAAAAATAACAGAAGAACAGATCACACTGAAAACTTGAGGTTTTTCCAGACCAGGACTGAACACAGGTTAGTCAAATGTCCTGCTCTTATCTACCCAGGAAATGCTCAGGCAGTGTACATGTGCTTTTCCGATTCCACCCAGCAATTCCAACAGCTGCCTCAGTTTATGGCTCTTGTGCACCTGCTTTGAGGAATCAACAGCAGGTCCTTCCTAATCAAGATCAAAGGACAACACAGCACAAACCCATGGGGCAGCCTCCATTAAAAACCAGGCACTTCCCCCAGACAAGGCTCCTTCAATGTGTCAGCATTAACACACGTTACAGATCACTCACAATGGGAGGAACTGCTTTTACCATTAGGAAAGAAAGTTTAACGGGCAGTGTAGATGTGTTTAGCTTATTTCTTTGAAATTTCTTTACCTTAAATCACCTTCAGATTTTGTAAAGGCACTCCAAACATCTATTTGTCTTGAAATCCCTATTCAGGGGATATACAACTCATGGAAGAACATGAGTATACTGTACATATGGAATCTGATTAAAAAGCAGAAACATTTGTTTTACAACCATATTACTTAATATCCCATGGTTTTGGCTGATCTATTATTCAGCTGAAATACTGAGACAGTTTGGAGAAATGCTGATTCTGATGAAGGCTCAGAGCACCTCCCATATTCATAAAGGAGCCATTTCACAAATGGCATCATATTCCTTAACATGTTTATCCTGAAGAGCATTCAAGTCCTAATTAGGAATAGAGCCACACGCTGCCAAAACTGAGAAAAAGTATATTTAGATATCATCTATCCCCAGTGATCTTGCAAGAAGACACGTAGCATATGGCAGATGAGAAAATCAGAAGAGGGGAGGGGGCAGAAGAGAGAGACTGACTGTTAAAAATACTTCAAATGAATGCTTTAGTGAAAAAAAGAAAGATAAAATTGGGAAAAACCCACAAACAAACACCAACAAAACACTTTGTCATAAGCTCAGCATTAGATAGAAATATGTAGAGACGCAGGCATTTTAAACTAAAATGACATTGACATTTCTATGTCAATTGCTTTGCCCTCTGTCTTTGTATTCACAAGAGTAGACACGTCTTAGTTCTATTTAGTACCTTAAACTATTAATTATTTTTTTTAAATTTAACACCATTACTGAAATTCAACATTTCAATACACACACCCCCCAATGGTATTTCAGAATTCTCATTCTGTGAATATTTCCCAAAAGACTGTTTTGGTTTGTTAGGGATTTTTTTTTTAAATTTCAGATAAGAAAACATGAATTTCCTGTTGCAATGCTAGAAATTTCAAAAATACAAAATATGAATAAACTGCAGTATTACCACAAACCAAGGACTCCTACTCCAAGCTAGTGACCTTTTAGAGGTGACTGAGAATTTCCATGAGCTCACTTCAGGCAAAATTGTGAAGGGATATTAACCTACCTTTTATCGTTTTACTGCCAAGTCTCATAATATCTAGTGGTTTTCATAGATCCCACATCCTGATGTTAGTATCAGAGTTATATAAGAGCCCATTTTATTTTCCAAAACCACCTGAACACGGACTTCAGTCTTGCAAGAAAATCTTGGATATACTACCAAAGTTTACTCTAAAAGCTATAAAATCGGAACACAAATAAAACCAAACCACTGCTTTAAGAACAACCACAAACATCACAAACTTTTCATCTCCTAACACAGAAAAAGGTCAAGTGGAAAAACAGAATTCAGGAGGTCCTGCTGCACAGGTTTGAAATCTTCTCTTTGGAGAGAAAGAAGGCTCCTAGCACAGATTCCTGTACTCTGTGGAGGGACATGCCCAAAAAAGCAGGTGAAATGCATTGGTTTTGTAACGTGCTGTCCTGTCACTTGATTGTAACAGCCCTTGGCAGGCTGTTCTAGAGCATGGCCCTGTACAGAAACACTCAAGCAATGCTGAGCCACCCAAGCAGCACACAAAAGCATTTAGTGCAGGTCATGGAAGCTGCCTTCTGGCCTGCCACAGGCCCCACGCCAGGTGACTAAGTCAGCTTCCCAAAGAGTGAGTTAATCCACACAGAATTCTTACCTCCCATGATTGATGCTGGAAACAACTTGGCCAAGTCTTGGGTTATCTCATTGCATCACCCCTCAGCCTTGGTGTATGCAAAGCAGGGGGAAGGTGGATGAGGAGTCCAACAGTGGAGAAGCAGCAAGGACGCTCCCTGACACAAGAGGAAGCACAGCTGCAGCAAGTATGGCTGTGGAGAGCCTTCACCCCTATTTGGGACACTGGCCAGGATTAACACCTGGTCTGACTCAAGTTGCACAGCCCCATCTATTATTGTGGACTGGTCACAAGCTCTCTCTGGGGCTAAAAACCAAAACCATTAGCCTTTGGCATCTAGTCACACTTGTTGTCTGGTATCTGTGGCAGACGGAGGCTGTTAAAATGAATGTGGCAGTGGCCTCCAATAAATTTCTCCATGTAAACTGTAAACCACGTGCAGCTACCAACAACACAGAACTGAAGCCAAGCATGCACGCTGTGACACACGGTCATGTCACTGTTACGTGTGAGATGCATAGAGAAAACGACACAGAGTCCAGGCTCATGAACAAGTGGAAGCCGAAGCTTAAGCGCGTTAATAATTTTCTAACTACTTTTATAGGATAGATCGCAAAAGTGTGTTGAGTGGCAATAGGTAATTGGCTCCTCGGCCATCCACCCCTTGAGAGGATTGCCCAAGTCCTAAGTATCTTAGGTTTTGGTTTTTAGCCCCAGAGAGAGCTTGTGACCAGTCCACAATAATAGATTCCAAAATATTTTCAAAGTCAAAGCCATAACAATCTTGCAAAACAGCTTGTGGGTGCAAGAAGTTTATGAAACTGTGACCTTGTTTAAAATAGTTTACACAGGAAAGACAGTCTTCTCACAGAATATTGAGAAAAGGCTGAAGAATTTCTCCGCTTCTAGCTTTTTAGCACCTACATGGTCAGGCTGTAAAGGTGAGGGGCCTGAGGTGCAACTGCAGAGAGCAGCAGCGAAGGCCAGGCCAGGCACACAGGCGATCCCCTCATCAAGTGCAGCAACAGGATGGGCAAGGAGCCACCACCATGTCATGACAGCAGATGACCCTTGAGGTAGTTCTGCCTCCCACTCTGTCCCAGTGGGGCAGACAGGACTTTATTTGCATACTTCTATTTGACTGAAGTCATCTTAGATTTTCAGAGAGCTGGTTCTAACCACATCTCAGTAAAGAAGCCTGCAGTGGCCCAGGTGGCAGGGTAGCAGCCAGGTCTGCTCTCAGAATAATGCCACCACCTTCCTTGGCTGCTTCCATCCCAAAAATGACGGGGCACATGACCTCAGGTAATGGACATCCTGCTCACACACCCCTGTGCATCCCAAGCAGCCACTGCCAGATGAGAACCCACAAGGAAAAACCAGCGGAGCACACACCTGGCCACACGGGGCCATCTTCATCAACAGATGTCATTCACCTACAGAGAAATCACTTCCACGAGGGAAAAAAACCAAAGACTCAGGTGTTGACAGGTGAACAAGCAGCATGAATTTGCTCTCACTTTTTTGGCCTTCCCTTGGCTGTTTGACAGGTCTTTCAGACATGTGCAATGACCACTTGGAACCCGCCAGCCTGGGTGCCCACTCTCCCCTTGTTGTTTATCTGCATCTCACTACGGCAACTCATTCAGCAAGCTGTTACACTAAGCATAAAAACAAGAAAATTATACAGTAGATAAAATGCCAAGTTCATCTTGCACTGCCAGCTCCATTTGGGGAAAAAAAAAGTGATGAAGTCTGCATGCATATAATCACAATAATTAGACACTTGTAACCAGCTGAACATCAGCATGCATGCTGAAATTAAAATTGCCCAGTTTGAAAAACTAAGAGGGCAGGATCTGTGCAGTCCTATCTTGAAGAAGAGGGAGGAAGTATTTTTTTTTTGCTAATTCAGCTCCTTCTCAAAGAAAACCCTACAGCATTTACCATTTATCACTCACTAGAGAAGGGCTGTTGAGTTTGTTGGACATTAACATGCTCATCATAAATAATTTTTTAAGTTGAGGGATTTAAAACTTGTCTGTGGGTGGCCAGACCTACACTTGAACAACTTAATAGTGCTATGCAGTTTGGGTTTGGGTTTTTTAACACTTGATTCTCTTGCTAGCATTAAAAATACCTCATTCCTTAGCCCACTGTCAGTGTTAGTCTTTTTTAAACACATATTATGTAGCTACTCACTGAGAAAGCCACTTCACAAAGTCTTTGTGAGTTTAAATGAAAACCCTATTGATTCCTTAGTGTTTGTTTTAAGAGTTCTCAGAATTAGCAGGTCAACAAATGTATAAATTCAGCATAGAATCAATCTTCACTATTGGTACTTGTCACATAAAATAATCCCTTTAAAACCAGCCTGCTCATCCTGGAGACACTACTGCTAACTTCAAACATTGAAGTAACTCCCAATCAAAGGATTCAATAAAGTTCAAAACTGTCAACCCACGCTTTTCAAAATTTCGATCTTTTATTGTATTTTCAAACTGTATGTCTCTCTTAATCTTCCCTTTTACCCACTAAAGCAATGACTTAATTTTAAGAATATTGCTTACTTACTGCAAAGACAAAATAGTAGACAAAAATTTGTTCTGTTTGGGACAAGGCAGTCACTAATTTTCTGAGGACATGTCAGCCAAGTTTTCCTGCAGTGGGAACTAGAAGTAAAGCTAAGAGTACTCTCTACTAATGTTTTTTAATACCAAAAATATTCCTTTTTCACTTTTTGTTTTCGTACATGTCTTGGGGTGACTTTGTGATGTTGTATTCCCTATCCTTGCTGTATGCCCAGATTGTTTTTCCATCTCACATTATCACAATGTCTTGAATCTACATCTTTTTACACCCACAGACTAAAGATGTCATTTATTTCACATAACCTATAGTGAGCCCACTTCTCCATTCACTGAGAGTTTGCAAGGTATCTGTTGGAAATAATTTATTTCCTATTGAGTTCTGTAATAGTGAATCAGCAAAAGGCACAGAATCACTAGAAGAGATTATGGGGATACAATTTTATTTTGGAACTGTATATTTCACATTGTCATACTTCACTGGGTAAACAGTACAAATTGCTTTGTGAATTAAGTCTTCATGAAGCAACCCAAAAAAATGTAGAGATTCTGTTGCATGGTAGTACCAGATTTAAAAATAGTGAGATATGATTGGAATTACTGTAGTTGTTCTTGCTCTACTGTAATCAACTCAAGTACATAATTGGTAACAAGAAACAAAAATCTACCATGAGAATAAGAGAATCACAACATTTATAGAATGCAATTAGTGCCTTGTTTGATGAAGCAAAATGAAAATGATAACTCATTATTACCCATGATAGGTAGTAATCATTTTATCCTCCGATGACTTTTCTCCATACTCCTATAAAGTCCAGCACTGGTAAGACAGAGATAGAACAAAAAGCTCTTCACCTGTTACTAGATCATTTTGAGATATGTTTGGGGTGTGACAGTGTGGCTTCCTCTAAATAATTACTATTTAAATTTCTTTTCAAAGAGGGGGGACTTTCCTAAAGTCTTTAAAAGAAACTTCTCCCACAGCCAACATTTTATTCTCAAGAAGTTCTTGATACAGATCTTTTTTCAGATACTGTTTTGTATTCTTCTAGAAAAGTAACTTTCTTCATATTTTATTACAGTTTCAATGAGAAATTGCAAATAAGCAGTTTGTAAGACCAGATTCACCCTTACTGAGCTGAGAGAGTACTTTCATGTTACAGAGATGATAAGTCAAGACGAAATACTCAAAATACAATTGCAAACAATAATTATTAAGAATTGCTTAATAAATCCTGGAGGTCTTCGATTTGCTGAAAAGTAGAGAAAAGAATTCCCTTGTCTCTTTATCTGGCTGCTGGGCTGGCTAGCTCGGGGGTGAGGTCCCGAGCTAGCTCAGCAAAACAGCAGAGCTTAGACCACGTTTAGAAGCCGGCTGTGCTATCTATGATTTTCCCTTATCTGGCTGCGGAGCTCTCCAGGCGAAGCAGCTGCATCCACAGGGAGTTTGGTTGGACCCCCCTGGACCCCGAGAACAAAGGAAGGCGAGAACGGAGACACCAGAGGTGTACACTCTCTCGTCTCCCGCAGCTGTCTGCCGGGGAGCTGCTGGCTTTCCCCAGGGTCCCGGGGACGGGGGCGGGGCTTACAGCAGCAGCCAATGGGGAGGGGAGGAACCCGGGGCCAAACCAAAACCATTGGCACCACGGGGGGAAGGGAAAAACCAATACATAACATTAAACCGAGGGGGAAGGGGAACCGGGGTGAACCAATGCATATTTGTATAGAGATAACTTAAACCGAGGGGGTTTTTCCAGGCGCAGGTCTGTCCCTCCGAGCCCTAGGCTGGCAGGTTTGCCAGGAGACCCCAACATTCCCTGGCTAAGAAACTGGAGTACCTTGCCTATTTGCTAACAGACAGGCCTGCAGCTCTTCTTGTTAGGATTCACATATCACTTCTAAAGGCTTGGCCACCAAAAAAGACATATTCAGGAGATACATCTGTGCGAGAGATCCTGACCAACTCACTGAGAGTAAAGGCAACTGGTTTGGGAAGTGAAGAGGGCAACAAAACAGTGCTTAACTGTCTTCATCCTTGGCCAGCTAAGAAATGGGTGTGTACATCATCAACAGTTGCTTTACTGGAGGATGCAAGATCCAATGCCTCGTTGCACGTGTCACAGTCAGGATAAAGCTATTAGGAGCCACGGTTACCTTTCCCACCCTGCAGCATGTCCCTGGCAGGCTGTTACTCCTGCTGCACATGTCGCTGTTACGTCCGAGGCGCATAAAGAAAACGACACAAAGTCCAGGCTCATGAACAAGTGGAAGCTGAAGCTTTTCTTTAATAATTTTCTGACTACTATATAGGATAGATCGCAAAAAGTGTGTTGAGTGGCAATAGGTAATTGGCTCCTCGGCCATCCACTCCTTGAGAGGATTGGCCAAGTTTTAAGATACCTATTCCATAATATTTACAAAGTCAAAGCCATAACAATCTTGCAAAACAGCTTGCAGGTGCAAGAAGTTTATGAAGCTGTGACCTTGTTTAAAATAGTTTACATGGGAAAGACAGTCTTCTCACAGAATATTGAGAAAAGGCTGAAGAATTTCTCTGCTTCTAGCTTTTTAGCACCTACACTGCACACACCTCCATAAGACAGTTGTTCTCACCAAGGTTTCTGATAACTTCCCTTCGTCACACAGCTTGTTTACACAATGAGATACTAACATGTCAGGAAAAAAGTGCAGAGCCAATGGCTACACACATGCAGCAAACAAAAACTAGTGCAGCTGCTAGTGAAGCAGCTATGTGACACACAGGCATTTAGGGTGCAACACAGCTCCATCAGACCTATTGCTCAGACATCAGCAAACAGGGTAAGGACAGACATCACAGATGCTCTCAGTTTATCAACAGCTTCAGTGGCCCTGTGAAACTACTCCAGACAAAAATGTTCAAAAGAAACTAGAAAATATCCATCAATATACCCCAGGCTGGGACAGTTTTCTGTTTCCTGAGACTTTCTTTTCTAGGCTTGTCAAAAGGCACCTCGAGCTGTCTGACCTCTGCCAGAGTGTAAAGCTAACAGGCAAAGTCCTCTCGAGTTTGTCTCTTTAGAAGTCATCCGGGGAAACCCTGGGATACCCACTTTCCTCTGGGTTTATGTTATGTCTCAGGAACAGTTTTGTTGAGACAAAGCAGTTTTGTGCCAATTAACAGCTCTGAAAACCACCAAAATCCTCTGAAACAGTCAGAAAAAAAACCTCCTCTTATTATATACTGGTTTTTACCACCATCAGTAGCCTAGAATACAGGGGAACACACTTAAGCAAAATTTAGGCAACGTTTGATGCCTCCTAGCATCAAGGAATCCACGGAGGAACCCCACCGCCAGATCACCTGGCGCACCTTTATTGTCCGTGCAAAAGTAACTAAACAGACAAGCCCAAACATTTCTATCACTTCAGAGAACAAATGGTTTCTCTCCAACCTTCTTCCTTACCCTGGAAAAAGTTTGCTCAATGACAGACTATCAATTATTAACTAAGACTTAAGCCCGATAGTGTTCAGATAATAACTGCGTAGGAAGAAAAAAATTACCCCAAGCAAACATTACTTGCAAAGACATCAAGAATAAACCTGAAACCATTCATACAGCACAACTAAGTGTCTAGCCATAGAGATTTTTTTCAATTTAAAAAAAAAAATGAAGAAAAAACCCCTGTAAATTCTTTAACTCTTGCCTGAGAAGCCCCTTGAACACATAACCCGGCACTGAAGTATAGGTACTGCATGAATAGCTGGATTTCAGCATGTGCTAACCTACTTTGCTGAAATAGTGCCCAGATAACTTATAAAAATTTTATACTGCATTATATAAACAACTAACATAAAACTTACGTACTTCACTAGACACCCAGGCTATGTTTAGACCTAAAAGAGATACCTGCATCTGTTTAAGAAACATTAGGGGATACATCGACCTTGCCAGTGATTTACAAAATCTGCAACTTATTTGCACCCCATGTGATCACATGCTTTTAGTCAGAGATTTAAGGGAAAGAAACAAGGAGGGACATGTAGCACAATGTAAACTTGTTCAGAAACTTCCTCTTGTATCGGTATAGAAAACAGTCAAAAACAACCTTCAAAGAAATGGAAGAGGTCAACTAAAGGCCATTTTACCATTGGCAGCAATAGCAGGCAGCAGGCCTGAAAGCCAAAGAAATGTCTTACAAGTCCTGTTCAATTTTCTATTCAGCCAGTTCACTTGGTTTTCAAGCTCCCATAAATCATTTCTCAACACCACCACTTGCTTTAAAAACCCCAGAAATTAAAAGTTAACCTAGGCCATGTGGGAAAGTGTACCATCAGTCAGTGAAAACACACTTTGATCCAATGCCACCATTCCCAAGAAAAGCCTGCAACACTTGGCAGAAATGCAATGTTAGACTTATGCTTTGAATGCTGAGCCTGAAAAAGAAGGAATCTTACCTCAAAAAGGCACTTAAAGAGCAGAAAAACAAGTTTAAGAATTACTGATTTCATGAAAAATTTCTATTTAAATAAACTACTATTTCAATAAACTCCCAATGTACTTAGCAGCATGTTTCCTAAATAATTTTTAGCCTACCAGCATGGTTACTTCATGAGCTCTAACAGCTTGCCACTGAGTGTACAAAACTGTAATATGAGTAGGCAAGCAAGGTGATTTCCACTCAGTCCTGTACAGCCAGGGAGATTATGTAGTTCTTGCTACTCACCACCTGCTTTTAAAAGAAGCATCCTTCTTGATTATCCTCTTTTCCACTGCATTCCCAAGGGCTTCCTCCTGGTTTAACTCCTCCCTGTAAGACCTCTCTGATAAATCCAGAAGACTATAGCCTCTCCACAAAATATGTCCACACAAAGTTAGGCAGTTCACCCCAGGTCAGATGAGTGGCAGGAAAGAAGATACACTATCCAAACTTGAACAAATAAAGGTCAATCACCATTTCTTCTTTGGGATTGAACACGAAGGTTTTCTGGAGGTACGGCCATCCTCAGCAAATGCAGCTGTCATTTAGATGTACTTAAAAGGGCTGATTTTACTCTGAGGGATTCAAATGCAAGTCCTTTGCTCTTATTACTACAGTGGGCAATTTGCTAGGAACTAGAAGTATGGGAGGCATTTACAATAAAATCAACTTGACTGAAATTCTACTTGGTGTGCTTCTTTTAGCACTCTGGCTACTTGGTTGTGCAAATTAAAGATTAAAACAATATGGCACATATAAGAAAAACTTATTTTAAGAGTCTAGAATGGCTATCCAGGAACATGTAAGAAACATACCCTTTCCAAAATCAACTGTAACAATTGTATGTGGGAGCTCTTCACAGCAGCTCCCTACTGTGCACTTAGCTTTGTACTATGTATTCTGTATAGGCACGTGCAGCAGGATTTTGGTATTTGTTATCCTGCATCTGCACCTATTTCTCCCTTCAAAACAACATGAACACACCGGTCCAGAGTAGAAGAATGCCCATGCCCACTGCAACGCCTAGGAGCCACAGAAATGAGAAGCCTGCTGCTCCAACAGCTGATCCCTCCCCTGCCACCCCTCCATCTCTCCCTGACACCCCAAAGCCTGCCAGGCTGAAAACATCCTCAGCCCTACTTGTTTCACTCTGTTCTTGCAACTTTTAAATAGCAGGCACTGAGTGCTACTGTAAAGAGTATGAAAAAAACCAATAACAGGAAGCAGGATAGAAAAAAACCCCCAACTTTTTCTCGGTATTGAAGTTTTTTGAACTGAATTCAGTTTTTTGAACTGAATTAAAACATGTAAATCAGATCTTCACTAAAACAGCCACCAAAACCTTCTCTCTAAAATAAATACTGTTATAAAAAGGGAAAAGTGCTGGAAGGAACAAATTAATTCAGAAAATAATCATAATTATACAATACTTACCAGTAACAGTGTTTTTATTGCCACACATTCAGTAACCTAAACTTACAAGAAATTAAAAATTTCATTTCTTGCACAGCCAACATATGACTTTCTTCCTCCACAGAAATCACAAAACTATTAATTCATGAATTCAACTAAGTCCATGAGCACAGTAGCAGAATATCTAATTAATTCAAAAATCAGGCATTTCCCTGCTGACACATCAGCTTTAGGTGGAAGGTGAGGCTGCTGGGAGGGAAGCACAAGCCTGGTATCTGCTGCAGATTGACACCTATAAGCTGTGTGGCTCTAAGAAACTTGGATAGAAACCTTTATTGCAGATTAAACGTGTTCAGGGTAGCTACATGATAAAGACTACACTTTAAAAGAAGAAAGAGTAAGGGGAAACATCCACAATTGTTGTGGATTCTTTCTGATTTTGTTTTTAATTACAGATGGTAATCAACTTAAATTAATATGATTTAATTACTAAGCATTATAATCATAGAATCATTTACATTGGAAAAGACCTTTAAGATCATTTAGTCCAACAGTTAACCCAGCACTGCCCAATCCACCACTAAACCATGTCCCCAAGTGTCATATCCACACCTCTCTTAAATAGCTCCAGGGATGGTGACTCTGCCACTGCCCTGGGCAGCCTGTTCCAATACCCGACCGGTTTTTCAGTGAAAATATTTTTCCCAATATTCAATTCAAAGCTCCCCTGACACAACTTGAGGTCATTTTCTCTTGTCCTATCACTTGTTACTTGGGAGAAGAGACTGACTCCCATCTTGCCACAACCTCCTTTCAGGCAGTTCTAGAGAGTGATGAGGTCCCTGTTAAGCCTCGTCTTCTCCAGGATAAATACCCCCAGCTCCCTCAGCTGCTCCTCATCTGACTTGTGCTCCTTCCCCAGCTCCACTGCCCTTCTCTGGACATGCTCCATCACCTCAGTGTCCTTCTTGTGTTCAGTTTTGGGCCCCTCACCACAGCATTCATGGTGTGGCCTCACCAAGTAGAGGGGGATGATCACTGCCCCCACCCTGCAAACTGTGATAGAGACTGTTTGCCAAGGAAGGCTGGATGTTACCGTAATCAACTCACTGGGTTTAAGAGGAGCCTTGTTCTTTGATGTACAAGAAAAGTGACTTATCCATTTACAAAATATCCTTTCCTCACAGTGAAATCAAAATGGTCCAATAATTTTTATGAGGAACTTCCTTCATGAATGGAATAGAAATTAATACAAAGGTTTATATCTTCATCCCAAATGACAGGAGAAAAAACACCAGCATAGTTAATTACAAAAGGGAAAAAGTACTCCAGGGTAACCACAGATTTGGAATGAATGCTATTTCAGAGCCAAGGAATAGGAATTATCTAACATACATGGACATCAACCACTGCACAAGCCTGACACTTCCAAGAAAACTTGTCTGTCAAGAAAAGCCTTGGATAGGCTCTGGAAACTTCAGCAACAAAATCACTTTATTTTCTCAGCAAATGGCACATATTATCAGAAAGAACAAAAAAAACCCCCAAAACCTCGAAGCCAAACCAAACATCCCCCCCAGCCACAAACCTTCAACCAAAAAAGCCACCAGTATTTAATACAGCATTACTTGTTAACCCCCTAATACATCATATTTATAGAACAATTTTTAAAGTTAATGATTAGTTGATGAAACTTGGAATAATATTGAAAGGAATAAGATGAATGTGTCGTTACAAACAGACCACGAAAATCTGCTTGTATTTAGGCCAGGAACTTACAGATAAGGAAGTAACTGAAGAAACTATCAGTTCTAGAAAATGTTACTAATTGACACGGACTGCTGCTCAGCCAAGGCCATGTTAAATTCCTGAACTTAGAGAAAAAGAACAAAGACTTACCAAAATTATGATTAGGGTTTTTTTTCTTTCTTTTATATAACAAAAGGGGGGGTGCATATTAGAGGTGGGGCATAGAGCAGGCAATTCAGGAAGGCTGTATCTTCCGAGTACCTCACGCAATGGGGAAAGGAAGAGGGTGATGTAGCCAGGAACTTAGGATAAAAAGGGGGCTTTTTATCCACAATTCAAGAGATCCCAGGGGAATGCCCCATGGCCTCTCCCTTTATTTGAATAAAGTTACTGGACTCCTTTGTCTCTTTTCTGGACATAAACCTCTGGCATTGTGAATTTCTCCGCACAATATCATCTTTTTTTATCTTACAAATCATTTTATCACATTCTTCTCTCCTGTTTTACTGCTGACTGCCTATTTGAATTTTGTCAGATTAATGTGAATCCTGTTTTGAATTCTAAGAAATTCTTTAATTGTGTTTTATAGAAACTCTTTACTCCAAGAAAATTTTAATTTTTATGTTACACTAATACTTAAAGTCACTAATCTCATTGTGTCTTATGTATGGCATAAATTCATTCAAACTTTGAGAAAAGGTTTCTATTATCAAAAAAATATTCATGTGATATTTAAAAGACTGAAAGTAGTGGTTAATAATGTAGCAAGAAATATGAAAAAGACAGTAGAGCACATAACTCAAAGCATGAGACTATGTCTTTTTTAAATTATGAGTTACATAGATGTCTTTCTCATATAGCTCAGAAATACTTCACTGAATTTAAGTCTGGCTTTTTAAGGAATGCTGAGTGTCACTGGATTTATTATGTATAAACTAGGAGAGGCTGGTTCTCAAAATTAACAACTTGATGTCAGATTTGTGAATGAACTGTTAAAGACAAGAAAAAGTAGATGATGAACGGCAGTACGCTTAGTAAACCTCATGATGAGGAACATTCACAGCAAACTACCCAAAGCTCATTTCTCTGCTATTCACAGCCTTCAGCTTGTACCAGCAAATATTAGAGGCACCAGAGAATTTGCTGGAGAGATAACGAGCAATAAGGGTTTGGGGTTTATTACACTGCACATCTTTACAAGGTTTATTTTACACTTTCAGAAAACATTAGTGGAGGAGTTACTTAAGTGAATTTCAGCTCATTATGGAATGCTTATCTTGGGTTTGTTCAGAGAGGTATTCAAAGACTTTGCTGAAGCCAGTAAAAGGCCTGATGGCCACCTCAGAGGCCAGGCTTTCCCCACTGAACTGAGTAAGGGTGTTTGTTGGGATGAGACACAAGAGGTGAGCTAAACAGAACAGAGAATACATTAAGACCAGCTCAAAGGAAATCTCCAGCTCCCAGGCAGCAGGGAAGGGGCAAAGAACAAGGCAGCAGCGAGTCCAGCAGGCCCGCAAGGGCTGCCTGCACGGCACAGTCCTTGCTGCCCAGTCTGCTCTGACCCAGAGGGCAGCAAGAGCCGCTGCCTGCCCCTGCTCCGCGGTCACTCCCAGCACACTGCTGTGGCTGAGGGGCTTTCACAGGCAGGCAGCATACACAGGAGACTACAGCTCAAACAGTAAACTTGGTAGAAACTCCTGACCCCATTCCTCCATGTCAGCTGGAGCACAGGCCTCAATTTTTGTCTCTTTTGTCCTTCTTAGCCCAGGCTCCTGGAGCTGGATTCCTAGGCTGTGCTCATTTCTTCCAGCCAATCTTTAGACCCTCAGAGAATAAAGAGGAAGCAAGATTGAGGCATCAGACCTGCTAGTGTATGAATGGAACCGGGAGGACTTCCCCAACCTATGTTTTAGCTTGTGTTAAGTATGTGCAGCTTTTATGACCTGTAACTATTCTTCCTCATTTTTGGATTGCTCCCTCTCACATCCTTGTCTTCTGTAGCAATACTCCATTGCCTTTTGCCTTGACTGAGGCATTCCTGCTGCAGAAGCAACTTCATTATTCTAAGAATGTTCTGTTTTGTCATACAAGTTAAAGATTAATCAAGGAATAAAAAACATTTACGTTGTAACTCATCACAGCACAAATTCTTCTATAAAGTTGTAATATTACTACTGCCTCATTTCAATAGCAAGCTTTGTTTAACCTTGGTGTATGTTTCCTTTTGCTCAAAAACACCCTAACTGTAGTGCTGCATATAATTTTGCACCCTGTCAATGCAAAAAAAAAAAAAAAAACCCAAACAAAAAAACCCAACAAAACAAATTATAACTATGTCATTAGTGTAAGCTTTTTGTTCCATTGCTTTATTCCAGCTTCAAAACAGGAGATTAAAATTTTGGTGAGCAATACTACCAGTCACATAATCCTCCAAAGCCCTGGATCCCTTGCCACTGCGCCTGTGGTATAACTGAGCCTTCTGTCCTCCAGATCATACCTTCAAACTCTTTACTGAACAGGCATCCAAAGAGTATGCTTGCCTAAATCCACAAGATGTTATGTTCTCAAAAAGGAGGGAAGAGGTAACAGAATTCTAGACCCTCCGGAGAGCAGCAGCAGCACCCTCTGAGAGCCGAAGCACTTTGAGCAGGAGGTGCTTTGTAGAATTCTCACATAAGCCCTATTCCTGGAGAGGATTTGGCTGCCTTAACCTTGAAGTAACTTGCACACACTTTCAGCTTTTGGCTATGCATTCATGGCATTTTTTTTTTTTAAATAAATGCCTCTGTGTCTTAAGGAAAGTATTTATGCATGTAATGCTTTCCTCTGGAGGAAATAACTCTAGGTTAGATAAACAGTTAATGGGATGTTGTGGTTACAAGTACAGTACCAGTCATGTAAGAAAATATGATGTAATTATTTAGTTTTCTTTCCAGACACTAAAGTACAGTATACCAGCATCTAAAAAACAACTTGAAAACATCAGTCTACAACATTGCTCTACACCTATCACTTGTTGAATGGAGGGGAGGGAGGGGGGGTGAAAAAAAAAAAATCACTGTCTTTTCCCCAAATATCTTGGAATCATTTAAAGCAAGTTTATAAGAGTCATTTCTCTTCTGTGCAGACTTAAAATCCTCCAATGCTGTAGCTTTTCAAACCATCTCACAGACTTATGACCAATTTTCTAAGCTCTCCACCACAATCAGTCACATAGCACATGGACAGGATACTAAGCACCTTGATTTTGTGTTCAGCAAAACCACAAGGCTTTGTACCTTTACCAAGTACTTTACAAACTGATTAACTACTTATGGACCAAATCCTAGAAGACATGGAGTTGCAGGCTTTATTTTACATATAGAACATACACATAAACACATACACACCATTCCGAGCTCAGTGTATTAGTAGTCCAGTCTGTCATGTGTGCACACATTTGGGACCCAAACATGAAAAAGTGATTTTTTCCATGGACACACAGTCTTCTCTGGAAACACAGCACTTTTCACAGCAGCTCATCACCAGAGCCAAGGATGGGAAGTGAGCACTGCTGCTCCAGCAAAAACTACCAACCAGCCTGTGAAGTCTGGACGGCCATGAAGAGCCCCAGAGGGAGCAGACATCCCTTGTGTTAGGAGTGGGCACCCACACTCATTTTGTTCAAACAAGTCATGTTTTCTGCATTCATCTTTACCTCTCTCCCTGCAGGGCTGAACAAGCCAGCCCTGCCTTAGGACACAACTAACCTCCCATTCTTTTAAGAGCTCTGACAATTAAAGCCCCCTGTAAATAATTTATACCGTAGATAGTTATTGCCCCTAAGCAATCAGCTCTTCTTATTGCTTTGGAGTGCACAGCATTTCTACTGAAGTATTCTAAGCAGTTACTACAATCCAGCCTCTCAGCTGAATAAATACGAGTTGATTATGTTAATAATGAGAAAGTGCTGTCCTCCTTGGGAAGCCTTTCCCTAAAGAGTTCTTGCAAGGTTAAAGGTGAGTTTTGGCTGAGCCTGGAGTGCTGCAGAGCACATGGCTAGGAGGAGGCAGGGGACCTGCAGGAAGGTGGCTGCAGCCCAGCCCAGGCACTTGGAGCAGTCGGGGAGCAGCAACCCAAACCCTGGCAGCAGAGACGGACTGAGCCACCTTCTGGGTATGGACATCTCCTCATTAACACGCAGCTAGTAGAGCTCCCAGGGGAACTGCTGGCTGTTGGCACCTTAGAGAGAGGCTTGCCACTCATCAGATCCATGGAAACAGGAGAGTCCTCAGTCGGCCCGTCTCAGACCCTGGCTGCTACTACCCATGTTTTCTTTCCTCCAGTAACTGACAGCCTCCTCTCTTCCGGCAGCAACAGCCAGCACTACCAAGCAGTTATGGTACTGGTTTCTGTGCCTGCAATGCTTGCCAGTAAATAGTATCCTGACAGCTGAAAACAGAGGGAAAATAGCTTACCAAAAAGAAATTGGGTAAAAACCTGACTATTTTATGGAATCAGATAAGGAGCTCTAGATACCAGGGACTATGACATCAGTTCAAAATATGGAATTGCCTCAGACATCCTCCTTTGTAACTGCACAAAAGTCACTTATGTCTGTGCTACAAGTCTCACCTCTGGCACAGACACATTTCCTCATCTCACAGTGGTTTGTGCAGTCCCAAGGCCCGACTGATGTTTTCCAGTCCCATCTTCTACTGTCAGCCAGGCCCTGATGCCTGAATTCTCCCCTGCCAGCACATTCCTGAGCAACTCGTTCAACCTCTGTGTCTTTGTTTACCTCCCAACAATACACTGCACTGACTGATTTGATAAGGAAGAAGCAGCAGCCATATCACTCCTTGTGTGGGTGGGATTCCTCTGCTAAATGGGGCAGGGAAATCACCTATCGTGAAAAGGTAAAAAGGGGTAGGTCACACTACTTTGGATAATGCCATTTTATCACAACTTAGAGCTGAAACTACAAAATTCATAAAGACATTACTTTCACTTTACAAATGTATTGTCCAATGACTGAAGCATCTCGGAACTAGAGCAATGCTATCACTTTCAGTCCTGCTGTTTTAATGTTATATAAAAATTCTCCTGTTACTGACAAAATGAAGTACAAATGAACTGCTCAGTGTGAGCCACATTTTAAATGTGCAGCCAGAAATCATTATAAAGCAAATACAAGTTTATTTTCATTTGCTGAGTTTTGCATGCATTCCAACAGAAACATTTAGCAGTGAGGCATCTGCAAAGATACAGAGTGAAAAGCTGTATAAATACACATTTTTCTCCTTAAAAATCCCCAGCACCAACTGATGAACAGGAGCGGCAAACAAATAAGTAGTGATTTTCACTACAAAGCTAATAAAGAATGGAGAAATCCTTCCTTGAAATAGGATTTTTCTAAGAGCACTATCAACATCCATGTTCCAAAGTGACAGAAAAGAGGGAGTTAACTGCCAAACAAAGAGTACATTCACTTGGCTTAACATGCTAGCAAGTGAAAGGTAGAAAATCACGAGCCGAGCCGGCAATATGAAGGCAAAGCATAAACAGAGATGTGCTTTCACTCAGTTACCTGACAGTGTACTATTACTACTATTCACCTTACTGACACCTTTTGCCCCCTCGTTGGGGAAAAATTCCTCATTTTAACAAATGTGTTTTGATTCCTCATTGTTATGAAATTATTACTTGTTTCTTTGTTTTGAAGTTACAATCACCGAATTCACATTCCTCTAGGAAAATGACACCAGCTAAGAAAGCAACAGGTCAGTTTTAAACAATAGCAGATTTAAAAAAAAAAAAAAAAAACCTAGGAAAGTTCATGTTCCTTAGTGATCTGAACGTCCTGTTCTTGCTGCCTGGTGTTAATCACCGGCACACGTCACTTCCTTGTCGTCCACCCGCTGCCGCGATGTGGGCGCTGTTTCTGCACCCCGCTGCCAGGAGAGGTGGGACAAACCAGGAGCAGATAGGATTTGGGGGAATATTTCATCCTACTCTTACATGCAGCCATGCAGTACCAAATGCCGGCTGGTCTCTGGGATTCAGAGTCACAGTATTAACACAGCCCACACCGATTTTTGAACAAACATCTTCATCCAGTCGAGCCAATGTAGTGCAAAAACACCACACACACCCCCCATAAACACAAAGCAGTAACTCTACAAAATGCAATCTTGTAAGAGAAATGTCACACGAAACACCCCCATTTCATGGGATGGCTGTCATGTGCAAGCCTCCGGTATTCAGCATCAGTGTCGGCCTTCAAATCCAGTGAAAACCAAAGCAATTCCACAGTATAGCTTGGCCTTATGATCATAAGGATATGAAATTGCTTTTGTACAATGACAATTTTTCTGCAAACCTGTGGTAAACAAAGCCTTAAAATCTTTATTACTTCACTGCAGTAAACTGTGAAAAATGCTATTAAAAGCAAGAGATACAGAACTCAAGGTCTGTCAGGAAGGTGGCTGGTTAAACAGATATTCATATAAATTAGAAAAGGCAAAGCCTTAGAAAACAGTTGCAGCTGCATCACATTCCTTTCAGAGAGCATCATCCCACCTTTATCCAAGTCAGATAAATGTACATTTCAATGGTAAAAAAAAAATATTTAAACAAGCACTGCACTGCTTCTCCCTCTGTGCAGATAAAACAGCTGTGGGCATAGACCACACAATGTGTTTTCCTGGAAAACTTTGTTTTGGCTGTTCCTATACGTGGCACACCTGGTTGCCTTCCTAGTACCCTCCTGTCCCTCTCTGGAACCCATTGGGAGGATTTCCGAGTGTCTGTCAACACACAAACCTTTTGGGTAACTGCAATCATCCTTCCTATTTTCAACCATGCCTAAAAGGAAATAAGCCACTGCTATCTCCCAGACTTCACAGAGAACCTCCTCCATCTTCTAAAAGCATTTTGTTGTTGTTCCCTTTTATTAGGTTTTCCCCATCTTTATTGAGTTTTCTACTCTAGAAGCATGCACTGTTTCAAGACCAACCTATAACTAAATGTGGAAAGAAAAATACCTAGAAACATCATGCTTCAACAAACTGCAAACCCTTCAGTTCCAGAGAGCCTTTATCAGATGTAAACAACAGCTACCACACCTAAAGAAAAACAAACATTTCAGCTGCATGTTTCCCCACCATGTTCACTGAGGCAACTCAGTATGATGCTTTCCCAGGCAAAGGCTGGGAAAGGAGAGGAAGCCTGCAGCACACTCCATGAGTCACAGTCCAGCTGCAAACTCCAGATTTCGGGATACACAGCATCTTATCATGATACTGCTTGATGGGTCATCATTAAGTCAGCTTCCTTGCCGACACAAAGTGGGGAGCATCACCAGTTTTCTACAGCCGAGGAGAATCTGCTTCTGCTGATTTCACCAGCCATGAAATAATAACTAATCTTTCATGTGATACAGTTTGAGGATGAAGATGCATGACATGCTTAGCTGTAAGGATAAAAATACATAATTAAATGCAATCACCAGTCCCAAGGAAAAAAGAAAAGTGCCTCTTTGGATGCTTCAACAGCTTCATCTTATTTCCTAGAAAACACCATACTATGAATACTAAACAAGGACCTATCTAGCTATTAATTTTTTTTCATTATATATCCACTGAGCCAGTCAATGCAATTTACATTTTTTATCACTAAAAAATAAAAAAATAAGAAGAAAAAAGGAGGGGGAAAAAACCCAAGATTTATTATACTGGGAAGAAATGTCATATGCTCTACAATATTTGGAAGCTACTACTTCAATTCTTGATACAGTAAACCTGAAAAGGGGACACTGGCCTTGTTCTCTTCAGTTCTGAAATCCCCATACTTCTGCAACTGCTGGTTAGCGGACAACCTTCCCCCACCCCTGCAGTGGCATTCCTGCCTGACGTGGTCATCCAGCAATATACGGACAAGTCACCATTGTCAACGGACAGTGCAGCCAGTGCCAAAATCAAGCACATCTATCCCCTCACAACATTTTCTACAGGGGACATACACTGTAGCACAAATTTAGAGCTATACCTTCTGGAAGCAACATGGAATGATATGCAAAATATGATTTCTAGGAGGACTTGATGGGCAGGTTAACACAGACCCACTGAGCAGTTTCAGAGATGGAGAACTGCACTTACCAATACAGCACCTTTAAATCACACTGATAGGTTTTTATTCTAACAATTATAAATGGAGTCTTCATTGTCCATGCAGACATTATACTGGTGTGTCTGGGTTCGTGCCAAAACTGGAGCAATAAAACTACTGAACTGTCAAGGCAAAACTTTCCAAGGGAAGTTTAAAGTCCCTGCACTTGGCACTGTAAGACTTTTTTTTTTCCTTCTCACTTAGTGTATACTGAAATTCTGAACTTTCGTAGTGCTCCCTTTTTTTATTCCCTCCCAACCAACCTCGCCCCTTCTAAATCATGTTCCTCGGCAGCATGGCAGCAGAGGCTATTCATATTGCTTAGGTGTAGACAAGTAACTAATTATTTGAATTCAGAGCTGAAAAACAATCAACAGAAAGATACAGCAGTCTCCACAAAGAGATTCAGAGGAAGAGCTTAACCTGGATTGTCTCAATCACTGCCTGGAGAAGCCCTTGTATCTATACACTGATAACAGAAGGAGCCTTGCTGACCAAAACTGAGTGGCTTCACTCACCCATCCTGCTCTAGCCTTCTGTCACAAACACATTCATTCTTTTACCTGGTTTTTAATTAGCCCAGTCATATGAACATTTTCAGAAATATGGGCAAGTTTTCTAAAATATCTCAGAAGTCAAAGAAACAATAAACAAATAACTAGCAATAAGAAGTGTGGGTTTGCAAGATTTGATTCCACTGTGCTGGCAACAAAATCACCACTACAAACAGCCTTTCATGCTACTTATATACAATGCTCCTCAGTAAAAATAATTCAGAAAATTCTGTTTCCCTACAGAATCTTTCATTTTGTTGATCCTCACGAAGAACGCAAATTAATGGAATTTCTTCTCTAATTTTCCAGCAGTTACCAGTTATCAAGCAGGTTTTCAGAGGTGTTCTTTGAAGGTATGCTTATAAAATGGAGCCATGAACCAAGCTGGATTTTCAAAAGGTCTAGACAGGTTAGCTGCAGAATGCCCTTTAACAGAAACCCTTACATTCAAAAAAAATTACAGCAGCAAGAAACATGTGGAATTGCTATCAAAGTTCTGTCCACACATGTTGCCACACCTAGTTAATATCGCTGCTTAATTAGTAGCCTTTTGTTTTCTACAGGAAACACTTAGACAGAAAAAGTGATCCTCTCCGTTTGCTCCACTAGAGTACACAGTAAATTTAATGTGTTTATCTCTCAAAAATGGTATGTCAATAAATTAGAAAAAGCAGGGCTTAGCCAGCACTCAGAGAGGTGAAGTGACAAACAAGAAAACACTTTAAGGTCTTCCTGTGGGGTGAATATTGATAAATTAATGGAACATAGGACATTAAACCATTTGTCCATCATTCATTCATTCCTAAATACGTCTTTTTGAGGACACNTTTGTTGCTGGGGCGCATGCATGGGGGAAAAAAAAAAAAAAAAAAAAAAATTCCCCAGAAGGTGAATTCCCAAAACCCCAACAGTGATCCTCTCCGTTTGCTCCACTAGAGTACACAGTAAATTTAATGTGTTTATCTCTCAAAAATGGTATGTCAATAAATTAGAAAAAGCAGGGCTTAGCCAGCACTCAGAGAGGTGAAGTGACAAACAAGAAAACACTTTAAGGTCTTCCTGTGGGGTGAATATTGATAAATTAATGGAACATAGGACATTAAACCATTTGTCCATCATTCATTCATTCCTAAATACGTCTTTTTGAGGACACTGATGCACTCTCTTCCTGACAGTTTTCTTCCTTTTAGATATTGCGCATTTAAAACAAAATGGGAGACACGTACTGTGTTTCTAACTCAGGTTTAAAAACAGCACCTTTGTATACAGCTTTAAAAGATGAAATTTTCCATCACAGAAAACAGGATGTGGCCAGTTAGTGGAACTACACAGCACTGGACACTAGAACAGACGTGAGGCCTGCCCCCACTGCATACATGCTCTCTTATTTGGTTGGTTTGGGTTTTTTTTCAAACTTAGTATTGTGTGACAGCCTCAATGCTTGTTCTCATTTCCACTCCCATGCCAATAAATCCCAACCTGATCAGGCCACGTTAGGCCTAGCTGTAATGGAGCTGCTGGACATTCAGCGTTTCTGGTGGAATTTTTAGCAGCCCCCCTGTTGTTGTCCCAGTTCACTGTGATGAGCAACACTTCTGTTTCCCCCACGCCTGCCAGGCTGGCCTCTTGCCCCCACATTAATCTGCAGTCCTGGTGTGCGGCAGCACAATGCAGGCTTAGCCTAGCTCCCTGCAGTTCTGCTTCTGTGCTGCAACTCACCTGGCGGCTCGTCCCCCAGGGAGCCAGCAGCATCCTGGTGCTCTGCAGCTCCAGCACGTCCCTTCAGAGAGCACCACCACAGAGCAGGGGCAGAAGACAGGAGCCATGCAGCAGAAGTCAAGGACAGGAGGAGCAAGTTTCCTGTTTTCATTTCTACCTTCCACATCATCCACAGAACCAAAGCGGTTAAAATAAAAGCCACTGTCTCTTGTCCTGCCATAACCACAAAGAGGCAGGTGCACCTGCAGTCACACTGAGGGACATACCTCAGGAAACGCTCCTATGGAGTTAATTATCTCAGGTATGGCTACACTGAGAGGATGAAACAAAAGCCTGCCATGATTTCAGTTTGGAACTGGCTACCATTTCTACTAAACTGCATCAACTACAACTTGCAGCTTGCACCTCTTCAAAATGATGCCAAACAGACAAGAAATGCTGAGAAAGACAACAAATGCTTTTTTCTCACAGTTAAAATGTCATCTAAAGATCAAATCACCCTGGGAGGCTTCAAGAGAAGGAATGCACAGGCCATTACAAATCTACTCTCAGAAAGTCATTCTCCAAAACAAGGGAAGGCAAACAAGCAACAGCTTCTCCATTGGACTGCAGTCCTGTTAGGGCAGAGGCCACGAAAAATAGCCAAGAATCCTGCATGCAAATTGCTGCATGCTCTTTTTTCTGCAAGGGTTTAAAGGGCTCAGGGGTTTCTGAAGGATTTAGGGGTTTTTCAATATCTGGTGATTCTAACCCAATCCTCTAGAATGTGGGATGAGGTACTGGGACATCATTTGTTGAGATGTCATATTTGAGACATAAATATAATTGCTGAGAAAGAAAATTACATCTGCCACTTGGGTGTAAAGAAAAAGCAAGCAAAAAGTCTTAGCAGCCTATTAATACAGTGTTAATTTTTTTTCTGTGTCTGGGACATATACAAGAAAACTTTTGCAAAGCTCCTTATTAGCACTTCCATAGGAACAGACACCTATTTGAAGAGACAACCAATAGCTACATAAATGGCCTCTGTATGCAGCACCATGGTAAATCACGTTCAGCCACAGAAAGAAGCATCTTTGCTGAGATGCCCTGGACCAACACGCTCTCTCCAGATCTTCCCCACCACCCCAGTCAGCCTCAATAACCTCGGCAACATGCACACTCATAACAGCCTGGCTCACTTGGCTTAGCAGAGACAATCAGTCACCCAGACATGCTTATCACCTGAAACAACCACAGCTGCCCTGTTCACCAGGAGACTGTGACACTGTGGTTGCGAGTGTCATGCCTACCAGCCACCTTAGGCAATAGCAAAGCTCAAGGAACACTTTTTGGTGTTGATGACATCAGCCAGGAAAGTTCATACAAGAAAAAAAGGCTTTGGATTCCAGACATTTTGAGTTTTTCCAAGAGTAGCTTTGGCCATTTTAATAGCTAGTCATTAAACTTGTCTCTTTTTTATATCACAAGCCAAACATATCACCACAAGCAGTTCACATTTCCTCATTATCTCCACTCAAGCAGCACCTACAAACCATTTCAGAAGTGAGAGCCCACTGTCCTGCTTGAATACAGACATTGCCCCACCCCAAAAAAACTTTCAACATTTAAGACCAGACATCGCAGTGCAGCAAACAACAGTAGGAAAGAAGGGAGTGAAGACAGAAATAAATCCTCATGTTTACAGAGAACAACTGCATCAAGAGGCTAGAAAAATAATTAAGAGTTCTTCAGGGAAGGGAGAAAGACTAGGAGCTCCATGAAATAAGGCATTCAGTGGCTATATCATATTTACCATGGATTATTACCCTTCCGTGTTTAAGCAAACATTCTGTGAATACAAAATAGGATCCCATGGCTAATATAATAAAGTAGACTCACAGCTGGACTTTCAAAAACTGTCAAGATAATGTTAAATCAGAGCAATGCAAGTCACCAGTTCAGAGGCTGCATTTTGAGAGGCCTGTTACCAGCACTGCAACAAGAAATCCCTGTGTCAGGAGAGGAAGACAGTCTTGTTATTTCCTGAACTGTCTTCACTGCTCCTGTGAGACACTCCCCTCTTGCTGTCTAGTTCAGTTGGGTTTTGGTGATGGATTAGACAATACTTTATTCTGTACATCTTTGATTTAAGAGCATTTGCCTCAGGTCTTTTAAATTACTTGGTTTAATTTAAAGTAATTTTGATATTTGGCTCTTTGGAAGAGCTGTTCTCAGAAACAAAGGGAAAATTTCTGGTATCATGGTTAGAGCAAAGGCAGTGGGAGACAGCTGATGAGAGGCATTTATCTCAAAAGAAAAAGCACACCTCCTTCCTCCAGCACTTGGGTGGGACTCCAGCCGTGCCTGGACCACAGAAGAGGCACCCACGCTGGCCACAGGAAGGGGACTGCTAAAGAACTTGTTGCATTTCCCAAATCTACTGTGGCAGGACAGTATCAAAGGTCTCCATTCAGGATGGTCAAGGAGAGCCTTGCAACTCAAGAGACCGGTAACTTAAGTAACCTGCTCTTGACCAAATCCACAGTCACTCAGGGTTGCTCTACAACATCTCTGAACATTTCTCACAACAGCTTCTTTTCCTGAGAGGAACAGCAGCGCTGGACACTTCAAAGATCACAAGGAGGTAGAAAAGGTGTCTAGCAGATGCCACAAAACATCTGCTAAATGCACTGCCACAGCCCACAGCAGGCAACCCCATAAACCATTACAGGCTTCAGAAGAAGACCAGAAGCTACAATTACAGCACGCCACAGCAGCACAGATGGAGAGATCAACAGCATGACCAAGTACCGCACACTTGTGGAAACCCATCACAGTGAGAACGCCCTGCATGCCAGTGGGATACACCATTCAGGGAAAAGGATGGTTATTACCCGAGGCAGCACCAAGCCACTCTTCCATTCCACAAACATGAAAGCAAAGTGCAAAGAAGCAAGGCGAAAAATAATTTTGTGTAACGTGAGCTATCTAAAAGACTTAGGCATTTAGCCAAAGCTGAAGCCTAAGTGACCCCTTTGGTCATTCTCCAGTCACAGAGGGGTGTTCACCCCACCTGTTCCAGAGCTGTTCTTCAATTACTTAACTAGCTAAAATAACAAACCCTTTGCTTTTAGCCAGCTAAATGTGCAGCAGATTCTGTCTTGCCCAGGAAACTAGGGATGAACTGAGCTGTGGCCTCTTATTTAAGATGGAGATGTAAGGTTAAAACACCATCTGAAGAACCTGGGTCCAGAGCTCACTGCTCAGTTGGTATCACATCTCAGCAGCTTGGCAGCACACAGGACAAGCTGACCACCACACAACAGCAGGTGGGTTACCCAGGACTCGTCACAGCTTAAGAGCAGGCACACAGGCAAACACCAGCTGTAACAAATATGTCAGCTATTTGAACTCCAGCAATTCAGGCAATTGTTTGTGTAACCCCAGCTAACATTTTTAACCTCCTTAGCTATGCCTGCTTCAACATACCAGATACTTCTGACAGATAAAGGATTTTTAAAGCATCACATCCAGGAGACAGCTGTTCAAGAGGAAGAAGAAAAACACAGGTCCATCTTTAAAACCACAGTTATAATTGGAATTTTAGCCAATACCAAGCTGTCACTGAAACTGCTGATGTGATTGACTGCTGATGCAATTACTCAGGCAACAGCCCTCCTTCCCTTTCCATCCCAAATAAAATTTACATCAGACCAAACTACTCCTGCTTAAATCTAATGTAAGCAATGCAGATATACGAGTTTAGCATAAAGATAGACCTCAGCACAGCGACTCTTATGGCTAACCACTGATGTCTATGAATTGAAACAACTCCACAGCTGTGGATGAGCTCTAGATTAACGTATCTGTATCCTTTCAAACACTCTTTGAAAGTACACACTTCCCAAGTTGCTAGTGTCACCATTTTAACCACAATAATCCTAACCACTATCACTGCACACGTTCTGCAGAATTTTGCCATACTGCAATTATTCTTTGGAGAGGGAGAAGAAAAAAAGAAAAACAAACCCAAATGAGTTCCTGGCCCCGTCAGGTTACTTCTCCCTTTGCTGGGGCCTGATCCTCACAAACACAGCAGGACTTCCCCAGCATAGACTCATATTTCTATTCTCTTCAGCAGGCAAGGCAGACACACAGATCTTGTTGAGACAGGGGTCTACAGAGTGACGCTGGGCAACTGTTTTCCTTGGCTCTGCATCCTCTGATCTCCTAGTTTAAAAACCTTCCATTCCCTACAACCTCACTTTTAATTGCAAATTGCACAACAGTTTATTTGTGCATTCTTCATATACACAGAAAAGCCTCTGCCAAAACAAGTACTCCTAAAAAAAGCAGCTGGGTTAACTGAGGCAGACTGCAAGATCTCTGAGAAATGAGGCTCATTAAGTACTTAACACTAGTGCAGTGTAAGCCCTTCATTCAAACCTCAGAGCACAGATTTCCATTACAGACTGAAATAAAAGATCCAAGAGACAGGGAAGGGGAGGGAGGAAATGCATTTGAGCGTTTCCATCTGCTTTTTCCTTCTCGGCACCGTGAAGCCCGCTAGCTATAGCTCACAAGCTATTGCACCACACTTTGATTTGATACCTGGCTTCTGCCTGCACTAACAGGTATAACTGCCCTGCAGCAGCCCGAGTCTGCTCAGCTTACTCACTGGCTGTCACTCCACCCATCACAGCAGCTCGCTCAGGAAAACACAGCAGACCACGGTAATGGGCAGTTGATCTCTACCTGGAAAGCCTTTTCCCCTCCTCTTCTCCAGTGAAACATGAAAACGCACCACAAAGAGCTTGGTGTCTCGCCTATGGCTAGCATAATAAATGATAAAGGAAATTCCAGGATAGAGAGAAGGTTCAAAGTTATTGCTACGGGTTTATTCCTTCGAAACATCCACAGGTTGTTGCTGCTCTCTCTGTTAAGGTTGGGGCATTACAAAGAAATCAGCTGTGGTGGTTATTTTTTTTAGACATGGGTAAGAGAAAAGCTGCAAAAGCCAAGCATGTCAAAAATATTAGGTGGCTCCTTAGCAATCATACGACTCTCCACATTTCCACAGAATGCTTTATCAAAGGAAAGATGCTTCAACAAAGGGAACATAAACCTGAGTGTAATGCCTTGCTTGAAGGGACAGAGCACTCAGAAAATGAAAAGCAGAAAGGGAGTAGTTCTTCAGAGAAGGAAACGTAACAACTGTGGTATCAAGTTTTCAAGGGATCAGTGGACTTCTCTACAAAGGAAAACAAACCGAGTGAAGCATTTCCTTCACTGAAAAAATAAAACTATCACAGAGCCCAGGGAATTTGGTTTCACTCACTTAGCTTAGTAGTAAAATTCTGACAGTATAGGACTTCTCAAAGTTACTAGAAAACTTTTCAAATGCATTTTAAACACTAATGATCTTCTAAATGGAAACTACTTAACTTCTAGAGAAAGGATTATTCCACATATGCCTCTGTATAAGGGAAGAGTTTCCAGAATGAGTCAAACTTCGATCCTGTCTTACATCTGGCAAGTCCTAACTAGACAACCTTTTCTTACAAGATCGAGAAGAATCAAGGTCAGACAGTTTATTCAGTACACACAGAGACAACTGAGAAGTGCAAAGAAATTAATCACTTGAAGACCAGTCAAGATGGTCTTTCATTGTTGTCATTTGACATGGTCATTCAACATTCTCACCCCACAGCAAAAGCCATCCTGGCCATGTAAATACTGTCTATTCTTCCTACTGAACTACACAGACAGGTCTCCATCCTAGACCTCTTGTGTTACAGGAATCAATGCCAAAATCAAACTGGGCCGAAAAAGTTTGAAAGCCTCCAGTTTCTCCAGCAATTTGTATAGGTCATATCCACTATTTAACCACTAAAGACCAACAGCTCTTCTTTAAAAGCTGCAGCATTGTTTTCAAGCTAGTTTCTTAGCAAAGACATCTATTTTTCAACCTTATCAATCAAAACTAGATAAATACTCAGGGATGGTTCCCAAATCCTAGCACACCTTCCTGAAGTCTGCCTCAAATCTGTGCACAACTCCATCAAATCAGATACTAATGTCACCAGTCAAAACCTTCAAGATTTTTAGTTGCAAGGATCCAACCCAGCCCCTCTCAGACCCATATTTTCCTAAGCAGCATCGTTTCACATTAACAAGAACAATTGCACTTGCATATTTTCAAGGTCATTTGAAAAATTAGCAGACCTCTAATATTGTAAATATTTTCTCATGCCCTTGCATACTGTGCGTTTATTAAATCTGTTACATACTTGTTCTGCTTCACAATACGTTTTTTCCCCTCCTTACAATAAATCTGCCTGCATAGGGCTTCCTTCAGAGAAGAGCTTTACATCTGAGTTACAGGTGATATTATCTAGAGTCAGAGACTCTGAGACAATTCCCTTCTGGTAGGTTTTCCCTTTGATAATACATTGCAACATACTTAGTTTGCTATAATGTGCAAGAAATATATATATATATATCTCATAAAAAAATAAGCATTTTGAATGCAGAACGGTAGCCCATATTAGTGTAAGAGAGGAATTTTTAACTGCAGATTGTTATTTATTTGTCTAAGTCAGTGGCTGTGTCTGCCCCAAAGTTCCCGGAATACCACAGCTTATTAGTGTTCAAGGACACTAACTTGCCCTGCAGAGAAAACACTTGTCTAGGAGAGCTTGTCGTCATGAGAGCACAAACTGGAAAGCACCAAAACTATGCCACAATAACTTAGATAATCAGAAGACAGAGAAGATGTTGGAAGAAAACTAATTTTTTTAAAAAAAGATTTGGTTTGTAAAGCCCAACTCAAACAGCATTTTTGCATGATGTGTGTTTTCCCAGCTGCAAAGGGGAGCCTTTCCAAAAGGGCCTGCCTTCTTATGAAAACAGACAGCTGCTGAAAGCTGACATTTATGGGTCCAGGATTCAAGACCTTATTCTCCTGTCATTAAACCATTCCCCTCACTCCATGCAAATAATCACCTTTTTAATTTGGTGGGGAAAAATAAACAACATTGATTTGATTTGTCTTGGTCTGGGGACATGGGGGGAAGACCCAAGGTACACACCCAGCATGAACGGGTGTAAGATGATTTATGTGATTGCTGTAATAGGTGACAGCTCCACTCGATTATTGGATGCTGCTGCTTAGAGGTTTTTATACATCTGCACCTCAGTATTTAAAGCTATTAAATAATCATACTTAACATTCACTCAGTTATCAATATACTGCTTCGAGCTGCTGTTCAGATTTTTATTACCAGTAAATCTAAAGAAACGAGCGTGATAGCAGATACAACTGTCACTATGACCTGAGGTAACAGATTTTCCTTCTGGCTTTCTGTCACTAGAAGCTGCCAGATCCCAACTTTCTAACTCTTCACCAACAAACACAACAGCTAAAATGCAGTGCAATTCAGAGTTAATGCCGTCCTTGTGTACTCCGATATAATGTTATCCTGTCAGATACCAGAAGTGCCAAAAAGAAAAAAAAAAAATGGGGGGGATGGGATTATTTTCAAGTTTATATTTGTTTACAATAATTCTCAAAAAAAATGACAAAAGGCAGAAAAAACAAAAGCAGTGGATACCTCAGTAAAGCACTGGTTTTAGAGGGCAAGGCTAAGCCAACGACCACACACTGTTCTCAGCAAGCACTGGCAGCTGTAGGTTAGTGTTCTCACACAAGCAAGCACTCACTCCTTATAAAAATGTTTGAGAAACAAAGTTTACTGAAAAAGCACCCACAGAAGTGATAGTGGGGCTTTGCCCCATGATAATTCACAGAAGACAAACGTTAATATTCACAACAGAAATGTTTCCAGCATCTACAAGTTTGGGTGTGGAAAAAACATTCGAACAAATACCCAGTAAGGCAGACTCAAGCCTCTGAACAGCGAGTGCTGAAAGAGCTCTGCACATCTGCCTGAGATTTTCAAGGAATGGTGTTAAATCTACCGAAAAACAAACACCATGGCACTTTTATAAACACATGATCAGATGGAGGAGGTAAGGATACAAATTTATCCAATTACTCATTCATTGCAGATGACACACTTGGTTCCAATTAGTGCTCCCATGACTTCCATGCTCTTTGTGGCTCTAAAACAAAAGGTAAGTTTGACCCTATGCCTTGGAAACTTGAGCATTTCAGCAGATCCAGTGTTACTGAAAAGAAGAGCTTTCATCTGATAATCCCACCTTTGGCACTGAACCAGCACTCCTTAGCAGACAGGGGTAGTGATACATCTGGAGCTAAACCAAACCAGCACTGACTCCAGGTCTATCGATGGTCAGGACCATCAGTGGCACACTTATCCTGAAATCCAGCATATCTCCTCTGAGGAGATGCTATGACCCAGAAGGAACTGTCCTGCCATTTCAACACTGAGTGGGAGACCAAGAGCCTACGAGTCAGGAGGAACTGGTTTCTGGTGGCCAGCATTTTGAGGAGCCTTGCACACTACCTGCCGTGCTCGTGGCTACCCGACAGCTAGTTCAGCAGCAGTAGGGCTTGGAGCAGATGTACAGCTGCCCCTTGACCAGGTCAGAGTGAAGCTGTGGAACTGCTACAATGATCACAGTTGAGACTAGATTAAAACCCACAAGTCTGAGGCGTGGGAAGGTTCAATTTCTTGGACTTCTTTACTAATAACGGCCATAAAAAACACTCAGCATGTAGACTGAGTTCACCAAAGCCACTTGAGCTCCATCACTTTATTCTCAGCTTCTCTTCACCCAGTGAGATAAACACTAATTGACCTGTGCTCTTAGAAAAAACTTGTGCCTTTCCTTACAGGTCTTCTGCTGCACGCAGGAGGACAAGGTTCACAGCTGTGGTCTGTCAAGTACAGAGAGCAAGAAGAAGGCCCACTCAGCAGTCTGAGTAATTCCTCTGGCCTTGATCTCACTCTCCCTGGCCTGGCTTTCAAATATTCTTCAGGCAGTCTCCCATCCGCTTCTTTGCTATTTTCTAGGGGAAGAGTCAGCTCTTCCACTCCTAGTTATCTCAGATAGCAAAACTGCTGTCCCAGGTCACTGCCGGTGTTACATCCAACTGCACGAGAAATCCTGAGGCTACCTCTCTTGGCTCAAGAGATGAGTCAGACAGAAAAGGACTCTCACAGTCCCAAACTGATTACTTTCAAAGCAAACAAATAAATACACACAGGTGAAAACTGAGCTAAAAATCTGCCTTGGCTATATTTTCTGAGAAGAATCAGGACCAAAAGGCCTTTATTTGGAAAGATACCATCTTATCAAACCAAGATCAAGAGGTTAACTCTGTTGCTCTCCCTTTGGAGGAAAACCTGGTGTCCTGGATTAGTATCATGTATGTCTATAGCTCCCAAATACTGGAATGCTCATCTAAGAAAGGATAAATAAAATACAATGTAATAAAAACAAGTCAGAACACGTTTAATAAGAATTGAAAGACAAAAACAGTGCTGACACAAGATACAGCTTACGAAGGAAACCCAAAGCCCTGATTTGTCTGTTGTTCTCAAATAATCATAAAGCTTAAGCCAAAAAACTTCAATGCTGCACATCTACACTCAGTTAATTTAAAAATAAAACTTCAGAAATCTGGAACTCCTGTGGCCCATGTTAGAAAAGCATGTTAGAAAAGCATACCTTTCAGTTTTATGCTCTGTGTTCTTAATGGGGGCTGCATACCAGCTACATCAATACAGAAGAATGCAACAACACACAAACTACACAGTATGAACATTAATTTTCATACTATCAGACCTCTAGAAACATTTTTACAGCACATGAGATACTCTTGTTTCTGTTTCCAGTAGGAATCTGGAAAAATCCAGCATTTATTTTTTCATGACTGTGTGGCTTAAAGAACAGGACAGGGAGTATCTACCAGCCTGTTAAGGAGCCTGGTCTGAAGAGCACTTCAGCAGAAAGTAAGAATGCATATATTTGCATTAAAAAAAAATTGATAACCCTTCTAGACTCTCAGCAGAGTTTCTTGGGTTCAGCCACAGTGAAAGGGATTTTATAGCACTTGTCAAGCAGAAAGCATGCGTTTAATAATGAATAAACGAAGAAGATGAAGCTACAAGAACTCGGCAGCACAGAAGGTGAACCAGGCTATGGTATTTCACAGCAAGTGTCAACAGAGGACTGTGCTCAGGCTGAAACAAATGGGCCTTGCAGAATCTGCAGATGCACTCGCTGTCTGGGGAAAAACACATTTAGCAACCGAACACCATCTTGATGCAAGAGGCAGCATGCTGGGCTCACAAGATTTGATTTTATTGCCTCTTGTTTCAATTACTCTACTAACTTTAAAATAAGAGTGTAACATCACAATCTTTGAAATCTATATAATCTATGTGTGATATATTAGGCAATATATAACAAAGTGGCTCTTTACATCACAGACCGATCTAACACATCAACTTGTGCAACATTCTAGGCATTGGTATACATTCCTGGGAGGGGTGGTTACTATGCACACATAAAAGCTCAACACTCATTTTACGCATGAAGTCTACCTACAGGAATGGAAAAACATCAATATTTTCATTACAAATGCTTGAAAGCAACCTTATCACTCAGTGGCATAGTGATAACTGCAAACCACTACAAATCTTTACCTCCATGTAATGCTAAAATCAGCTCAGGACAGCTCTTCCATTACAGGAGAATCAAAAAAAAAAATTAGAAAAGGAGTATTTTCTTACAGTAGCATCCACTAAATATTACAGCCAGAGGCTACTGTAACCCAGATACTAAATTTCCTCATGTCAATGCATCCAAAATGCCCCAAGCATTAACCTAATGCCTTGTCCAGCTGGCCTGGCTCCATCACACACCAACAGATCCACTAATCCTCAGGCTGTGCAAGAAACAGGGCAATCCAATCCACTCTTCACCTTGCAAGTGTGTGGGGTCCAAAACCCACCTGAGAGTGCTCTTACACAAGAGATTACAGCAAAGAAACCAAAATCAGATTTTGGTCACATCTATCTTAAGTAGATACAGTTCAACATAAATGAACAGATGGATTATTCAGAAAGCCAAAAACATAACAGATTGGTGTTTAATGGATTTTCACCACCGAAGTTTAAATGACATGGCAAGACCAATTCCACCTGACCACGTATTTTCTGTTTTTTCTCTTAGACAATGCTGTCAGATTATCCAAAGGTCAATTATGAAAACTTCTCTGCTCCCCAAGGGAGGGTCGTCCAATATCCATGAACGTGAAGTCAATTACCCAACTTACTCAGTGTCCCTCAAGATACTAAGTGGCAAGAACTACACGGTACCAAACAACTCAGCTTTGCAAAAATGCATCTGGACCCTATATGTTTAAGGATTTTTTCAGCCTACTTTATTATATCAGGTATTAAGCCAGAGAACTGAACCCAAAGGCTGAAGTACAGCTTGAAAGAGTTTTGGGGGAGAGAGGAGCAATGTCTGCACTGCAGCAAGTCTCTCATGTATTTTGAAACACTTCTGCAATCCTCTGTCCACTTGCTGTATTTCCCACAAGCGTATTCCTACAGAAATAAAACCTATTCAAAAGTTATGAAACCACAACTTTTCTTTCAAAGGTAACTACAGTGGCATAAGTAAACAAATAAATGTATGAAAAAAAATCTTTGCCCAAAGGTTCTCAAATTACTTTACCAATCACTAATGCCCAGTGAGATTGGTGCAGTATTTTTGCTGGGTCCATGGAAAGTACTCTTGAAGAGAACACAAAAGTACAAGAACAACTAAGGAAGCTTGTTTAATTCCTGCCAGGCTTCTGACAGAGTCTCATGTCCCTGCCAGCTCTTCCTCTTTATGTTCCAGGAAAAGCTGCTATTACCATTTCAAAAACAGTGACGCAGGGAGGTGGAGAAAGTTATTCCTCTTCTTTTTGGTAGTTCTGTCACACTATACATTCCCTTTTGCACAAGCTGAGGTTTTTCAGAAGTACTATCAATAAAGGAAAAAAAAAAAAAACACCGAACATTCACAAGTGAAGATGACATGGGAAAACATTTCTGAGGCTGACCCCTCATAGAACCTGTATGGTAAAAAGGCTGGTGAGAGCAAGTAGTCTCTCTGTTAGACTCCCTTACTCTCAATTCTTCAGTGCTCTGAAAGCAGTGAAACCAGTGAATCCCTTCCTCCCATCATGTTCTGGAGCCGAGCAGCGCCATGCAGATTTCTGCATTTGGCAAGAGAGAGGTCTAGCATTACAGAAGGAATTGTGCAAACAGAGACACCTCCTCCCCCAGTACAGTCCAGCCTCTTCCAGCTCCCTTCCAGCTTCCCTGCACGAAGTTACACAAGGAACAGCCACATTGTGGATTTGAAACACAGAGGCTACTGCACAGCAAAGCTTTCTTCGCAGCACATCTCAAAGTACACACATGACGGCATTCCTCCTCCCAGGCAGCACCCTGCCTTTGCTCTGAGGCAGAGAGCACAAGCACCAGGCAGCTCTGGCTCCCGGGCAGGCAGCACCTGGGAAGGCAGAAGAAAGTTGGTTCCTAGTGCTCCGTGTCAAGCACAATTCACTGACCCCTTCCACGCACGATTAATGCTGCTTCCATGCTGAACGAAGAGGCACCATGGACATCGGCCGAATCACAACCCAGAGAGCAGTGGGAGACTGGGGCAGTTGAAGAGGTGAAAGGGGAGGCCAAGAAGCTGACTTGCCAATGTTTCCTTCAAATATGTGTATGTCCTTAATGCCAGCCTTGCTATCAAAGAATTGTCTGCAATTATCTTTATGGTGAGAGGAAAAACACTCCAAACAGAAAAGCAACATAAGGAATATCCTAAAATAAACAATGGAAGATAAAAATAGAAAAATAAGACAGAGAAAAGATGGAAAAAATAAAATAGAAGAATAATGTACTTGGGGCGGACTTAAGCCCTCAGGCTGAACAAAGACCTACTATAATTGCATTAAGGCTACATTATGATAAACTAATACCATATAAAAACCTGCAGAATTTTAATTTCACACAATTTCACGCACATATAAACAAGAGCAGATCCATCTAAGTGTTACAGGAAATACTTTAAAAGGGTAGCATTACACAAGAAAGACGACATGAAAACAGTATTTTCAGGTTTTCTATTTTTAGCTAAATGTTTTCAAAATATTTAACACTGAGAAATATATTTCCAAGGCTTACAATAACCATTTACTCAGTTTCAGAAATCTCTGTCAGCTGGAAAGGGTTATAGTTTAACAGTGAAAGGGCAAAAAGGCAATCTATTTTCAGTGTCATCATTAAACCTGCAACCATCTAAGATTTTTCTCATTTGAATAGGCAACTTGTAAGAGTCAAGACCCGCCCATCTTAGCTTTTTTAGCTGTACTTAGTGTAGGCAAAAAAAAACAAGCAACAGTTTAAATTTGGGAAAAAGAAAAAAAAAAGTAAGTCCTTCTTGCTGTATTAGGTGACTCCTGAAGGCTTTTCTTGGCATTTGGCTAAAGACCGAACACACACTCTTCTCCAGATAAGCAGCTTTTCCAAACTTCAGCTCACGTGCCTACATAGAATCCCAAAGGAATCAGCATTCAGCTTCTCCTGCAGTTTGCCAACATGGCGTAGCTAAGCAAGTAAATGGTAGAAAACTGGCTTTGAAATCACATGTGAAGGAAATAGTACAGATTACATAAAATACAGTTAAATTCCATCAGCAGAGTCAAATCTCATAGAGGGTGTGTTCCCAAAGTAAAGATAAAACTATAAAACTTGGGTAACAAAGCATTGTATTCACAGATGAAACCCTTTTAAAGCTATTTTACAGTCTTCTACACTGCTCTGGCACTATCCACATCAGCTAATTATATTTAAATTGCCATGTTATATTACAGTTCTTTTCTTGTTTTAACTTTCTCCCTTTTCTCAGCCCAATCACTCCTGTACCTAGAGATGTGGAGAGAGCAATGCAAGCAAGTTGTTTCTGTCATACTACCTTGCCTCCCTTGGGACAAGCATAATTTGCACAGCACTTTGTTGAGATGCTAGCAGTTGGATTGGGGTTTACTGGTGAGGTTTTGCCTGTTTTGTTTCTGCTTTTGGTTTTTTGTTGTGTTGTTTTTGTTTTTTTTTTTAACCAAAGGGAGCTGCTTTGGAAAGAATAGGAAAGAACCTAAAGCCAAATGACACAAATAGCACCATAATGTCCAGCATGAACCAAACTGCCACCATGAGACAAATAGCATAGACCTAGCATAGATTTTGATTAAATTGTAGAACAAGGAAGCAGAGAACTTGGCTAGCAAGACAAGATAAAAATGTATACAGAGTAAGTGTATGGCAGCCTACAATATTTTTTAGCCCAGCAGCATCATATTCGGTCCATCATCCCTGTATTTGCAGGGATACTGAGGAATTTGGGGATATTTGTATTATCTCTGTAAGATAAGGAAACAGAAGTGAGGGAATATGGGCTGTTAGAAAAATGGGCATACTAGAGCGAGAAGAGGTAGACTAAAAAGCAAACCCCAATCCTGACAGCAATCTGCACACAGGAAAGCTTCCAGGGACTTTTTCGAGCAGAGGACATGGAAGGACAGTAAAAAGGAAGACACAAGGTAAGAAAAGGAGCATAAAGATACCCATAGTGTATGCAACAATCGTGCACAGAATACACCAATATGCTTTACCAAAAATGCAGGGATTTCAGCACCTTCTTGAGATGAGAAAAGAGAAAGGCCAAAGCCTGTGCTCTTCCGCCACTTGCAAACTGCAGATGTAAAGACTAGCACAGTCAAGATACCTGCTTGTTAAATTCATATGTAAAATTCATTTTTCATGCTATGATAATAACAATAAATGCATAATTTACTTTTGGGATATGCATAAACTTACCAAGTGGCAGAAATTATTACTCATCAAAGCACCAATACCTAAACAAAGCTAATATTTTTTCAAATATTTACTTGCAACATTGTAAATACCAAAAGAAGAGATTGCCATCTAAAGCCAGCTGCACTAAAAATCCGAACATCTGTTTTGACCTACCTTCACTGTTCCCTGCCCAAGACTCCTCAGCTCCACATTGGAGTAGAGGCTCACATACATGGCTATAAAAGGTATCATGCTTAAGCATCAGCTGCTAGTGTTTGTTAAGACATGAGCCTCTGAAAGGCTTCCCCTTTATCAATAGCTCTGTGTGAATAGTTTCAGTCTTGCTAATGGCCTTCAAGGCAGAGAGGAAGAAGCCTTTTCATTCAAAGGCTGACCCTAAAAAAATACAGCAGTGCCCTGTCTCCCAATTCAGACTGGGGTCAACAGCCATTCACTTCCTTTAATCAAATCTGAGTAGACACTGCTCTGCAGCAGCTATCTCACCCTCTTGTTTTGCTCCCTAGCCCCAAGAACGAGTAACTTGGCTCAAATCCTCAAAATTTCATGGAGCTCTACAAAAGCAGCAGTTTGACAACGTCTTAGCTACAAGGGAAGGATTGCTGTTCAGAGGACCGAAGATGTGTTCAGAGAAAGTGATGTGTACTTTAAGTGCCTACTCCATAAAGACATGCCTCTGGCAAGCATCTTTGAGGCACAAAGTGGAAATGGCTTGCTCCAAATGACCTCAGCTTCCTAAGCCCTGGCTAAGAGAGTGCTTCCAGACATCCCAAACAGACCGCTGTCTGCCTCACAGGCAGCACGCTGCTAACCACTGCTTCAGCTGTGGAAAGGGGAAAAAATTAGTTATCGACTGATTTAAAAAGCATAGAAACAAGCAGCACTTGAAAATGCAGGATGAAAATCTTAAGGGGAATATAGACCCAGCATCTCCTCTTCTAATTTTCCATCTCCACGTGCACACCTTGAGGCCCATCCTGCTGTCACACAGGCCTTCTACTGCATGCAGGGATACAAATGCCACTTGTCAGCCAAGGGGAAAAGCTGCACAACATTCACATCCATGAGCCCAGACCACAATTCTTGTATTTACTTTTTTTATAAAGGTCACTTTGCAAAGAAGTTCCAGAAACGTAACCTGTTCAAATAAGAGCTGCTCCTCACTTGCCGACAGTTTCCACCCTGTGAGCACATTTTCAGTAGCCTCACAGGACACACAAACCCTTTTAATTTGTATCAATACCAGCAACGTGACTCCTTTTCTGAGCTTTGCAGCAACCAGTTTTGTTTTGCTAGCCTTAAATTTCACAGGCCACAGCTATTTGGATCTTGTTCTGCAACTCCGACTCCCTGAGCCAGGGTCTCTCTTCCCTCATCCAGCAGGCCAATTAATTTAGTTAGGTCTGTTTCAGGAGTGTAGGGTTGTGAGAATCCGGCTCTTACAATTACATTTTGCATCCTAACAGTTTGTCCCCTGAAATAATCAAATTAGGGAAGCTATCACTAAGACAAAGATATCACTCATGAGTTGACACAGAGTAGACATTTGAGAAACAGGGAGAGATGAGACAAGAGCAAGGGCAGAAATCAGCCTGGGGACTCAGGTAGCTGTGCAGAGCACCATTAGCAGCAGCTAAATTTAAAGAATAATTTTGCATCCTGGGCCTGTAATTACTTTACACAGAATTAAATTACCACCACCATGAGAAAGAAAAATGAAGCAGAATTGTAGGTGAGCTAAAGTAAGTATTTTAATAATCAAACAAATCAGTGACATTCACCAATTTTGCACCACAACAATGGCTGAAGAGAGGGACTCTGAGCAACAAGAAGCATTTTTCACAGTACACTGCACTAACTTTTCACTTAGCAGCCCTTGCGGCCTTTTTCAAGTTTACTCTGTCCTCCTCCACACTACTTACAAAGTAGACCACATTCCCTGCATGGGAAGTCTTTTCTTAAAGTAAGTCGGGCAGATAAAACAAGCTGTAAGAGGAAAAAAAGAAAAAAAAGAAACCCCACACAAATATGGACACTGCTCTTGCATTAATATATGTCTACCAAATAACAAATTCTGTTTCCCACCAAGTCTTCTCATTCTTGGGGAAAAAAAGCCTTCAATGGCAAAGAGTGACTGAGACAAGAAGTAGACCCTAATGCTCATTTTCTATTTTTTATTTCCAGCTTTAGGGAAATTATGTGAAATAATCAGTCTTCTGCCTCTTTTATGCCTAGATCTCAATGAAAATCCTTGCTTAGGAAGGCTCCATTTCATAAATAATGGTGGCAAGGAGTCAGGCCCTCTGAAAGCAAAAGCACATTAGCAAACCACTTTGGTACATTATATATTTAGCAAGAGAAGTGGAAAGAGTGTGGCAGTTTAAAAAGCAAATGCTTTCTAATTGAGTTACAAGAAATTGACAGGAGGAAAGATTCCATGAGCAATTCAGAGCCACAGCAGATTCCTCCCTCCCACCACATTTTTTACCCCGATAACGGTTAGAGCTGTGTACAGAAAACCAGAACCTGCTAAGAGTGAGATCGTGTTCACATTTCCTCCTTTCAGAACACAGATAAGGATGTATGCACCTGCAGGTGAGTGTGAAAATGCAAAGTACACGAGCCAGGACAACAGCAGGTGCTTTCAGGGCACTGAAAGAGGAGCCCCTTTTTCTTACCTTTCCCTGCCTGTACCAGCTGCCCAAAACTAAAGAAAGGGAGAGCAAGCGAGCTGCATTTCTGTCCGCCCAGAACATGGAAAGAACATGCTATAGGTGCAAGAAATCATCTTGAATTTCTACACTTGCATGCACTATCACAGCAGTTCATTGAACCACTGAATCATTGAACCATAGAATGGTTTGGGTTGGAAGAGACCTTAAAGATCATCTAGTTCCACCCCCCTGCAACAAGCAGAGACCCCTTACACCAGACCAGGTTGCTCAAAGCCCCATCCAACCTGGCCTTGAACACTTCTAGGGATGGGGCATTCACAACTTCTCTGGGCAACCTATTCCAGTGCCTCACCACCCTCACAGCAAAAAAATTTATTCCTCATATCTAGTCTAAATTGACCCTCTTTTAGTTTAAAATCATTTCCCCTTTTCTTGTCACAACAGGTTCTGCTAAAAAAAATTGACCTAATTTTTCTTATAAGCCCACTTTAAGTACTGGAAGGCTGCAATAGGGTCTCCCTGGAGGTTTCTCTTCTCAAGGCTCAACAACCCCAACTCTCTCAGCCTATCTTCATAGAAGAGGTGCTCCAGTCCTCTGATCATCTTCATGGTCCTCGTCTGGACTCACTCCAGCAGGTCCATGTCCTTACACTGGGGGCCCCAGCGCTGGACACAGCACTCCAGGTGGGTTCTCACAAGCGTGGAGTAAAGGGGCAGAATCCCTGGGGGGAGACTCACTGCAACAGGTAGGTGGGCCATGTCCTTCTTATGCTGGGGGTCCCAGAGCTGGACACAGTACTCCAGAATGCTAGGTTTGCAAATCTTCCCACCAGTTAAAAGTAACCTCATGGATCAGTGCATAACATAGATGTGAATTTCAATAAAACTTGCACATGAGTATTTTTTTTTAAATGTTTCCTATTGTAGAAACACATGCAACTGCATGACTGAATTAATAAATTCTATTTCCTGCGGTACTCTTCTTATTTCAGTTTTTTTGTAGCAATCTTACAGGCCACAGTTCAGTTGTTTTCTAAGAGGCACCTTGTAAATGTATTAAAATATGTTTTCACATCTAAGTATTTTTTGATTACTCTACCTCACTTCATTTAGATTTCCTGACATGAGGGATGCACCAACACCTACCTCCTTTCATCTTCATAAAGACACACTTAAGATATATGTCACAACAGTCAATGTTCTGGGCAGGGAAGAGGAAACACCATTATTTTTAAAGAATGTCCCTATTTAACATCATTATCACACACCAGCTGTCATGATATAACGTGTGAGATTGCACACATTTTACGTAAAACCAACCTTAGACAACCCTGTGCTCTTAGCAGTTTAAAAGAAGTGCATATTTTTTAAGGCAGGATGTGAAATTTATCTCTATTCAAACAGAATATCATGGGTGGATCAAGACAAAAGATGAGCAATGGAAAACAAGCACCAGAGCTTTTAATCCCAAAATAGTTTTGGCAGTGCAAAATACTACTGCCTCCAGCCGGAGAGACTGCCACCCTGAAAGCTGAACAGGCACAGGAGCTCCTACAGGCTTGTCTCTGTTGTTCAGTAGTCAGCCACATTGTTCAAGCAGTATTCAGGAGCCACATGGAGAGCACACAAAATGGCCATAATTGCTCCTTTAAAAGTAAACACAGATCGATTTTTTTTTTTTAAATAGAACTCCAGTCTTTATAAGAGAGTCTTTAGAAACAGAACATGAAATCCCAGACCATGTGCACAGAACAAATATAAACTTCTTTGACAGGAGTCAACTCAATTTTTTGTTTTAAAAGCCCATGGAAACATATGTCCCAGAGAAAGTGACAAGGACATATGAATTGCTCCCAGTGAATTTATGTTGGGCATACAGTACATTTTAAGGAGAGCCACCTGCCAAAGCAACTGTCTCAAATTCAGAAGTAGCACTGTGATATTTTAACAAAGAGAATGTAAATGACTGAGGGCAGAAGTGTAACAGGGACTCCTCAATGGGATTTCCTAATAAAGTGCTTTTGGTCACTACATCACATCACACCATTCTGTAGCCTTAAGGTCAGGAAAAAAAAAAAAAAAAACCAAAACAAAAAAATCAAAACAAACCCAGCAACAAAGCAAAGAAATTCAACCAAACATATAGACAGCATGGCCACTTGCAATATTTCCTTGTCTTTTATGTCTAAAATAGTATTTGTTTGGAAAAGAAAACTAATCTCAAAGGCAAATAGAGCAGGAATATTCTCTTTTCCTAATAGTACAGAAACAAAAAGTAAGATGAATCCTGAATTCTGGCCTGTCCTGAAACCACTCCTGAAAACATCAATATTTCATAAGGAGTTGGTCAGATTTATTTAACTTACTGGCTTTAGCCCACATTTTAACTTCTCAATGGTTGCTGCTAATTACAATAAATCTGAGAGGAAGAAAAGGCAGTAGGAAATAATCAGCAAAATTATGTACAAATATCTTGGCTATTTTGAGGGGGAAAAGCAGCACCACAAACACCAAAGCTATGAAGCCCAGTCCCTACCAGCATTTGTCTGTAGGTGATAATCTGATAAACATGGAGGCCTCTGGATTTAATAAAACAAAACAAAAACAAACAAAAACCAACACAACAACAAAAGACCACCAAACCGAAGTACACAGACCGGGCATTCTGCCTGCTCCCTTATGGTGGCAAAAGGGGGAGGCCTTAGAGGAAGGAGTAGGTGTAAAGTTTCTCTTCTTTTTCTGGCTGTCTCCCCAACCCCATCCAGGCGACACTATTATCATCACAACTGAGACGTCTCCATACCCATCAGCTTAAACTGAAACTGGAGAGAAGGTCAGAAGTTGTCAGTGTGAGGAAAAACACCGCAGGAACCCAGCATGATGCCTTAAACCTTGCTCTCGTAAGAAACCAGGATTAAACAAAACAATCCCACAAAACCAAAGCTATCCTCCACTGATTAGAAAAGAGTGACGTCTTTATCTATTTTAACCCAATAAGACTACTGTTGTGAGAATCACACTGAAGCCAAGCACAGCCGGGTCCCCTCCTGCAGGAGCACTCTGCCTCTGGCTGAGGGCCACCTGGAGCCCGGCTGGGGCAGCCCGCCCAAGGGCTCTGCCGGAGATGGGCTGCCTGCACCCAACACAGTGCAGGTATGTAACCCCAAAAGTAGCAACAAGTCTTGACCAGGACTCCCCAGCTTGCTTCAGAGCTCTGGCACTCAACCCTGGCCTGAGCAACACCACAGCTTCAGCTGCGCTCGGTCCCTGTCCCAGCTGAGGCCACCACACAGACCCAACTGCCCGGCCTTGGGTCACTGCAGTGATGGTGACCACTGGAGCTCAGCTGCCCCCAGCTGCCACCCCAGTCCTGCTGAGCATCTCCCTGGCCCACAGTGGGACTGTGCCCCATTGGGGAGCCCCACGCTGTCTGCTCCCCTTGCCCTGCGGGGCAGCTCGCCACCTTTCAAGGTCTCCTCTATGCCAGCATGTTTCCTCACTTTCCCCAATGCCAGAGTACCCAGATGGGACTGGGGTTTAGCCCTAATTGCCTGAGGACTGATTTTCTGCCTGTTCAAGCTGGTTATTGTTTTTCAGGGTTGGATACCAGTTTGCTGCCCGCAGACCTGAGATTTGGTGCCAGCAGACCAGAGGCTCAGCAGCTCATGATGTTTTGCACCATTATGACTTACTAAAAAACTAAATACCTGCAGATTGAGATTGAGGCAGCAAACTCCTTGGGCAGACAGAAAAAATCCGGTTTATATCAAAATTCCTAGACATAATTTCCAAACGGTGGCACCCAAAGCTGGGATCCTAAAGCGTCTTAAGACAAGCATGGTCTTTATCCGCCAATTTCACCAGTTTAATACTGGGACCCTATTGCAAGCAACACCAGGGGTTTTGCACTGTTTTTTCTTTAGTCTCATATTCTAATTTCCATCTTAATTATCAGAGGAATTTCCTATAGCAGAGTGATTTAAGTAGATGGTTACATCCATATCCTAGTACTCTGTACCTTGAATAAACTGTGAACAACAGGGCCAGAGGTCAAGTGTTTTTATAGTTACCTGCCAAGTGCAGTCATTTTAAATAATCTCCCTTTCTCACAGTGGTACTGATTTTGCTGGATTTCCCTAGGAAGGAAGGATGAGAGATCATTTAATTAGAGCGCAGATTTGGGTGTCAGGGCTCAGTGCCAGCCTCTGTGATCAACCTCCTCTAAAGCCAGGAGCACACTTCACAACGGCTCTGGGGTCAGCTAGATGAGAGCAACTGGTATTTTCTCCCTATTAAGTGCTGGACCCAAAGCATGGCACCTAATGTAAACACCCAACTACTAATAAAATTCAACCCAAAATCTCAAAACAACCCGCTGCCACACATGCACTCCAGAGACAGTACTCAGAAGATTAACGTTTCAAAACTTAGCTCTCAGGAGCTGAGGAGCACTGGCACGAAGGTTGCCCATGCAATCACATTTGAGCCCTCTGGTGCGTTCACTTAAGGATATAGTCTTTAATTACTGAGCTGCTTTTGCTGCCAACACTTCATTCAGCATTCCGTTTGACAGGCTCACCCAAGGCACAGCAACTCTGTTTTACCCGCTCCGGTCAGAACGCGGCCGCACGCATTATTTACTGACTACTCTTAAGTTCCAGCTCAGAGAACAAAAATTCTTAATTTTGCTGGCAGATTTCCTGTAGCATTTAGTATTAAGCACTCGCATACTTCTGAAGCAAGGTTATTTATTTTCAGCATCACTCTACTGATGAGAGAAGGGTGTATGTCCTCTGCTTTGCAGGTAAGAAGTGAGACTGTGCCAACACACTAAGGCCAAAAAGTCTCCATTAATTTGAGGTACCAAACTTAAGGTGTTTCTGGTGTAATTTTTTAAAAAAACACCCCAAAATGACAAAAACTCCCCAAAAACCCAAATAAAAAAACCAAACCAAACAGCCCCGCACAAAGATTTACACATGCAGTCAGAGAAACATTGTAAAAAAGGTAAAAAAGTATCTTTAGTGATTTGAACAGCTTCACACAAGGCAGTTTTCTTCTACGGCAAAGGAAAACAAAATCCAACTCCAGCAATCAATAATCAATTTCTCTAAGAATAAAAAGGTGTTTTTTCCCACCAATATAAATCCCCTGCATTTCTGCATCAAAGAACAAATGGTTCTACCAGACAATATCCATCAAATCATGCCCCTAAAACACTTTGTGCACTGAAGACAACATGCATGCACACAAGAAGTGCTCACTAACTCATGAACCTCTGAAAGGTTCTCTCCCTTTCAGTACCTCTTCAGTCATGGAAGGTGAAAGTCCCCCACCTGAGACCTTAGGAGATTAAAGAGAGAAAAAACACCCAAGTCATCACATTTAGGCATTTTACTGCCAAGTAGTACATCCCTCAGAAACCTCACTGATGATTCAAAGCTTGACATTCTCTTGGTCCCATCAGTTCAGAACAGGATTTCAGTATTTCCACAATATATTTCACTATTGATAATAGTTATGATTCTGCGTAAGTCAAAAAGTCAATCAAGTGTAACCACTTCAGTGAAACCTGTCAGCCTTCCCTATAAACATGGCTTTCAAATAAATAGAGACAATCAATCAACATTCACATATTCAATCTATTTCCAGTACAGAAACTGTAAATCAAAGAACTAGATATAACACAGGCAGATATTAAGCAGAAAATATTTCAAATTCCTTGAGCAGTGGCTCTCACAGAAAAGTGAGCCATTATCTACAGTCATACTGCCCAGGGATAGCAACACGTACTTCAAGAAGATAATTCAGAAGTGATTAAAAAGTTGTGGTTTTGAAAGACAAAATAGCACATCTGCATGGGGAATGTACCTGATATCTGTAACAACAGCTTTGGCAACTAAAACTTTCAAATTGTGCAACAGCACAGACACAAGACACCAAATCTCAAATATCTTGCAAAACATTACGGCAGCATTGTACTTATTCGTGTTTGTTAGTCTAGGAGTTCTAATAGAGAGGGATCAAAAGAGCAAGGAAATACGGTTCCATGTCTTTTTGCATATTCGAGATAGCGTGCAAACGTAGCAGCTCATTACCACAGCTTTCTTCCTATCAAGAGAGGCCAGCAAAACTATGATTGAGAAAACAGGAAAGCATTCTTAAGTGAGATTAATTTGACGCTTTCCTCCACTACAGTTTTAAGAATGACAATTTAGAATCCCACACATTAAGCATTTCTCTTAAAATGCAGATGTATGACTTAACAAAGAATACTAAAAAATACAAACAGTCATTTGAGTTCAAAAAGCCCAACAGTTTTACTGTTGCTCTTCACTGCCTAACAGCTTCAGATTCTCAAAATGAATTATACACACTTCATTTTGCATTTCTTGGCCACTTAAAATTCTTATGGATGTAAACAGGAAACCTAACCAGAAAAGGCAGCAAAGTATTTTAGAACAGGTTCTGATAATAGCTTGCTTTATCAGTCCACAACACAATACCCTAAACTCTGCAAAATAACTCAGTGATAAACGAGTGTGTGTACACATGCACAGCTGCACACCAACTTCCTACGCAGGCCATCAAGAAAGTAAGAAAAAGTAAGAAAATAAATTACATGGGTACCTTACGGCACACACAAAATTTAAAGAATACTTCCAGAGGAGAATTTATGTCTTCTGAAAAGATACTGGCTTTTCCTTCACATATGTAATCAGAGCCATTCTATTGTACTTACCAATATTCTGTTATCCACTTTATCTCCCTTGGTTTCCAGTTTTACTTTCTTCTTGACGGAAATTTTGATTTTCCTCCCAATAACATCCCTGACGCTTTCTGAAATAAAAGAAAATATCTTAGTTAAATACCTTCAGTGTCAACACAAGAAGGAAACAGATGCCACTGTCGAGTTTTCAGAAAGACTCAGAGCTATGTTGTTCAACTGCTTGCGCTCATGGAAGTCTCGTGCACATGAGCCAGTACTAAACACAACCTAACACAAGTACAACTAAGTATGCCATCTACACAATAATTTGTGTCTCCTATGATAGGATTATCGGTGTCATATGCCAGGATTCTAAACATAATTTGATGTTTCTTTCCAGTATTACTTACATATTAAAAGCATTCCCAAGACGTGCCACAGCACTGCTTAGCTCTACTCTGGGAAAATGCAACTAATTTCTCACTGCTATTATTTGTACCTGAAAAGCTTGCTAAAGCAAATTAGCTCCTTGCATTGCACACGTTTTAACCTTTTGTTAATACCAGGGAAGCTAAATGGGTCAGGCAATGGAAGAGCAACTGTTCACACATTTTGCACTCCGTGCATTTAAGTAGCGAAGCAAACCAAGCAGACATCCAGATAGTAACACCTGGCAGCTATGCAGAGGATGCTATGGACACAACACTGGTCTTGGTCCAAATCCCAGCGACAACGTAGCCACCTCACGGTGCCAACACCAAAGTTACATTAGTTGCCATAATGTTTTAATATGTACATGCATACACATGTATACACCGTCTCTGCCAAGCACGACACGAACTAGCTTTTCCCCTGGACATTTGCACCCTGGCCTGAAGGGAACATACAGGGAACTGTGTCTAGAAAGCTTATACAACTACTGACACTGATGTAATTGAGAGATAAACAGAGGAGTTCATCTAGAAGAGCCAATTTGGCACCTTCCGTAAGTTTCACTCCCCAGCCCCCAATGAAAGGGAATGAGAAAGAAATCTTTTAAACACATTAACCTATTTCCAGCCCTACAACTGGCATCTGTAAAGGGCAAGTCTCCACCCTCTCCAGACACATACACTTTGCCCTAGGGCACGCTGAAGTTTAAAGGCAAAAATTAAAGATAATAGGCTATTCCTAAGGCTTTTAATTATAGTGCTCTGTATAGCGCTTTTCTGCACAATTTTTATCCAGTAGTCAGAAGACGTTAGCACAAACAACACACCATTTATTAAGCCTGGATGTTTAACCAAGGCCACAGCGTTCTGCCTGCAGGGCAGAAGGGTGTGCAAGTCAGAAACGTGGCTGGTCGTAGAGACTCTTCACCAGAAAGAGCTCTTTCTGCAGAATCGGCATGTTTTCCCCAGGAATTTTAATTTTCCTATCAGGAAACAAAAGGTCCTCGGTAGCAGCGGCTTGCGCAGCGAGAAGCCTGTCCCAAGCCGCGGCAGACCCGTGGCAGGCAGCCAGCGCGGCCGGCTCCCGGAGCAACCGCTTGGTCAGGAGCCAGGCTGCAAGATCCCGGAGCAGCCAGGTTAGCGGAGCCCAGCGGAAAGTCCTGCCCGATGTGAACTCTTCTCCCAAGGCTTCCTCTCCCATGGGCAATGCCCAATTCTGGTCTTTCTGTCCCTGCCTGGGAACTCAGAAGCAAACTGACCACAGAGTCTTTTTCATGAAGTCCTGTCTCCTTGAAGAAGGCATTGCTGCTGTCTTTGCTATTTCGCCTCCACTTGCAGCCTCTGCCTTTCGGTTTCTCCTCTCCCACAAACAGTTCCAAGTGCCTACATCTAGCAAGGGACTTCCTCCTTAGGCATCTGCATGGAGAAACCCTCTTCCCTTTGCTGTCCCACAGGTTCCACACAGCAGAAGTGGGAACGACTGCAAGCCCTCAGCTCCGGCACTCTTACTCCCAACAAGCCATAGGGAGAGAAGGGGCCTGGGATTCCAGACTGCACAAAGCATCATCAGGATGTCAGCTCCTCAGTAAGCTCTATCTCCTTGAAAGGGCTAGAAACGCTACTTCAAAGAGATGAGATACAGAGTTCATAGATACTCTCCATGTGACTGAAGACACTTCCCTCCACACTGCGTGGCAAGTGGACTCACAAGGCAAATTTTCAGACTGAGAGATGGAAACATAACATTAAGGTTCACATTTTAAAGTGTTCATCCATTTGTAATGCTGGAGACTTCAGACATCCATACCTCAGAGGAGTGGATCCAGGTAAGCCAACAGTAAGAGAGGGTTTCTTTGAAAACTATGACCTACAAGACCTGACAAAGGTCACACGGGAAGTGAGTAACAGAACAAAACCTGCAGTTCAAACACTCCTACCCCCAGTTTAATTTCCACACTCCAATCACTCTGTGTTAAAGCAGATCCTTTCATCCTGCTCTCACAACATGGTTATTACAAAAAGCCTATTTAAAGGTTAAATTTTAACATGTAGACACCAAAATACTGCTAGAAATTAAACCAGTTTGCATGAACAGATTCCCACACCCCAGAATAGCCCTTGACAAATCAAGCTGAGTGGGTGCAGGGCATCAGGGCTGGGGGGGTAATTCTTAAGATTGTTCAAAGCTACCAGAGGAGGGAATGTGTGAAGATGCCCATCTTATTCTTCCCAGTAATATGCCACCACACCTCACCTATAACACTAGCGTGCAGACCCATGGTGAGTAAGAAATACTGTGTATTAGCACCTCAGACATGCCTGGCCACTTTAAAACAGAAAAGGTCCATGGTTTTGACCATAGCTACCCCTAGAACACTTCCCAGCTCATCACTTCTTAGCAGTAAGCTATGGACTACAGTCTCTCTGTAAACCACACGGTTTGGAGACCTAAAGGACTGCAAAACAGAGTTATTTTGATGCAACAGAAAAAAAAAATCTGCAGCAGCTGCAAATGTCCACCCAGATTTTACCAATATTTTATAAATGCTAAAACCAGTTGCTGACTGAAGAAACTGAAGGAAATGCAACAATGTAAATTACCTAGGTAAGGTCTGAAGGATTGTATTCAATGCAACATGTACCTTGTTGCCTGACAAATTTCACTTTCCATCTGTCATTACAACAACACTTTAAATTATTCTAATGCTGGTGAGATCTTTAGATAGCTCTTCAACAGGCAAAACCAAAGGAAATTCGGCCTGAACAAGGTAGCTGAGGACCTGGAGCATCAGATCTGTTATCCCCAAATGACACTGCTTACACACACGCCGCGTTAACGATCCATTTATAGGAAGCTCCCCAAAAGCGGTGACAGCATTTTCGCCATCACCTGTGACTTCCAAAGCGTATACCATGCAGGACGGGGGCCCGTGTGCATGGGGCCATAAAACTTTAATTACAAATACCCTCACTCCCTCCTACGTACAGAGGAAAACGAGTCTTAAACTGCGCAAAACCCGGGGAGATAAATAAAAAAGCACCCAGCGGAGCCGCAGCCCGTGCCGCCAGGCTGAGGCGCTCCGAGGACGTGCCCCGGGCGGGCGGCGGTGCGGGGGGCCGGGGCAGCTTCACCGCGCGTCTGCCAGCGCTCGCAGCCTGCCGGCACCCCCGGACAGACCCCTGCGGAGAGGGGATACACACTGTGCCCCGCGGCGGCTCCCGAGCGCTCAGTCCCTGCCCGCGGCCGCCTCCCTGCTGCCCGCCGCAGCCCCGCAGCTCCCGCCCGCCCATTCCCCGCAGGCAGCAGCGCGGCCTCGCCGCCCCCCGCCGGCTACTCCGAGTCCCTCCAGCCCCGCACGGA
>VZTI01004400.1:2208151-2270230 GCA_013397865.1 Struthidea cinerea
GGGGCCATCTGCCGGCAGCCGCGGGCGCCGCGGCTACACCGGCCTGGCCCGGCCCCCGCCACCGAGGTGCCACCTGAGGCGGCAGCAGCACCGGCCCTTACCAACAGACCGTGCCTTCCGCAGCTGCACCCTCAGGCTTTGCCCCGCGGGAATTCTCCTCTGGGTTCATTAAAACGGGTGTATGATACGGAGGGGGTGGTTGTCATTGTCAGGTCAGTCCTCGCCGCCGGGGAAAGGGATTGCCCAATTCCTTTCCAGAAGAGCTGGATCACTTCGAGACCTGGAAGAGGCTAGCCTTTGGTCCAGAACTCATCTGCCTCTCCCTCGCTCGGTCACCTTATCTCCATGGGGACGGCGGCTGCCTCGGCACCTGTTGTGAGATAACGCCATGGCTAGAGACGGCTTAGCAAACTCCTTGTGCAGGGAGCCTCGGTGTTGCTGAGCCTGTGCCACACTGAAGGGAACCAAACATGCCTCCTTTCTCAGGACCAAATTAAAATCCACAAGTTGCAGCATTTTGCTTGTTGCACTGTGCCATTGAGGATTTTTTGTCATGCGGTAACAGCCACATTACAGAAACACAGCACGTGAGCTGCCTAATTTCACCCATAAATACAAGCACAGAAAGATGCTTATTGGATGAGAGCAAAGGAAGAACAAATGGAAATTCTTCGGCTTGCTTCTGGTAGTGATGCCTGGTTTCAGTGAAAGGATCATTTTCACTGCAGCAGGACTGTGATTGGTCGCCCTCCATCCCAAAGGGGTGGATTACTGCATAAACCTCATGTTTCAAACACTCTACAAGTGCGTGGTGGATCTGGGAGATCAAAGTCATTTATGTCTAATTAAGAAGTCTGAAATGCATTAAGTGAGAGCAACAATGTGAATCCAATAAGTTATTTTGCTAGTACAGTACCACACTGCTGCATCCCTGTGTGTCACGGACTGCTGTATACCGTGGTCTTCAGCGGAAACATAACCACTTTGAAATTGGTGTCACTTGTCAAATAAATGTATCATGTTTTCTCTTGGCACCAACCAGATCTCTAAATTATGTCAGAGATGATTTTACCAACACAGATAACATTACTACCGAGATGGATACGATTTGCACTCTTTACAGTTTGCTGTTTACGTGTAAAGAATAAACACATCCTTTAAAGAAAATAAACAAAAAGTGAATATATTAGTAAAAGAATAAAGTAAGCTGTGTGCTTTTAATATACAACAATGTCAATCAATCCTATCTGGATATGAATATACATCTCTCAATAAAATGCACTGTATTCCTTTTCTCTTCTCTTTTCCTTACTGTAGCTGCATCTTTTTATGATGGATGCAGAATACCTGCTGACCTCTTCCTTTCCTTTCTGCCAATTTTTCCTCGTGGCTCAGCAGAAAACTGCATTTCTTGCTCACTTGCTACACATAGGCTTTACTTCCACCAATGAACGTGGGCCTGGATTCTTTGTTTTGGCAGGAAACAAAAAAAAAAAAGGAAAATTTCATATCTTTTCTAATACCCAGGAGGGAAAGTTAGACAATCAAGTCTGCATAGGAAAGGCCATGTAATTTCATACAGTTACTGAGGTATTGAGCCTAATTCCCTGTCTTCGGCTAAGGCTTCTGGAAAGATAACTTTTATTCCATCACTATTCACCTGTTCTACAAAAACTGTATCTTTTTGGATCTATGATCTCTTAAGCATGACAATTTCTCATGCTACTGCACCACTGTCTTGTTTCTGACACAGTATTTCAAGCATGGACCTTGCCTCTTTGGCTGCTACCAGGCATCCACAGGGGTCTCAGCATGCATCAGCGGCAAAAATGATGGGCTGCTTCCATGCCTGCCTGCCTGCCTGTAACATTTTGCTGGACTACTGCTAGCACCTCCTCCACTCCAGTGTCCTACCATGAGCTGACAAATATGGTGAGCTGAGGTTGTGCAAAGAAAAAAAAAAAGAAGAACGAATGATGGCAGGGCTTTTTTTGTTTTGGTTTGTGTTTTTTAATTAGCAGCACTACAGGCTAATGAAGTAGCAGTGCCAAGGCTACTGTATAATTCCTGCTTTGGTGCTTAGGAGGTGGACCTGGTTCAAGGTAGGGAAGGTACAAACTAAACTCAGGTGGATTAGTGCTTCCAAGACTAGGTTCAATCAGCAAAATGCATAGTTTCCCATTCCTTGTTCCCTAGACAGGAGGTAGAACATGATTGCCCAGGCAGGCTGCTGCTCCTGCTCTCCAACTACAGTAACGCCTAGGTATTGACACTATCACAGTCTCAGTCTGGCCTGTGAAAACAAGGGCGTTTCTAATCCCAAGGGTCTACCTCCCAGTGCAGAGAGGTCTGGACCACCATCCCAGAGATCCCAAGCAATCAGTGCCCAGAGTCTCCAGAGACTCTTCTCCACAGTTTACAGGCAAAGCCTCACCATGGAGAGTTTGCTGGCTTTGTAAGAAGGCGTGATTTTCATCCTTTCCTGTTGACCCTTATTCTCCACCAGTCAGTTCAGCAGAGATGCAGTTGTCACTGGCATCTTTCTCAGCGGCAAGGATGCGTGAAGAAGTTCAGCCCCCTACAGCAAGTCATCCATATCCACTTGTTGCAGTACTGACACATGGGCAAGGACCTTGCTTATCAGGTGGAAGAATGCAAAGCCATTTATTGCGCACTCAGAATTCCTTAAATACCAGCACCCAACATCATATAAACAGGAAAGATGTTCACCACGGTGTCCCCCAATCACCTGGGGTATTGCACAGATTTTACCTATTATGGTAATAGGTAAACAATACCCTATAAGGCTGCCAACTACAATTCACACTTCTCATAGGCCCAGTCTGTCCATAAACCCACAATCCTCTCTCAGTCCATCCCCGGTGACCTGGATGCACTCCCAGGGTCACCTCCGGGCCCAGGATAGAGCCCCTCTCTCTGATCCTCAGGGCCTATCTCTCTTCCAGCACATAGTGCACTCCAACAACTTGTGGCTGTTTACCACTTTCCATGTTGTGCCAGTGTGAGAAATTGTTTTACTGTCTTGTAACCTGAACACAGGGTGAAGGTTGGGGCAGAAGGGGGATTTTTGTCAATTCAGTAACTGAATTTTAATTGTGTTTTATCCTTCCTTGCCTGCCAGTAGAGGCACATCAGCACAGCTGAGGAGAACAGATGTGCCCAATTTAAATGGCAACAACCGAAGCAGATGCAGACGGGTTTCCTGTCTGATCTCAGTGGCATTCCCCTAACTCTCAGGTGCACTTCATGCCCTGGCTGCTCCCAAGCAGTCCTGGCTGTGTTTGCAGGGCCTCATAACCTCACTTTAGTGGCACTGATGCAAATGATCACAATGTTGGTGCCCTAGTTAGGATCACACTCCAGTAGAATCATATCATCAAGGTAGGAAGAGACCTTTAAGATCATCAAGTACACCTGTCAGCCCAGCACTACCACTGAAACCTGTAAACCACACCACCCAGCACCAGATCCAGACGCTTCTTAAACACCTCCAGGGACAGTGACTCTACCATGTCCCTGGCCAGCCTATTCTGAAGTCTGACCACCTTAACAATGAAATATTTTTTCCAATAACTAATCTGAATCTCCCCTGTCTCATCTTAAGACCATTTCCTTTAGTCCTCTCGCTGTAGGCACGGTAGAAGAGACTGGCTCCCACCTCAGCACCATCTCCTTTAAGGTAGTTGTTGCAGTGCAGTAGCAGTGCAACGTTGCGTATCACACGTGCAGCAGGCACACGGAGGATGGAAAGAGGCTACCTTGTCTTCTGCCAGAGCAGAAGATCTTTGGAGTCATTTTAAAAGTCTTTCAAAGGGTAACAGATTTGCCTGCCAAAGGAATGGGATCTGTGGGGTTTTGTTGAAGATACTTTTTTTCTAAAGGCTGCTCACGTTGTTGTAGTTCCTGGCATGACAGAAATGCTGATGAGGGTAGTGGGCCGGATCGTGTGTGGGTTAGATGGCTGCAGGGGATGTTGCAGCATCCAGAGCTTGTATTTAACTGACAGTAACAGAGCAGGGAGGAACAAGGAGCTTCAGAAGACATTGATCAGCAAGACATTGACTCAGAAAGGGCTGTGGAGGGGAAATGTCCTCAAAACTGCAGCCTTTGTGCATCAGATTAACCATTAATTGCACGAAGTAACTTTTGATGGGCTTCTGACTCCACCTCTTGCAGGTCTATATTATCACAGCACCTCACAACCTGTACTAATATACAGCATAACATATTCCTTTTTCCCAGCCTGTCTGCTGCCCTTGTCCTCCTTCTCAGCCTAAATCCTGTCGTCTCCTGCAGAAAAGGCAGGTGTCAATATGAGTTTTTGCCAAACCATGTACACTGTCATAAGGCAGGGTATTTATAGTCTCAAGTGTTGCATGTCCTCCCTGCCAACTTCTCTGGCCCTTGTATAATGGCTTTAGCACTGACAAATCTCAGGTTTTTTTCTGAGAAGCAGTAGAATGAGGTCATCCACATCAGGAAATGATCAATTCAATGATCCTGCTGAAGCCAGTGGAAAGATTTCGGGTGCCAACAGCAGGTGTCAGACTGACATTCAAGTTACATCCTGGAGTCATGCTGCTGCATCATGGTGGGAGAAACCAGGAGATCCAATCTGATTTGCAAAGCTGCCTTGCAACCTGGAGTAACAGCTTGGAACATCCTGTAAAAGACAGAACGTCTCATAAAAAACAGATAGATATAGATATAAATGTAGATAGATGTAGATATAAATGACCCAGGTTTTCCAGTTGCATTTCTAGCAAATTCAAAGGTTAGAATGCCTTTGAATTTGTTTCCTGCCCTGGTTGAAGGCAGACAGAACAGGGCCATACTGTACCAGCCAGCCAGGAGTTTCCAAGACCAGTGTCATTTAAGGAAGTGTTTCATTTCAATCACTGCAACTATTATGGGCATTTTTAAGACCAAAAGGCAGCTAATTTGCTACTGTATAGAAGTATATGAAGCACAACTGAGACACGTACTTCCAATTATTTCTGAGCCCAGTTGTTCATGAAATCTACCCATCCGTGCCAGCTTTATTTCCACTCAGCCTAAAAATAATTTATAGCACTTCCAATTTTGGGATCTCTCCAATTGTTTGTTTGTTGTAATTTTTACCCAATATGTATATTTCTGTTCATTGTCTATGTGTGGTGATAACATTAAATGTGATACTTAGGTCTCTCACATCGATCACATATGTTTGGAAACCTGTAGATATTCCAGGACTTGGGGATCCTTTAGCATGAACCTTTAGTTAGGAAAAGAGCAGAAAACAAACAGCTGGCCAATTGCACAATGATAAATATGTCATATATTGCTGGGTGATTGGATGCCTTCTTTGCATTTTCCCCGTTGAGACAAAACTGATAGGGAGAAATGCATGTCTTACATCAGACCTAGTTTGGTAAAGGAAATTACACACTTTGTAAGTAGTCTCCTGTTGTCATCTGTGACTGAGTCTTTTCAAACCCTTTACTCCATATGCTCATATGATTATCTCAGTACCTTGCACTAAAAAAAAAATGCATTTTGTCTTGATTTTGAATAGGGTGAATATAAATGCAGCAGCAAAGATGTATGTTTTGATAAGGCATACTTTGATGGTAGTGTCAGGAAGAGAATTACGAAGGGCAGTTGACGCCTCATGAAAATCTTAAAATGAAAAAAATCTATTCAGAATAATTGTGGTTACTCCACTGTGTTTGGAGGGGGGAAGGGATAAAACCAGGCTCACTGGAGATAAGCCTGGGAGCAGCACGTCGATGTTTGAGGGACAAAGCACCAGTGAGGTCCTTGTCTGCTGACTCAGCGGAGATAGAGGATGGAGATCCACGCAAGGGTGTGATGACTGATGTGTTAGAAATCACAGAAGTGCCTGAGAATGGTCAGGTAGGAAATGGTCAGGTCAGGAGGGCTTCTCCCTCCATAAAGGTGGCAGGACCAATATCCCAGCTGAGGTACATCTAAACCAATGCATGCAGCACAGGCAATAAACTGGAGGAACTGGAAGCCACACTGCAGCAGGAAAACTATGACGAATTTCCACCACAGAAACATTGTGGGATGACTTGAACAACTGGAGTGCTGCAAGGGATAGCTATGAACTCTTCAGAGGGAATAGGCAAGGAAGGAGAGGGGGTGGGCTAGCCCTGTGTGTTAGTGAGTGTTTTGGTTGTCTGGAACTTAGTGATGTTGATGATATGGTTGAGTGTTTATGGGTGAGAATCAGGGGGAAGATCAACAAGGCAGATATCCTGGTGGGAGTCTGTTATAGACCATACGACCAGGATGAAAATCCAGATGAAATATTCTGTAAGCAGCAGCGAGAAGTCTCACAATCACTGGCCCTTGTACTCGTGGCAGACTTCAACTTACTAGACGTCTGCTGGAAACACAGCAAAGAGAAAATAGTTTAGGAGGGTCCTGGGATGTGTGGAAGACACAGCTGGCAAGGGAACTAGGGAACGCACCCACTGGACAGGTTGTTTTTAAGCAGAGAAAGAAGTGGTGGGTGATGTGATAGCTGAAGCCTGTCTTGGGCAGAGGGGAGGTTTAGATTGAATATTAGGTGAAATTCCTTCACTTAGAGGGATGTCAAGCATTGGAACAGACTGCCCAGGGAAGTGGTGGAGGCACTCTCCCTGGAGGTATTTAAAAGATATGTAGTTGTGGCACTTAGGGACATGATTTAATGGTGGACTGGGCAGTGCTGGGTTAACAGTTGGACTTGATGATCTTGGACATCTTTTCCAACCTAAATGATTCTAGGATTCTATGATTATTTTATTGTGGATGCTGAAAAGCTTTGGTAGAGAAATCTTTCAGCTTTCTGCAGCGTTCTGTGAGAACTTTGCAGTTCTGACAGAAGCTATGAAAAACACTGCTATGGGTTTTTGTAAACTCACTCTTTATCTTGCACCTGGGTTTGTTGTGCAAGATTGTTATGGTTCTAGCTTTCTAATATTTTGGAGTAAGTGTCTTAAAGCTTGACCAATCCCCTCAAGGGGTGGATGGCCGAGCACCCAATTGTCTTATGCCATTCAACACACTCTTTGCGAACCCTGTTATAAAAGATGAATTAATTAATTAGTAAAGAGCCAGAACTACTTCCCTTCTGAAATTGCCGTGCCATTCCTTGCCATCAGTGCCACTCACAGCGACATTTTATCATCTATTTCCATATTCCTCTTGCTTCAAACATTTTTAGTGGGCGTATTTGTGTAAAGCCAGGATCATTGTTGCTTAAGAGCTCATTTGCTTCTGCTGCTTAGCTCTCCTTCATGAAAGCATAATCCTCTACATATCCCATCACATTTAGACACTTAGAATTTGTGTAACTTCGGATGTTGAACTAGGGGCAAAAGCAGAAGATTCCTAAACACACCATTTATACTAGCATCCTGTTTTCTCTGTTCTGTACAAGGCATTACTAACAACATGTGGAAAACACTCAGCAAGATACTGAATGGAAACTTAGCATTTTAAAGCATTTAAAACAGATGTGTGAGCCTTGCAGCTACTCAGGTCACCTGTCACTCAGGCAAGCTCCACCATTTTTAGGGTATGTGAAATCTCATCTCTCCTCTACCTGGAGACTTTGATCATGTCAGATGTCTCAGCAAGCCTGTTTTTCTTACCCTTGACTCCAACTTAATGGATCAACATTCCCTGATTGGTTTCCAGCCCTGTGATATTAACTAGTCCCTGTAATCAAGGTGGTGAAACTCCACAGACATTATTTGCACTGGCTGAGGTGACTGAAGGAGAAGACAGATTTTCTTTGTAACAGTGAAGCGGATGAAATGAACCTGTATAAAAATAAATCTGAAGTAGTTCTGACCTAAATTTCAAACTGAGCATGATTCTCTCTCCTTTTTAGTAGTTTGAGCATCTCTCTCAGCCTTTACTATTCTTACTTCTTCCCCTGCAGAAACTAACAGCCTTTCCATCAATACCAATACCTTCCATTCAACCTAGCAACCTCTGCTACAAGAAATATGTTCTTTAAATCTCAAAAAGCTTTCTCAGAGGCAGCACATTCTGCACAGGTCACTGACCATATGGTGTGTCAACAAGAACCTTTAAGAGAGCATGCTAAGCCTAAATGGTGAGACACATAACCCTCCAGCTCACGCTGGGATAGCCTGAGAGACAAGGGAAAAAAGGGTCAGAAGTGTGGAGGAAAAGTTATCTTGGACTATACTGCTTTGGGACTAGAAAAAGTTGATTATATAGTGACTAAAGAGAACACTGGCAGCAATTACATGTGAATTTTAAGTGCAAAACAAGCTTTCTAGCTACACTGAGCTATCAACCTTTTGAATTTCAGCCACTTTTATGAAAAATTTGGGATGTGGCTACAACATGCGGGAGTCTCCTTTCACACACAAGACCTGAACTCTGATGTGTGCTGTAGCAATAATATTTGGTATGGTACTTCTGCTCCCTTTGCACAAGCTTCTTCCCACGGAGGAGCTTGCACAGTACAGTCTGAGAACCTCTGCACACTTATGTTGGTAAACCATTTACAGAACTCTTGCAGAATGGTATTGGAAACTAAAATTGTGTTGGTCTTTTTCACAGACCCGAATATTGCTCAGCTTGGTACAGTACTATTCAGGGGGACTAATTTTTTTCTTTGCACTCAAATTTGCACCCACCTTGCAAAATCCACAGTTATCTCTAGCTTCATGAGAACTCCATGTGAGGATGAGATCTTCCTAGAGATCTCCTCGCCATTTCCAGAGTGCTCAGAGTTGCCCTAGATGTTTTGTAAAATAAGGTAAGGAACAACAGTCATCTCTGGACAGCTTATGAAAGTTATACAAATAAAATATAGAGGAATTAGCAAGGAGGGAAAGCAATGTGAGCAAACTGCAAGAATGTCCTAGCTGCATGTTCCTAATATAAAACAGCATCAGATGTGGTATTGCAATGTAATAGGAATTTACTGGCAAAATGAGATTGCCATTTCTGGGTCTGGCCATAACAGGATATTAACGTAAGAGTTGACTAACACAGTAAAGTTGAGGTCACATCAGGTTTTCTGGATGGATATACTTCAGCAATAACTTGGAGAAAATTATTTTTAAAGTGCTATTTTTCATGTTCAAATCGTCACTCTTCAGACCTGAAAAAAAATCCTGTGCAATAGGATTATCACCAGCACACACAACCTCCTTTCATCAGTGTACACGCATATGTTCCTCTGAGGAGGTTTGCTTCCACATATGGCCATTTCACTCTTAGTGAAAAATGGTATCTTTCGGCTATTAATTCCAAGCCCTATTTTTAATTCCTAAAAGGGCCGGTATATGGGGACAAGTGCCACCACTGATCCAAAAGTTGTGAGAGGTTTTGGGTTGCTACATGGGCAAGAAACAGTTCTTGCCATTCATTGTGGCCCTCAGGGTACTGCAAGGAAGTCTACCAACAACTATGGGTATCACTTCACATCCCAGTTAGGTGTTCTGCCTACCAGCAGAAAAAAAAAGAGGTAAAATTTACATCAGTAGCTTTAAAAAAAGCGACTGGCCACACCACATGTGTGAAAAGAAAGGCTGTTTTTCTATTAATAAATTGAATGGCCCAGTGATAAGTACTGAGACCAGCTCCGGGATCCTCAACACAGAAAGGGTATAGACCTGTTGGAGTGAGTCCAGAGGAGGAGCATGAAGATGATTAGAGTGCTAGAGCCTCTCTGCTATGAAGAGAGGCTGAGAGAGTTGGGGCTGTTCAGCTTGGAGAAGAGAAGGCTCCAGGGAGACCCTGTTGCAGCCTTTCAGTACCTAAAGGGAGCTTACAGGAAAGCTGGAGAGGGAGGGACCTTTTATAAAGGCATGTAGTGGGATAAGGGGCAATGGTTTCAAACAGGCAGAGGGCAGGTTTAGATCAGATATTAGGAAGAAATTATTCACTGTGAGGGTGGTGAGGCACTGGAAGAGGTTGCCCACAGAGGTTGTCCCATCCCTGGAAGTGTTCAAGGCCAAATTGGATGGGCCTCTGAGCAACCTGGTCTAGTGGGTGGCATCTCTGCCCATTGCAGGGGGTTGAACTAGATGATCTTTAGGATCCCTACCAACCCAAACCATTCGATGATTCTGTGTTGCTGGGTGATAAGAATGATGAGCATGTAGGGGCTTGTGTCTGTGCTAATGAGCTCCCTCAGCCTTCAAGGCTCTGTGGAGCACCTTAGTCACTATGCAGTGATGGAGCGTTGTTTACTAGCTGGCACTTGGCAAGCTCAAATCCAGGAGCAGTTTTTAATGCAATGTTTGCTTTTCAGGGCTGAGAGGGGTTCCTGGCATGGTTTATTTCTGGAGTATACACTAAGCCTAAGCATGCTCAGTCTCTCCTCCCTTGCATGGTGAAGGGTGCTCAGAGAACTTCTCCAATACAGTGAAATCACCAGACATTTTCTGCAGAGGCAGTGATCTGAAGCCAGCAGCACCAAAGGAACATTTTGAGAACAGTAGGAGGAAAAACGCTTGTAAAATTCCTGAGATAAGCCACAAATATGACGAGGTTGCGGAAAGAAAGCCTGCCTTGAAGTTCCATGGAATGCCATCAGCTAAAACAGCCTAAAACATTTCTGCTCACCCAGTTACCACATTTCATTTCTGGCTGTGCTGGTTTTGGCTGGGGCAGAGTTAATCTTCTTTGCCGCAGCCTATATGGTGCTATGTTGTGGGGTCTTGATGAACATCGTGTTGATAATAACACAGGTATGTGATAGCTACTGCTGAGCAGTGCTTACACGGCGTCAAAGCTGCTTTTACTTCTCACATGGATGCAATGAGTGGGCTGGGGGTGGGCAGGAGGTGTGGAGGGGACAGACACGGGGTGGAGCTGACCTCTGTGACAAAAGGGACATCCCATACCATACAATATAACGATCAGCAATAAAAGCTGGGAGGAGTTTGCCAGGGCTGCTGTTGTTTGGGGACTGGCCAGCCACTAGTTGGCTCGAGGACAGCAATTGCTATTTCTTGCATCAGTTGTCTTTTTTGGGTGTTTTTTTTTGTTGCTTTCTGTGTGTGTATGTTTGTGGGGGTTTTTTGTTTGTTTCTTTGTTAGTTTCCTTCCCTTTTTACTTATTAAACTGTGTTTATCTCAACCCATACATTTTCTCACTTTGCCCCTCCTCTCCCCCAACCCATGGCAGGAATGAGCAAGCAGCTGTGTGGGGCTGAGCTGCCCACCAGGGCTAACACATAACACCAGGCTGTTACAACTCTTTGCAGGGCTGTACTGAAATCCAGGTGAGAAGATCCGCATCAAAAACAAGCCAGTATATATTGAGATCACACTCATAAAGAGAAGACACTCCAGAAAAATCACAGATTATCTTTTAACTTGCTGTGAATGCTGTAGATCACTCTGCCATTTCTCTAATCTCAAATCACCATTGTGAAGACCACACAGTGACTAAATGTATTTGGTATTAGGAAAGAATTACCCACATAGTTCTTCAGAATGTAATCAGTGATGTGCAAAGCACAAGTTTATGAATAACTATTAGTTTCTAATCTCCAGCTCACATTTTGACCTCAATTACAGATGCCTTCCAGTCAGGGGAGCAGAAACAAGACCACATTTTATTTAAGGTAGGACATAAAGATTGCAAATAGAAAACTGTATGACTGGCTGTAACATTCACAGTTTGTAAACTGCTTTTCTGTCAGCAGTGTCAAAGGGTGTTATTTCTGTTCCCTGTCTGGATGATTTACATAACAAACTAGTACAACAAGAACAACTTATTTCACAATCAGCCTGAAGTTTGCTTTTAGCGTAGGAGCACCAGTTCTCATCAAGTTCAAGTGCTCAAATGATCTCTGAAAACAATTAATGGTTACCTCCCCAGTGGAATCATTAATTTCGTTAGAGATTTTTGGAAGCATTTTCCCCAGTCACCAACTTTGGCTGTCATTTTCTATAACACCATTTCTCAAAGCAAAAATATATCAGATTATTATGATTATGTGCAGTAAAACAAAGCAGTATCAGGGATGAGTTCTTCTTTAATTTTTTTCATCTTCATTTCAACAGAAAGGATCTATTTAGCAGCCTTCAGTCTGCCCCTAAGTGGTTAATGTAGTGTACAGAACAGGTTTTTATTACCCTTTCTTCCTTCCCTGCCTCACTGCACACATGCTCATCTTTTTTTTTCCTGCAACTTGATGCTTTTGGTTCCTTTCACTGTGTATTATCTGCTGCTGGCAGTAATCTCAGCTCTTCAACTGACAGCAAAATTATGAGGTGCTCAGCACAAGATGACAATTTTCCTTCCCTCATTCTAATTCATTTGTGCCACCATCAAGGAATCAGTGTCATCTTTTCAACACTTTAACAGCTCTCTGCTGATAGAAAGCATTAGCTCCCCATTCTTCAGCAAGAGGTCAAAAATTATTTTTGTTTTGTAACAACCCATTAAATTTTGTGCTTTGGAAAATTCCATTGCTCTCTGATTTCAAGCAGCTAGGCTGTTGTCTTGGTTGGCACAGAGGGAAGAGAGGTTTGCTGTGAGACACCAAGTGACACAGGCAGCTAAAACTCTTTCCCAGAGAGGACTGTATTCTACCACCAGCCTGGTTGATTACTTGCTCGCTTTTCTTTTTTTTTTTTTTTTTTTTTTTGCTTTCTTTTAAAAAACAATNTTTTTTTTTTTTCCTTTTTTTTTTTTTTTTTTTTTTTTTTTTTTTTTTTTTTGGCCTACTCTTAAGAAAAAGTCTCTTCGTTTCGGTGTTCATACAGAGGCTCCTGGCATTCTTTTTCTACCTTTACAATAGTATTTAACTAAATGTTGCCGTAGGCTTTTTGAAAGTTAAAAGAATCTGGGTTTATATATTACCAGACAAGATACCATCTCTTTCTGTATACAAGGCATGGCTTTATTCAGTCTTCTATGCAGATGAATTTATCTGGATAGACAAGTGAGTTCCCTTATTCCCAGGCAGCTTCATAACAGGAAGCCTTGGTCAGTGTCACACGCACTCATTTGCATTCAGTGTCACGGAAGCTGAAAATCTTTGTCAGACAACTTCCATTAAACTGTTCGGTGAGCAGGGCTGTGTTTCTGGTGGGTGTACAGACAGGTTACCGATAGGACCTTCAATAAGCCTGGCAGCAGACAGAGGGGTCTGCAGAGACTGAGGGGCTGTGCTGACCCTGCCAACATCCCCAGGCACTGGAGCAGAGCCCAGCTGACCAGCTCAGTTCAAGGACACATGAAGCTGGTGGTGACGCTCCTTGCGCTGCAAGCAGATATATGGTCCCGGGTTTTCCTACCTCTCTTTTAATTGCAGCATATTTAAATATGAAGGGTAAACCTTGGAATAAGTCAAAACCAAAATAAGGAGAATGAGAGATGGAAACAACCTGGTTAAAAATATCCCATACAGTGAGCATGCAGTAAAATATGCACACTGCAATGTTTGCAGATAGGGCTGGGAGGAAGCAGAGGTGAAAAACTGTGGGTTTGGGTGAAAATAGAAGTTGAAGAGCTAATTCAGCATTCACCTCAGTACTGTCAGAGCCCTGGCAGAGAAATCATCAGGACTCCTGAGATCCGCAGCAGTGATAGCAGGACACCCAAAGGACAGGGTTTGAGGAAGAGAAACCCATTCATTGGGACAGAGGTGGACGACAGAAAAAACCCCATCAGTATTTTGAAACTGTTGAGGAGATCCAGCTTTATTCTACTCCATCTGCCAGCCACAACTGCTTCATGCATCTCCAGGGAGTTTTGAGGAGTTCCTGACAAGGGGTATAGGCACTTCCGCCCCTTGCTGAGCATGAACAGTCTGACACAAATCAGGCTGACTGCTCCTTTCCAAGGGCAGTGTTGCAGGCACATTTCCCAGGAAACTAGGACCTCTGTGAACCTTTAGTTTATTACCGTTACCCTGGGAGTAACTGTGTATTTCCAGTTTTACATCAGACAGTATCTGAAATTAATGTTCTTTAATAAACAGCAAAATGTGTGTTGTCATCATCTCAGGGTGAACACTCATACAGTTAGACCTTTGGCAGACCTTATTTATGTTCTACCTGCACCTAAGAGTGATCTTCAGATTTTTTCCCATGCTGTCCTGTATTGTTGGATTGATGTATTTAGCCGTGATTCAACAAAAAGAGGGAAAAAAAAACTGCCACAAACACAAAGACTCTACTCCTCCTCACTCTTCCCAGCTGCACACACCCGATCGACTCATTTCCTTTCCCAGCAAAGGAATTAGGCCCCCGCGATGCTGTTATTTCCAAAACAAGGATGTTCAGCCATAAAACTTTTGCTTTTTGTGTTAGGGAAAATGTGCCAGATGTCCTTGCAGCACAAGGGAGCGGCCTGGACACAAGCACACAGCGTACACCAGTTAGTTTGGGGAGATGCAATATCTGCCAATGTATTTAATGCAACACGTGCCAGCACCACTGGGTGCAGAACGTGCCAAAGCTGAGACAGCAGGAGATGCTCACGCCAGGGGATGGAAGCTGCCCAGTGAAGTCTTTTCAGTGCCCTGTAGCACTTACAAAAAGTAATCTCTCCTGAAGTAACTTCCTGCTTCACCAGACTTGGGATCCTACTTTCCTTTTTTTTTCCGAGGGCATTAAATTATCATTTGCTTCTTATTCCCTTGGAAGACCCACCTAGTTTATGCTAATTCCCTTGTGAAGTGCAGCTTCTCCCTAGAGACCTTACACAGAGCTTGCAATGTTTTCTGTGTAAAGATGATTTCCCCATGAAATAGGCTTGATTTGAAAGAGGAACTGTTTCCTTGAGCTGCCAACTCAGTCAAGTCTCCAGCAGCTGAGCTGGCTTTCTTCCACCTTAAGCTGGAATGACGCTAGTAATCGTGGGTCGTGCTGAGAAGCTCCAGGCTCCGGCGCCTGTGTGACCGTGTGGCCGTCAGCTGACGCTCCAGGTGACAGCTTGGTCTATCGGGTGTCTCTAATGCCGTCACATGGGGGAACCCCCTGCAATGAAGGCAGGCAGAGCTGGTGGCGGCCAGTGCTGCAGAGGGGTGCTAAGAGGCATGAAAAGCACTGCCTAAGGCCTGGAGATACCTACTCAAGTGAAGACACACCAACTTTAATCAATTTTCGGAGTGTGAATGCACTCAGAGACTATTTTGCTCTGGACTGGACAAAAAGAATTTTTCTTCCCTTTAAAGCTTTTTCCAAATGTGTAAGAAATCCCTAAAGGAAGACCAAAATGCCTCCCTCCTCCCTCATATGACACCGTGGAACATAAATTCATGCATATTCAAACACAATCTTGCTCACAGGGGAAAAGAAACCATATAGCAGCACTGAAAGAGACAGTTTAGAATGCCACTAAATTACACGTGCCATGTAATTTGTATTTTTCCTCTTTGGCAAATCAGTGCTATTCTCTCCTGCTAGCATTCAGTGTCGGTACTTGAATGCTGAACTGCCACTCAGAGCACACAGAGTTCACCCAGGGAACCCAGAGGGAATTCAATGTCCATTAGCTATGGTAAAGGGGAAAAATATCTTTGCTATGTTTCAGCTGGACTGTTAGTGCTCTGCTAGGATTTCTGAGGACAGAAATGCTGTTTATAAAGCATCAGTTTGGCAAGAAGGTGTTTCATTACTGAACCACTGTTGAAAAATCTGGCTATTTAACAGACATGTAAATGCTGAGCTTTTTGAAAGCCTGACTTTTTCCTTTTTTGTCACTGTCTTTTTCTTCTGTCACTTGTTATTCTGAAGTGTTAAGTGTTTCTGGATGTGTCTCTAAAGCTTTCTTGTTTTTTGCTGATCTCTTTCACATCTTCATTAAATAGAAACATGTTGAGGAGAGTGCAAATTTTTAATATATCTCATCAAAACTGAAATATTGCAGGAAAATAACAATGGAATTAAGTTTTGATTTAATCCATTAGCTATGCAGGAGAGCTGTGTATCTAATACTACAAAGCATGTATGCGATCTTCTTACAAGGTGAAAGGAGAAGATTTTGCAGCTAAGTTTTATGCTTGTCCTTTGCATTTAGTGGCTTTTCATTCTCTTTTTCCCTAACTGCTCTTGCTCCTGGAGGAGCCATAAACTTTCCTTCCGCTCTGCTTGAGAACAGTATACCAGCCACTAGTTCTTCTTGTGAGTAAGGAATGACACCTTGTGGGCATAAAGTGCTAAAATAAAAACAATCCTATTCCATTTTGGATCATCTGTCCATTCCCTCTAGGGCAAAGTTTTCTTTAACCATCATTTCTTTGAGGAGCCAAAGAAATATGAGTGTAAACATGGGTTTGTGCTTTTTCATTTATGTATTTATATGGTTAAGAGCAATTACACTTCCTGTCTCCCAGGGAGAGAAAATAGCTTTGGAGGCTTTGCTGACCTAGCAGCCAGACAGGTTTTTTTTTACTCCAGCCAGACTATCCTTCAAAGAGAAGGTAGCTCAAGGATCATCTCGCTGGGAGACTTCACTCCTAGTTCTTTGCCGGAATTTGAGGAACAATTTTTCTCCATAAAACCATTTGCAAGAACTGGGAAAGCAGGAGTAGGATGATCTCCCAGTCGTCTTTTCTGAGACTATTAGCCCTGGTTCCCCAGCCCCTTGTCAGACCTCTCCAGGACAGACCTTGGCCTAGGAAGCAGAAGAAATGTGTGAGCATGCCATCATAATCTGGGGACAGGATGAGTTTTGGCTTCAGGATGTTGTTTCTGCTTCCACCATAAAACTTAACAAATAACCTTTGAGATTCTCTTTAAATCGCTGGTTTCTTAATTGTCATACTAGCAAAAAAATGGGACTCAAAACCTTTTTAGCTCAAGGATATGGAAGTGTAATGGGCTTGAAACACCCCTCGCTCCAGCCTGGCATTTCTTCCCATGTGGTGATTTATTTTTATTGTTTAAATTGCACCAACTCCTAGGAACTCAGTGTGCTGGGCTTGGTACTAACAAAATATTCAAAGGTAGTTAGACATCATCTCATGTCCTCTGTGTCTACATAGTGGACAAGAAGAATCAGGTAGGCAAACTGGGTTAAAGCTGATTATGTGCACCGGGAAGAAAAGAGTGAAAGAGGGAAAAACCAGACATTTCTGCTCATCCATTGAGTTTAGGTGATGTCAGATGAGAATGATTGGTACTTCAGCATGGAAAAGGTGAATTTTGAGCAGAGATGCCAGAGAGGGTATGTCTAACTTCTTCAGGTATGGGCTGAAAGCTTTGACCAAGGAGAAAAAGAGAGTGAGGAAGACAATGCAAATAATCTTCCTGCTCTTGAAAACTTCACTGGGCTAGTCCGGAGACTGGCAATAAATGTGTTACCTGATTCAAGCTCAGTCTGTTTTGCCTGTGCAGAGTGCACAACTTCTCCCAAAGTACAGGAGTCATCTCTTGAAGATGCCCAGGGGAAAAAATGCCACGGATGTTTTCATGGGTGACCATTTTAATGATGTAAATGGCCATTTGTCCCCAGTGACAATGTCTGACACTTTAACCCATGCAACAAATGAAGTCAGAGTAACCCAGATTTTCCAGCTCTGTTGCTTTTTGGGCTTCACTTTTCAATGAACCTTTATGAATTTAAGAGCTGAAAGACTTATACAAACCTCTTTCCTAAGCAAAGGGCAATGCTTGTTCTGAACTTCACAGTTTGGAAGAATTTGCTTTGCACGAACATTTTGCTTGCGCAGGAGCCCTTCTGGACATCACATATTGTTCCAAGATACACAAACCATGTTTCAGGTTGATAGCAGTAATATCTCTCTTTGTAGGCCTCATGTGCATCACCTATGTCGTTCTCTTTGTTTTCTTCTGTGTTAAGTGATGACAGCTCTTTCTCCACTCACTTATCACATCAACCAAGTCGGTTCTCATGACTGTGCCAGGAGTGCTCCGGAGCCAGTGAATATTTTGGAGCCCCTGGCAAAGGCTGATCCCAGCACTTAGCTGTTCAGCTGCAATGGTGTTTCCAGCTGAACTGGGTGTTTCCAACACTATGTGAATGCTTTCACAGACACTGAGTACCAGGTCAGTGTGAAGTTGTGTGGATGGCACACACAACTGTATGTCTGCGAGTCTGTCCAGAGGGTGCCTGATGGATTGATTCTGTGCCAACCCAGCTGGCAGCAGCAGGAGGCACCCAAGGCTGTCCCACTGTGGCACGTGTGGTTGTGCTCCTAAAGGAGGACAAAGGATGAAACACCTCTTGATGGCCAGCCCAGGGAAATTGTACTGATGTGGGGGTTGAATTGAGTGTACAATTTTGGTTATGGCCAAACCTGAAGGGAGAGGAGCCTTAGCATTTCAAAAAATGACCCTAGGACAAAACCCCGGAATTTTTAGTTTTCAGGACTGAAAGGGCCTGTCTTTATTTAATGTAGGTAGAAGACCTTAGGTACTTGGCACTGCTTTCTTAGCTGACTCCTTGGAAACCTTTCAAAGCACAGCTGGAGAGGGCCCTGAGGAATGTTGAACATGGAGTTAGACCAAATGCCCTCCAGAAGCCCCTTCCAATCTCAATTTTTCTATAATTCCCTGAGCAAGCTGTGTGACACATCAAACCGAGTTTCAGACCAGAAAGCTTTCAAGAAAGCTATGATCAGAGTCTTCATTTTGAAGAGAAGCTCAGGCCTAACTCACAGTTTATTTACATCATGATGCAAGTGCTATCACTCTGCTGGAGACACAGGATGCCTCTTTTTGTAATTTTATTACAAATATTTGGAACATAATTTTCAAGTTTCAGCTTTTGCAGCCTGGAAGTTTCAGAATTTCAGAAGGAGAAGAATGTGCCTATGGGATTGAGGCATACTACTTTTTAAACATGATTTTTTGGACTCAAGTGTTTGTTTTTGCTTGCTGGATGACCACTGATGTGCCTTCACAGCAGTGCACCGAGTTCAAGTCTTTGATTCTCTGCAATAAGCCTAAAAGATTATTTTTATACAGTCATTTGTTTCAGAGGGGACCAAGGCAGGGCAGGAACAATGTCCAGAAATGTTTAACCAGGCATGCTCTTCTAAGACAGTCAGTTAGTAAAAGCATCTGAGTCATGAGCCAGTGGAAGGAAAAGTTTCTGTCAAGCTACAGAGAAATTTGAACCCATTTGTATCCCACCTGGTCTCTTGTGCAACCTCAGTTTGAGAATACGATAGTTTAGAATACAGGTTGAGACTTTTCTTTGGCTTTGAGCCGTGCCATTAGGGTCTCCATCAGATTTATAAAGTCAGAAATCATGAAGGCAAATGTCTGCACTGGGACTCCATATAACATTAGGTGCAAGAGGTGGTGATTCTTTGTTTATGTCCATTCTAAGAGGTGAGCAGCACCTTCTGACAGGATTATTAAAACAGACAATTTATCTGACGGGGTAGTGGGAGGTAAACAATAACTCATCTTTAAAAATCTTAGTCTAAGTGCTACCTCTTTCTCTGGTTTAAGGTAACAAAGTATGTTGTAATTATAGGAGATAATTAACCACTCCTTATCCTATGGAATATTATTTGAAATTGTTGAAGCATAGTAATAATCACTATTATATAAATAAGAAAACTGAGTCCAAGGAAATAAATTTACTAATAGAAAGTCAATTGTGAAGACTGAAATGCGAACAGGGTGTGAGCTTCCCTCATCATCCCTGATATGGGCCTATATACCATGGTGCTTGCAAAAGCATAAACCCTGCAAAACAAAGACATGAAGTTCTGGCCTGTGAAGTTCCTGCAGTGCTGTGTTTGGTACTGGAGTCATAATTGCCAAAAGGTAACTTTAAAGAGAAAAATGCAGAATAATAAAAACATAGTCAGGGCTGGAGAAAACAGCCATGTGTTAGCAATCAGCACATATTTTAAAAGAGTAAGAAGAAAAAAAGAGAATACAGAAGAATACAGAGTTCAGCTAAACCCAGGAAATCTGAGATGAAATTAACAGACAAGTTGATTAACAAGGCTATCAGAAATGACACTTTAAAAGAGTAAGTAAGGGAGCAGGCTTCAAAGGAAAAGACTGAAAGCAGCTCAATAAATTTGGGAATGGATATCACTTAAAATCATACTTATTCTTGATTAAGAGGCCTTTAGAGTGAGACCTACTTGTCTAATAAAAGCCTTCTAATAAAGTGTCCCAAAGGTTCTTAACAGACACAAACTTGCTGAGTGCTTTCTGCTGTTCTGCTTGGGTGCACCTTTCAAGGAGGAAGACTACAGTAAAGTCATACTGGAAATGTCCATGTGAACTCCACTCACAGCAACTCCTATTTTAGGCATCCTCCTTTGCAGAAACACAGTCCTACAGACCCTGAGTTTATCCGTCTGAAAGGGTTTAGCAGCTGGTTTAGCTCTCACACCTGTGAAAGGCTGGATAGACTGAAGGCCTGGCTTAATGAACTGGTTTCACTGCACTGGGTAACTGTCTGCAAGTGGAAAAAGAGGAAGTTTAGGAAAAGATTAAGGAAACAGCGGAATTTTGCCTTAAGTACAATATATATTTGTTGGCCCATAAGTGGTGCAGCTTTATTTTCGATGTTTGATGAGAAAAAGCTAAGATAAATATTTCAAGAGGTATGACTGTCATGTCTCCCGCTGTTATTCTGGGCCAGCAACCTAGTTTAAAAGCTTTTTTTTTCAGAGGTGAGCTTCCTGCAGTGTTTTTGACCCAAATCTATGTACACACATGGGAAGCATTAGATGATCTCTAAATCCTAAATGTTCAATGCTTTGTGGCAGGTCCTGTAGAACAGTTGAGCACAGAACAAGAAGTCTCCCACAGCTACCTAAAAAGACTTCTCAAGGTACAGTGGTGTGCCAAGTTTATTGGCAAAAAAAATTCAAATGCTTGCCAATCTTTGAAATTGTTTCCAAAAATATTTTGTATATATATGATCATCCAGTTGAGATTTCTGGAATGATTAATCCAATTAATTTTAGAAGAAATTGCCTGCAGGCCAACAAGTAAAATGCAAGAAGAAAGCATTAATTAAGATCACATACTGAACTTTAAATAATTAGAAAGAAAATATTGTGTCCCCAAACACAAAATTTATCCATGGTCTCTTTGTCATCCCTTTTAAAGAATATATGAAATCTACATCATGCTTTTAGTTTAGGGTGAATAAGCCTGTCATCTCTTCCCATTTAATAAAGAGTTGCAAGAGGCAGCCCATTTAGCAACACAGAAAATGGAAAGCTTATTTTTCACATATTTTTAAAATACACATTGAGGTCGTGGCCCCACTGAAATGTGCAGCTGGATGAGAGCACAAGTGGGAGGTAAAAAGTGCAGCTGGAAGCAATTTCTCCAGCATCATGCCTTGGCCTGGTCAAGGCTGCTTTGGCCCCAGAGCAAAGCGGTCATTTAAAATCAGATGCAGAAAAGAGTGTCATTCTGACTGCACTTTTCCTTGTGAGAAGCTCTAGAACAGCAACCACCTGCTCTGATGGGGCACCTACTGCAGCCTGCACAGTCCTCTGGTGGTACTATTCTGGAGAAATTACTTATTGATGCCACAGTCATATAAGATTCCCAATCCCAGCCTTGTCCTATCAATGTGCTACTCCTTACAGGTTTCAGCCAGCTCTTGATGAGGGCTGGAATCTCTCTTTTTAACCTGAAGCCTTCAGAAGGTTAACTGCCACAGCCAGAGCGAGGAAGACAGTGGCTAGCACAAACATGTGCAGAGCCATGCTAATACTGAGCCTACTACAATTGTTTGAGCCCCTGTTTCACCACTAGACGAGCAACTCACAGTGTTGGGCCAACACTATCTACCCAAGATAAATGAAATGGGCAGCTTAAAAGCTAAACCTACCCAGGAACAGGGTACGTGTTTTCCACTTTTAAGCATTTCAGAAATGTTCTGGGGGGGGGGGACACACATTCATTTAGCCATTGCCTTGACTTTTAATAAAAAGAAATTTGTAAGTGTTATCTTAATTCTGCGGGGTAGTTCCAAATTTCAGGGGGTTGGAGAGCGAAAATAAAAGTGTTTCTCTATTAACACAGAAGATGGATGAGGACCTGAAGGCTGTATTTCAATACCACTCCCTGATATGGGAATGAGAGCTCAACCCCTTGCCATATGTCAGCCATGTCCTAGAAAGCACCTATGGACAGAGGGCAAAAGTTCCGGGTAGCTTCTGATTTTGAACATCTGGGCAATCATAATGATTTCAGTGTGGTGTTAACATATTTCAAGAGAGAAAGCACTGTTGGACCTGACATGCTGGATAATACAGACCATCCCATCCCATCCCATCCCATCCCATCCCATCCCATCCCATCCCATCCCATCCCATCCCCTCCCCTACCCTTCTCCCTGCACTGAGCCAGCTAGTGCAGGATAGGGTAGTTCAGCTCTAAATTAGAGCATTGTTATCAAGGCATGAAGACTGTATGTATTCACTGGATATTAATTGCTTGGGAAAAATCCAACATCAAATACTTACATTTAAAAATAAACTGGAAAATGTTCCGTTTCCGAATTGAAAGCCAGGAGGAACTGGTCAGTAGGTGGCACAAGAAGAGCACTGCACTGCACTGCAGTATGGGATCTGAGCGGCCAGGGTTGTATCCTCAGCCAGCAATCCTGCCTTCACCCCCGCCCCGCCCTGCAGTATTTGTAAACCCTGTTAGCCAGTGATTTAACTAACTGAATCGTTGCACTGAAGCACACGGAGTGAGGGGCTTAAGTGGAAGCTTTCTCTGAAATGCTCCTTATTCCATCCCAGACTGCACTGTGTGCTCTTGACATCCACTAACTTCACTACATCAACAGCTTTCAAGTATTAAAAAAGACTGAATACCAGTGTACAATAAAATAGAAATTTGGCATGCCTGAGTACAATGCTCTGACATTTAGCAGGGCTGTGGTTTGCTAACTTGAAAAGTTCTTGCTTAAGGTGCAGTCAGGGCACCTCAAAGCCTTTTAGAATGTCGGGGGAACAGCCCCGCAACAGATCCCTTCTGCTGAGGAAAAGGTTTCATGAACAGTGTTTGTTTACCAGCAGCATGTTAAGGAAGAAAATAGTAGAGCCACATGTCAGGGCTCGAGGCACCAGTTTGTGGTCATCATGATCTGCAGGAGGTCTCTGTCTTTGCAGAGGAATAGCAGCAGCTGCTAGACAACCACATTGCACTGGGAGGCCAACGGCGAGCATCAGATTGAGCAGTTCTATTTAACCTTAGGAACTCTGTGATGACTAAAAGATGTTGCCTTTGCTGGCTGTTGCCAAGGTTTTTCTTGTAGGTTGGACTTCCAGGAGCACCATGAGTGGATGCGAACCGGCTCAAGAGTTCCTATTCCTTCTGTGCAGCTGCATGTCTCTTCCTCTCCACCAAAGTTTTAAAGGAAAATGCAGAGAGACACATGTACTGAGTGCCCTGCCTTGTGACTCTGACATGTCATCATTCATTTACAGGAGTAAAATTGAAGGGGTGGTGGTGTCAAAAACGATGTGCATAATTAAGCTTTTCTGAATGTCTCCTTTGCACTCTGGTGCCAGAGGGATGCATGCAAATCACACAGAATGTTATGGAAAAAAATAATACTGAATTGGAACCAACCAAGTGTAAAAATTATGACTTCTGAGGTAAAAATACGTCTACTAATAGCTAGTTCTAAGCTTAGGTGTGTTTGTGTTTAAAAAAGAAAAAAAAAAGGGAGGAGGACAAACATAAAATACTGAAGAAAACAAGCTATCATCAGCACAAATATACTTGTCACTGTAATGTATTTTCCTTAAACAAGCAAAATTGAATCCTACCTAGCCTATCTCTTATATTATTCTATTTGTCTGCATGGTTCTAAAAAGCCAATTATAAGCACTATTAAAGCACAAAATACACCAAAGCCATCATACCGTTCTCATTTCAGGCCTAATTTCTGTTTCCAGCCCACACATACCTGCTGTTATATCTCATTTATTGCTGTAAATTATGTGCATCAGCATCAGTGCAAGTAACTGATGACACTGAGATCACAGCCGTGCTGAATTCTAATCAAGAAGTGATTTTTTACCACCTAAAGTCCCCTCCACTCCTATTTCCTTCTTTCTCAAGTAAAAGAGGACAGGAAGCCTAAATCTGAGATATAATTTATTCAAGCCCGGAAATATGCTGGGAATGTCACAGCAGCTGAGGCTGGACATGGTGACCCAGGAATCCCTTCCACCCTGGTACAGCCATGGTTTCAGCAGTCCTAAGCATCATAGGATGAGTCCTTCTTGATAGAAAGAAAAACAGGTGATGGTGCCCATTGAAATACCAGAAGCAAGTCGATGGGGAACATAACCTGCTCCCTGTTACGCCAGCAGCGTTGCCCACCACAGTGTGTGACCAATTCAGTCTGACCAGTCTCCAAATGCACAGTGACACAAGACTCAACGTGGATTCTTCATATTTTTCAAAGTGTTTCTGCACCATCTATTACTTTCATTTCTGATCAGCTCCAAATGAATAATCTGACATGACTGTTGCTTGACAAAATGTAATGAGTGTCTGTGGAATTTCATACCTTGATTTGACAGTGATTTGTGGGTCTGCTTTTAAATCTCTAGGCTGCTTGGGGTTGTCATGCAGAATCTGGTGTGAATTCCCAGTGTGGATGAGCTACGCTTGGGCTTTAATGCAGCCTTCAGGGGCAAATAACACCAAGTTTTTTCATATTCCCAATAGGGATTCAAAATGCTGCATTTAGTCCAGATCAAGATTAATCAAAAGAGCTTTAAAATGAAGCTCAAATGCATCTGCTGGGTTTTACCTATCATTGCAATGAGAGCACAAGATTTACCTGCCTATGTCAAGAGCGAAAAATCAACGATGGCCCTTTGGATGACCCTACTGTGAGATTCAAATGGCAAGGAAACCTGAAACCTGGCCATCGACCACTCTCCAGTTACACTGGTGCAGGTGACAGGGCTTGCTGTCCTCGAGTCCAGCCTTCAGTGGTCTCAGCTGCATGTGGCAAGGGAAAAGCTTCAGGAATCCTGCTGGGTAGGATAGGGCCTATATATTTGCAACACAGCCTGTGTACTCCAGACCCATGTCTTAGATTTGCTCTTGCCTGGTAGCGGGTGTGCAGTATGTATGTGTGTGGTAACCTCTTTCTTGTGACATAGGGAACATTTAAAGTAAACCCCGCAAATATATTTGTTGAGGCAAAGCTTAAAGGTATGGGAGCAGGGCTAAATTGCTAAATGTGTGTACAGACTGGGGAATGAGATACTGGAAAGCAGTGCTGTGGAAAGGGACCTGGGGGTCCTGGTTGCTGGCAAGTTGAATCTGAGTCAGCAGTGCCCTGGCAGCCAGGAGAGCCAAGTGTGTCCTGGGGTGCATCAGGCACAGCATCGCCAGCCGGGCAAGGGAGGGGATTGTCCCTCTCTGCTCTGCCCTGGGGCGGCCTCACCTCCAGCCCTATGTGCAGTTTTGGGTGCCACAATATAAAAAAGACATTAAACTATTAGAGAGCATCCAAATGAGGGCAAGGAAGATGGTGAAGGGCCTTGAGGGGAAGCTGTATGATGAGCGACTGAGGTCACTTGGTCAGTTCAGCCTAGGGAAGAGGAGACTGAGGGGAGACCTGATTGCTGTGTACAGCTTCCTCATGAGGGAAAGAGGAGGGGCAGGCACTGATCTCTTCTCTGTGGTGACCAGTGACAGGACCTGAGGGAATGGCCTGAAGCTGTGTCAGGCTAGGTTTAGGCAGGATATCAGGAAAAGGTTTTTCACCCAGAAGGTGGTTGGGCACTGGAAGAGGCTTCCCAGGGAAGTGGTCACAGCACCAGCCTGAACAGAGTTCAAGAAGTGCTTAGGCACTACTCTCAGGCACATGGTGTGACACTTGAGGATGGTTCTGTGCAGGGCTGGAAGTTGGACTTGAAATCCCCTATGTAGGGCCTGGAGTTGGACTCGATGATCCTTGTGGATCCCTTCCAACTCAGATTATTCTGTGAAATACTGTGGTTGCGTGTACTCATTGAAGAAGGGGCCTTTTAGATACATTATAAAAGAACAGCCTCAGGCAGCAGTGACAGTGTTGCGAGGGGCACTCTGGGAATTACTGTATATAACAAAAGTGAAATTAGAATGTGGGAAACGCTGACCACCCCTACCAGTGCAGCACTGACATGGACATGCTAAAGCTGTATTGCCCTCAAATGCTCCTGTTTCCTCACAAGGCAGCAGCAGGACTGAGGTTTCAAATGCAGGCCATGATTTTGTGACCAGAGTGCACATGGGTTTCTGCAGGGCTGCCAAATATCTTCAGATCTCGCCTCATTCCAAAGTCCCCACAGCGCAGCACCTGCAGACTTACACGTGCAAACTCTTCAGCTCGTTCCGTAGATGTTGGGAAAGGCCCTGCGATGGGCACTTTCCTCCGCCCCATGAGGGATGCTCGCTCCTCGCCTCCCCCTGAGCTCGCTCTCCCCAGGGACTGATGCCGTGGCTCCTCCACGTCGCAGGAGCTCACGTAGACACCAGGCGCGGACAATCGGGATGAAATTACCTTCATGCATAAAACATGGCATGGCGACAAAGGGACGGCAGGGCCTCGGTGGCCGCCCGCCGCATCCTGCCGGCGGCCCGCAGGTTGGCCGTGGGCTGCCGCAGGTTTGCCCGGCGGGGAGCGGGCCGTGCCAGGTGGCCCCGGGCACGGGCGGCCCCTGGAGCCATGGACCTGTCCCCGTGCCTGCGCTGGCTGCGGAGGCGGCTGTGGCGCTGCAGGGTCAGGCGGAGGCAGCTCTGCAGTAAGTGTCGCGTCTCGTCTCCCCGCGCACCTTCCCCCTTTCCCTCGCCCTTGCCTGTGCCCTCGGTGCCTGGCACCCATCCCACCGCCATGGAGAGAGACCCTGCGGCGGGGCTGAGCCCACCCACCGTCCCCAGGTCCGGGGCTGTGAGCTTGGCTGCTGAGGGCCATGGCTCTGTGTCCCCATCAGCTCCGAGACGGGGCAGCCCCGGCTGAGCGGAGCCCTGCGGCTGGGGACCGTCTTCGGGACCGGATGGTTTGAAAGGGCCCCTTCCTAGCACGGCTGAGCACTTTTTCACTTTTCTAAGAGAGTTTTAAGACGGGATGGCTTGTGGAGTGGAAGGGGAATAAGGAAAAAATGCACAGTAATACCCACTCCTTTTTTTGACCGGCTGTGGGAATCAAAAAAGTTTGATCAAAAGGAACGTAACCAGATCGGTGGTTTGTGAAGTATCACAGTGCAGACAACACTCTGAACCTGCCCGCTCCTTACCATGCACATCACCGGTGTATCTGTGTGTGTCTATACATACAAACATATATATATGTAAATGTGTATATAGCCTTACTGCAAGTGGCTGGGGTATATTATTCACCATTTCACCACGGTTTTACTGGAGGTAGTTTGCTTGCCTTCCCTGACAGACCATATATATGGAGATCCAGCCACTTCTAGCTGATTTATTCAGGCTCCCTTTCAGCTGGCACCCTGGAAAGAAATGCTGCCAGCAGTTCTGCAGAGATCCAGAAAGGGTGAGGTATCTGTGACAACTGAAGAAACAGAGGGGATTTCTTTGGTTCAGTCAGCTGTAGTGTCTAATCACTCCTGAGGAGATGCAATGCAATGGCTTGGGAGGATGGGCTGGGCTGGCCGGCCAAATGAAGCATCCTCTCTCCCATCAAGGTGATATATTGTAAAAGGGATCTTGGAATGAGAATGCCATTAGGAATACACTGCAGAAGGATTAATATGATAAAATGAGCATGCTGTCTGTCGACTCTGCATCAAGTTCATGTCATTTCAGTATCCTAGTTTAGCCATGGAGATAACAAGGTCTGATTGAATTTTTCTAACTCATAGCATGGTGATGTAGACAGGAAGCTCTCACAGCTACTTTCTTAAATACTGTTTTGCCATTAGTTCAACTCCAGTGTGCCTTTCAGATGCAAAATATTACTGGTAGATGTCAGAGGGACTGATGTTCCAAAAACATTGTCAGTTGACTGTACGCCCTGTTCACTGGTTTTGAATGCTTGCACCTTTGTGAGTATTTTGGTCAATTTTCTGGCTGTCAATGAAGTAGGAAAATAGAAACAGTCTTGTTTCCTGTCTACTTAGGATTACATTCACCTTTTCCATATGAAGTTCCCTACTCTTCAAAAATATGTATTTGGCAGGTAGTTTGCAAATGTGTATGGAAACTTCTTGCTACAATTTTCGCTTTGAGCATTAATTATCTTGTGAATACATATGTTCCTTACTTGTGCTGTCCAATGAGTTAATAAGGACTACTGCCAAATGCACCACTTAGCTGGAGCTCTAAGAATGAGAAATTTGAGAACAGCAGATGCTCTGAATAATTGAAGGAGGTTTCTTTGGTTGACAATGTCGCTATCTTTGCACATCTCTCAGAGCCCCTCTTTTCAGCTGGCCTCTGCCTTAGGGAAACATTGCAGCACTGAACCAAAATAAAGGGATAAAGATTTTTTATTTTTATTTGTTAATGAGTCTGAAAAATGCTAATCTCTCAGACGAGTGTTTGCTGGCTTTGTTACTAGAAATAACTTCTGGCATCTTTAATTAGGTTGCTTTAGCCTGCATCAGTGAAGAAGCACAGCTTTCTATGATCTGTGCTGAGGCCAGTCCTGAGGAAGGACTGCTCATTGCAAATTCCTTGTGTACAGATTCAGTTTGTTGTCTTTAGCTGCCTTCTGCTGAGGCACTACAGCAAAACTGCTGCTATTACAGGAGCCATGCTAATCTTCAGTTTAAAAATGTGCAGTTTAGAATTAAAAAAAAAAATCTAGTGAGGAAGCTACTGCTGGCTGGTCTTCGAAGTCTCTACGAGCACAGGCTGTCATTGTACCTCCTTGTTAAGGCAGCCATTCAAAGAAACAGCCGGGGGACTCTGCAGTCCTTCTGTGCCTGCCCTTGTGGCCTCATTTTACAGCTGAGTCCCTGAAGGAAGCTCCCTGCAGGCACGTGTGCTCATGGCAAAAACACTGCTTTGAACAAAGGCACGTTTTCCAATAGAGAGCAATAGTTTCCTCATTTTCCTCACTGCCCGGCTGGATGTGGCTGTCCCTCCGACCAAGGGGAAGCAACTGCAGTCAGCACCAGAGAAGCCCTCTGAGAGGCTTCTGACATTCACAAAATTAATTCTCCATTTTCACCTTGCAGCAAGGGCTGGTTCCAACAGGTTGGACAGAGAGTGTAAGTTTGTGATACTGCTGTAGAAAAATGACACTGGAAATACTGAAATCTGCTTTTCCTCTAGACACTCCTGTGTCCATCCAGATGGAAAAACATTGCAAAGCTTTCCTGGAGTGGGTCATCCACAGAATCTCAGTCTCACTGGGCTCTCTGAGGTCTCATACAGGTTGGCCTGCTTTTCCTTTCATTTCCACTGTCCCAGCCACACATATGGTTCATGAACCTTGTAGGAACTTGGGGTCTCCAAGACTTCAGCCTGGCTGCTAGGTTTGATTGAAGCTGGACAGTGGGTAAAAAAGTGTTAATGATCACTGTGTATAATGTTTCCTTAGGAAAACAGGCTAATAGGTCTTGCTCATGCCAAGGCTGGAAGCTGAGCTTGGATCATGTTAGTAATAACTGCATGGAACAAGACTTAAAACTGTGTTGTGAAGAGTCTGAAAAGCAGCTGTTTGCTGCTACTCCCCAAAACGTACGTGGCTTCTGGCCACCAATGCATGTTAAATCCCTGGGGATCTGTGGGGAGGAGGTTTCTCTGGGTTTTCCTGAACCTTAGCAGATGGGGTTTGCACAGCAAGCATTAAGTGTTCACACTGAGAGAAAGGATTGTATGTGCCTGACGCAGGGCAGCAAACAGGGAAATTCTGCTGGCTGTGTGGCCGAGGGCTGTTTTGGATGGCCTTTGCTGGCTTGTCATGCCAGCCCAATACTCAGAGGCTGCAATGCCTCTGGTCGTGAGTGGTCTCTGCGATTCTGCAGGGTTGGGCCCATCTGTGCCTCTTCACATATTGCTGAAAGCATTTGGTAAAAGGCAAGAGCTGGGGAAGCCACAGCAGAAATATTTAGTGACTTGTTTAGAGCCATAACCCCAGCTGGGGCTGTGGGGCAAGACACTGGGGGTCACCCCATGAGCACTAGCCACCCATGGCACTGTGATGGGTCTGGTTCTCGTTCTGGGTCCAGGTTCATGTCTGGGTCCAGCCCTTGCAAGCCCTGACTGTCATCAGCATAAACTCATCCTGGAGTGCTGCCAGGTATCTGGGAACCAGCCACAGTGTTTACTGTGCAAGGGTGGGCCTAAAAGGCTGTATCCTCTGGTGCTAATGTACTTTCACAGCCTGTAACGTTTAGGGCAAGGAATCGATGGCAAGCTTTAATCAAATCTCGTTAAGTATTCATCATTAGGCACATTTTCTCCTCACCAGCAAAGCCTACTAAAGTAATGTTGTGAAGAGTCCTTTATTATTTCTGATCCAAACTGGTTGTGTAATTTAGCAAGCAAAAAGTCTGCTTTGTATTTCAATTTGTTTCCAACTGAAAAAAATCAATTGCCACAAAAAATCTGGGAAAAGAAAGAAACCAGGAGCAAAAATGTCATGTGTAAAAGAAAAATGTCAAAGCATAATTTGTACATAAACTGTATAGCCTCACAGTATGAAAAGCTACCTTATTTTGTGGTATGTGCAACTGGTTTATAGAAAAAACCCAACATACGAGTCACTGGTATTTGGGAAAGCAGGCAAGAATATTGTTTATGTTCATAAATGGAAATAATTTATAAGCTAATAGACGAGCCTGGATTTAAACTACACTTAAATGGCAATAAAAAAAAATGCACTGTTTTCCTACTCATTCTTGGTAATAATGAAATTTTAAATTATGCTTTTGTTTTGGAAAGAGAGAAGGAGATTGTTTTCCTGCAAAGGAGTAGACTTCATGCAATGCTGGATACAAGAGCTGTACTTTTCTTCTTACCTCAGGGAAATGTTCTTTGGAAACATAGTGTTACGTACCTGAAGGCATGTGCCCCTTGAAGTGCTGTAATACTTGTGTGGGCAAAAAACCTTTCCTCAGAGGGGTCCTTTCAGGAGCAGCGGAGATTGATGGATTTCAAAACCATCCAAGGCACAGTTCTTTGTCTCCTCAGACCTTTGACGTGTGGAAAGAAGAATATGCAAGTATGAGTAATATTCACCCATGGCTGTGAAAAACCTCTTCCCACAGAGCTTTTGTTAATCCTGTGCCCATGCGATGCTCAGACTCAATCCTTCAGTGACTGGAAAATCAAAATGGGATTCAAGGTACATTTGAATAATGATTAAAGTACTGAGAATTTCACATCAGTAAGTCTTTCAAAACAACCTCAAGATCATTTGCATAATTTGTTTTGTTTTTCTTAGTATCGCCCCTTGACCGTTCATTTTTTGGTGCATTTCAGAAAAGTTGGAACTTTTTTGTCATTATTCATTACAACTGGGGAACCTGAAAGCTTAATGGTGAGTCTGCAGCAGTCCCCTGGCAGGGCAGCTGGTGATGAAAATGTAGTAGATAACTTTGTAAAACATGCAATAATTCACAGGTAACAATAGTAAGAATTCCAAGGAAATAGGTGATGACTGCAATTACCTGAGGAAAACAGACAAAACCTTCGGTAACTTAAACCAGTAGCAATAGTTATTTTGTTTGTTGTGTTTTACCTCTTCCTTTAGAACAGGTCCTTCCTTATACTCTGCCTCATTATTATAGTTATTATACACTTAACATATAAAGCCTCCTTCATGTCATCCTTCTGGATGCAAAAAAACCTTAGCACTTCTCAGCTGAATTATCAGCAAATCTGGTAACTCTCATGCAGAAGAGCAGAGGTCTCACACTCAGCATCAGTTAAGATTATTGGGACAGCACTACTGCTCCTCCCTCTCATACAACACGAGCTTACAGGTGTCCTGGGAAGCCTTGTCAGGGATGCCTTGACCTTAGGAGGCAACTGCTGAATGAGAGGAAGGTGTTCAGCCACCAGCCTTCTCCCAGCAGCCGTGGGACTTAGGATGGATTTCACCTGGGTATAAAACTACACTTGCCAAACACTAGGGGCCCTGCAAGGAAATAACTCTGCCCAACAGCTAAATGTTTCCCTTTTTCCTTGCATTAAAACTGTTACATTCATAAAGTGAGGACTTCACCATTCTGCCGAACATTCTTAAAACCCACAAGCCCTACATTTCCAGAGCATGCCTTGCACTAAATAGCTTTGGTAAAATAAAATCCATACATAAATCCAAAGGAATTAGATCCCTGAGTGGGCCTAGGGCCAATTTAAATCCCTCCTAGACTGTACTTAGAGGTGGAGTGTGAGCGTTACATGGGGGAGATGGGAACTGCCTGATAGCATCTTCTTCCAAGAAGAGGCCACAGCACGACCTCCAGGTCTGAGCATAACACCCTCAGCTCCTGCTCTGAAGACAAAGGGAATGGAGACAAAGGGAATCTGGACATTTTATACTGCCGTATCACTGCCTGCTCTTCTCCTCCCTGAGAGCTGTATGGGCCCAATCTAGTCCCAAAACTTTTACATGGACAAAATTAGTCAAGATAAATCCCTCTTGCAGTGATCTTCTGAAGAGGGTTTCAACACTTTTTTATGAAATAGGTAAGGATTTAGCAGTCACCTGAAAATAATAATGAGCTGTTCCAAAGCTGGTCATTTAAACAAAGTGGTCATAGTGTCCACAGCCCAGGCACCAGTGACCCGGTGCCAAAAATAATGGCTACTTTTGTTAAGCCTTTTAGCTCTGTTAATCCTTTTGATCAGAGTAAGGAGCGATATATTGGAAAACTAAGCTGGAAAGCAAACAGCAAATGATGAGAAGGAACAGGCTATGTCTGTGCAGAGTGGAGGACATCAGGGCAGAAGAAATGCACAGAACGCCTAAGAGCCTTAAAAGTATTAGTACAGTCACCAGGCATGGAGTGGTCACTACATTGAGCAGCTGGTTTGAGAAGTCCAGATAAAAGCATGTAACTTATATTTTAAAATATGAAAAAGAACCAAACTTAGCCCTTAACACACAAAAACTTAAACCCAAGCAGGATAAATATGTCACTGCTGTAGAGGCTGCAGCATGGTGTTTATGATGAAATGGTTTTTAATACCTTGGGGATTATGATCCTGTGCCGTAGGTAGAAGTTGCATTTCTCAATGCTTCCGAGTGCTGGTGGCAGCTTTCCAAGAAAGACACCGGATCCTGAAGTCCTCTTTGCAAGTCACCTTCAAAAACCAGCGTGGGCTGCAGTCGCCCACGGCTGAACTCTTGTACCTCTGCAAGAACTGGGTGCTCCTCTTGAGGAGAATCTGAGTTACAGAAGTATTTGTAAAGCATTGCATTAAATAATGGAAAGCAGCTACTTTCTAAGTGATGGACAGCTGTAAGGAATGTCAATGTGCATCACACAAATTCTGGGAGGAATACAGACCTCCAGTGGCATACTACTATCATGCTATTAAAATTGAAAAATACTTTTCACTTTACTTAGAGTTGCCAAATTTTTTGAAGTGAGCTCTTCACTTCTAATTTTCATATCTGTTGTTCCCCAACATACCCAAACAAAAGGGGCTTTCATGTTTGTGACAAGCAAAGCTCTCCACTTCTGTTACACTGCTTGCTCTGATGCTGAAATCAAATTGCTGGGGTAAATTCTCTGCATGCAAACTAGCATATTCTAAAATAATACTGAAATGAAGCTCAAATTTCCAGTTTTGTTTTTAACATACAGATTTTAGAACACCAGGAGAAAACTTAAAAAAAGGTGAACATATTCCAATTATCAAGGAAAAAGTCTGCAGTAAAATAACAGCAATAATCTTGTCACCAAGTTTGCAAAACTGCTTAGTAGGAGTATCTGTTATGTACTTTTGCATAAGATGAACAGTCGTGTAATGCTTTCACACAACCATGCTTCAGTGAAACTAGGCCCTTTTATTTAATGCAAAATGTGAGATAAAATTTGAATCCTTATATTAAAACAGCTTCTGTTGCATTCACCAAGCCTCAACAGAGTAGCAGATAGACCCACAGTTAGGGAGGAGAGCTATGCAGTGCAGAAGTGTCTCCCTTTCCCACTGCTGATCATCCACAGAGTGCAAGAAGATTGGCCTCTCCCAGCAGCAGAAAACACAGACAGGGACCTCAGAGTCTGGCCAGGTCAGAGGAATCATCTCATGGAAAATATGGAAGATAAAGTAACTCCCACAACCAGCTTTACCCTACTTACCCTTTCTATTTAAAACCTGTATTGAAGGGAGTTCAGTATCTGAGAGGGTTTAGTTTTGGGAAAGGGATGGGCTAATGCATAATTGAATCATTTCTGGTTTGGAGCGGCAGTACAAAGCCAGGCTTTTGCACTGAGTTCCTAAAACCTAACCCAAAAATGTCAAATCACCTTGAAGCAGAAAAAAATAAACTTCTAAGAAGAATGTAGACAGAGCAATTCAGTTTGCCTATAATTGCTTGTATTTCCTTTGCTTTTCTAGTGCAAGAGTGCTGGATAAATCCAGTGTAATTTAAAACTTAACTAATTAATATTTTACCTACACATGCATATGGGGGCGTTTTAATATACTTAGATGCTCTTTAGAAACACTGAAGCATTGCATCAAGTTTTTCAGCTGGAATTGAGAAACTACCACATTTTATTACAGAATCATAGAATATCCTGATTTGGAAGGGACCTATAAGGATCAAGTCCAACTCCTGGCCCTGACAGGACAGCCCCAAGAGTCACACCACGTGCCTGACAGCATTGTCCAAATACTTCTTGAACTCTGTCAGGCTGGTGCTGTGACCACTTCCCTGAGGAGCCTGTTCCAGTGCCTGACCACCCTGCGGTTCAATCACGGAATGGTTTGGGTTGGAAGGGACCTAGTTTCAACCCCACTGCCATCTTCTTGATGCTGAGATGAGTGTTATCTGATGGTATCTCTGTAATGAACACTGTCATTCTGTTGGTCCTTTTTATACACATGAGGTAAGCCCACAGCTCTTGGGTGAACTATTTATTGCTCATTTACACTGTGCTTGTGGTAGTAAGCTTGATTAAGCCATTTCCGATTGCCCTTTGTACAATCTCATGAGCTGGTGTGACTGCTAACAGGGACTGACTTGGGAGCTTGACTCGGGCACAGACTTTCACGGTGCTTTCTATGTACTTGTACTGGGAAAAAAATTTAAATTATTGCAGCACCAAGAAGATGGTTACCTGCTGAATATTGAGAAGTGTACTGCCATGGCCCCCAACAGGAGGGACCTAAAGGAGGATCACAGAAAGATCCCATTTCTGTGCAATATGCAGGTGGGATGCAGAGCTAAGCAGCCCAGCCCAGCCAGCCTGGGCTCTCTCTGGCATGCGGCTGGAAAGCTGTAAGCTGTCAGGGGATAAAGGAGAAGGAGAAAAGCATCACAGCATTTTGCCAGGTAGTGGACCCCCCTGCACAGTGACCAACAGCCACAGAGAAAGGCAGCAAATGTGCCAGGAGGAATTTCCACAGGAGATGCTTGGTTCACAGTCTGGTGACTGCGAGCCTGCCATGCTGTACTTCCCTCCGAGCTGATGCACCAGCCAGTGGAAGGGAAGGATGGACTTCTCTAGGAGGTGCCACGCCTCACTCCAAACTGAAATGCTTTCTGCTTAGGTCATTTGCTTGGGAACATTTTTAGGTGCTTACAAAGTTATACTCTCCCCTTCTTGACTATGCATTTCTGTGGGGCGGGGAAGAGAGGACAGGGAATGTCAGTACTGACACTTCCTCAAGCAGCTCATAGCTTGGGCAGATGTTGCTTGGTTACACTCTGCGAATAATTTTCACAGCTTGCATTACAGTCACATGGGCAAGAGATTTTGAATACATATATAAATCAGAGCTGAGATTGTAGCAAACAAGCTGGTAGATTTTGAAACAAACAAATGCATATAAAATTGAATCTCTGCCAGCCTGACTAAGCCCCTGCCATGACATCTGAAAAAACACTTGTAACTTGTTTAGTGACGTTTTCCCGGGTTGCAGGTCCTGATGGCACAGGTTGGGTCTGACAATACAGCTGAGCTGCTCAAAGCCAGCCACTAGGGGAAGCTGTGAAGAGAAATCACATTAGCAGGTTTAGACCTCAAGAGATGTCAAAAACCCCAAATCCCTTTGCAAATACCGGCAGAAGGTACCTAAATACCTTTGATGAGCGTGAGTTTGCATGCTTGCCCTTGCTAATCTAGGCAGGTCCCACCAAGCATATGATGTGTATGTAACATCAGATTGGGTTGTCAGGAAGGACAAAGATTGCTTTTTCTCTCAAACCGGGGGCTGGGGTGTGACCTGCTTGCCCTGCTGAGCCCCTGACCGCTCAGCTGTCTGTGCAGACATCCGTGTGTGAAATCCATGTCACCCCCACAGCCCTGGCTCAGGACAGGGGCCCAGGGAAGCCAAGGAGCTTCCAAAAAGCCACAAGTTCATCAAGAAGAGGTTTACTTCAGGGCAGGAGATAGGAGTGATCCTTCTCCCATGGAGAAAGGGTTTCCTTTACAGCTGCTGCCTGCCTCCTCTGTCATCAGCACATCAATATTTTACATGAGTACCCTGGAAGCACAATTAAATGGGTATATCTAAAAACCATGGTTATTTCTAAAACCACAAACTATGTTCAAACATTATCCAGCCAAAGGAAGGGCAGGAAAAACACTTCTCCTTGCAGCAGGTCTGCATGGTTTCTGAAGGTGGGCTGGAGATGGACTGGGAGTTTGCCTGAGTCAAGTCTGAAGGATCAAACACTTAGAAATAGCCCCTCTTATTTTGGTATTTCATAATTGTATGTCTTCTGTGCAGCTATCACCTGTTTCCAAACTCCAGATCACTGGCAGAAATATCAGCCCACGTTATTTACATTTTTTACATTGATTGGCAAAATAAGGGCAGCTTCAGTTTAAGTAAGCATTGGTAAGGTACCTGCCCTTGGTTTGGTTTGCAAACCCTGCAATAAATCCTGATTATACAGGAAACTAACTTGATGACCTCAATTTTTTGATGACCTCAAAGAAATGTACTGCAGTGGTTTTTTCTACTCTTTCCAATAGTCATTATCACCAGGTTTGTTACACCTCATCATTTGCTAAGAAGAACACAGTCACGTATTATTTGTGAGTCAGATCAGTCATCTGAGATCAGTAATTACTACTGACATTAAAGTTCTCACTATTTTAAAGATACATTAAAAAAAAAAAGCTTTGATCCTTGTGGCATCTTAAACCTGTTGCAGTCAATTTGATATATTAAAATGATGGGAATCTGGGTGCTATTGTTATATTGCCATTTGTATTTAAATTTTTTCCATTCAAGTACCCATCAACAGAGGCTCTAAAAAGGTCAGAGGGAGGTCTGGTAGACTAAAATCAATCATTTCCATGGTGCTACCCTGCTGAATTAATCAATTAGAAGTGTTTTCAAGGATCTTTTGTGCTACTTCCAACACTTGTGTATTGCTAGACTATATATTCAAAGAGTCATGCTGCATGAATTAGCTTTTGTGGAGGATATGCCTTTCTTTACTTCTTAAAAAAAAAGGCTGTTTAGTTGGTTGCAGGAAATAAGTCTTGTTCAGTGAGTGCTTCCCTGGGTAAATGGTCGAAGATGTGTCTATGAGAAAGCACTAGGCACAGGAAATTCATACCACCAGAATTATAGATTATGTGTAATACATACAATATAAAAATAAGATCGTGTATATATTTTAACATACAAAGAAGGTTTTAAAAACTACAGAAAGTGAGGAATGTGAGATCACTTGAAGATGATTTTTTGGCTAATTGTGTTTCAACTCTAGGACAAGGGATTGTTGTGATCTCTCCCTCCATCTTTATATGACATGGTGTCCTTCACCATACAACAAAAGCTACACAGATCTTCTCTCTCATACACATGTTAAATTAAGCCCTGCAAAAATTATTAGTAGTGTATTATCTGCTCTGGGACTATGGCTGAAGATCATAATCTTGTTTATCTGTCACAGAGAAATATGGGCATTACCTTTGAACTATGACACAATTATTTTGGCATTGCCTTAATTAGCAACCATAACTGCTAATTAAAAGGACAACAAGGTACTTTGTGTCTCAGGTATTTTCATTAAATATAATTTCCTTTAGAAAAAACGAACATTGGCAAAAACAGATTTCAAGGCTCTTCTAAGCCCAAGTTTTTTCCAGCATGGGCTCGGTGTGTGTGTGACAGTAATGTGAGCAAGGTGGCCGTGCTGTGTGCGCACCCAGGGCTGGCAGGGTGCTCTGGTGGGAACACCCATGGGAGGATGGGACCTGGGGGTACTGTCCCTCCCCCTGGAGAGGAATGGGGGGGGCTGCCCTTCTGCACAGCCCTGGAGAATCCCCCTCCTGCAATTGCTCTCTACTCTGATTTTTAATTTCTTTTGCAGGTTTTGCTCTTGCTGTTGCTGAAAACCAGAAGCTCAAAACCCTCTTGCTGTGGTGGCAGATGGGATTTGGGGGGCATTTATTCCTTCAAGGCAAAAATGTGTGTCCAACTTATGATTTTATTTTTGTGGAGACATTACAGTGTGGCTGGGGCAGAGATGCTGAGTTGTTTATGCCAGACCTCTCTAATCAAGCTCTCCATAGAAAGTGCCAAAAATGAGGCCATTTTTTTTGTCTGAGTTACTTCATGAGAATTGTTCAGTCACATAGAAACAGTATGTCTGAAGAGAAATATGCAGGTCGGTATAGCAAGTGTCCAATTGGAAGCAGGATAAGGCTCAATAAATGCAAATCAATCGCATGCTTGATAAACCTGTATGTGCTGCTAAATCCACTTGAATTACTAACACAATATAGAGCAAATCTGGTGGTCACGGCTCTTTGGTGGCACATTTTTGCTACAGCAAACAATCAGGGGATTGAGTGGTCCATGCTCCCTGGCCTGTGAGATAAACATGCCACCTTTTCCTTCCAGTGCCTGTGAGTCCCACCAGAGACCTGGACTCCTTTTTTTCCCCACTGACAGACTTGCAATTGGTTCATCAAACATGCAGCACAAAATCCAAAAGTCTCCCAAGGGAATGTTTCCCCGCCTGGAGGGGGAAGAGAATAAGAGACTCTAAGGGCTGTGACTTTCAGTGTGATATATCTGGTGCTCAGCTACCCCCAGATTATGTAGAATTAGGTACAATTTGTCAGGCATTTATGTCCTTGAATGTGAAAGAACCCAAAACAAACAAACCACCGTGTGAAGCTGAGGGTCAGGGGTGTAATTCTCCCATCCTTGGTTTAGATGGGGCCATAAAGGGACAAAGGACTAAAACATCTTGCTCTGTCTGTCCAAGGTTAAACTTGCTGTGACCTCCTTAGTAACAACCACAGTCGACCCCTTTGAGGGAGCCTGTGTTTCGAGCCCACTGACAGGAGACCCAGCTCTTCTCTCAGATGAAGCTAAACCCTGTAAGTTCTGTCTGCATTCATTGCAGTTATTGCCGACGTTTCTGCACTCTGTTAAGTGTATGTCCTGTGCAGCTACACGAAACAAGGAATCAAAAGGTAACAATCCTTCTCAAAACTTACACAGACTCTTCTTTCAGCCGCGGATCTCAAGAGGAATCACCAAAACTTGGCTCCTACAGAGACCACTTTCATTACAGGCTTACCCCCTGCTGGGCTTGAATCTCATGCCCACCTCCTCACAGGTGATGTGACCTCCTGCCCAATAATTCAGAGGGACAAGTTTGTCTCTGTGAGGCTCTTACCAAGCCATTACATAGGGTCTAGAGAAACACATTTGGGGAAGACGAGGACAAGCCATCAGCAGCCTTACAGAAATGAGCCTCCAAGCTACTGTGCCTGGGTGGACCAATTCCAGCTCCCTTTCCTGACTCTGCAGTGAAAAAATTCCTGCCATGTTTCCAATGCCTTCCTATTTGCTTGCTATAAGAAAGGCCGCTGATGATCATCGCAATGGGATTTGCTCATAATATTTGTACAATATTACCCTAATACATATCATAATGTGACTGTTTTTGTCCCTAAGCACAGCTTAATTTAGATGGAAAAATTAGCACAATTATTAATCAAAGCCAAAAAAGCCATGCTGTGATGCTGCAGTACATCAAATTAAAGTGCAAGATAGGCTAAATGAATATATTTTTGTTCCGATAATGTGTCAGCCTATAAGCAAGGCATTTGTTGTCCCGTGTGAGATGTTTTTCTCAGAGTTGTGGTTTTCTTAAGAGAGCAGCTCCCCAACAGAGCAGAAGCATGGCTACTGCTGGTAGCTGCAGCGTGGGTGCTCTGTGCTGGCCCTGTACCTGTGCAGGCAGCCAGGCAGCTATCCACTGCCCAGGGACTGCTCATGCTCTAGAAACAACCATTTTCAGAAGGCAGAAAAGGATAAAATGCATGAGGGAAGCAAAGCAGAGCAGTGAACAGCACTGGGTATCAGGAAAGGGTTGCTGATTTCCTGTTACCACTGGCCTGGTCCTGCACAGGGAAGAGCTTTACAGGAAGGTGGAAAGTAAATGCACTGGGATATGCAGCTGGAGTTATTCACGCTAGTGCTCCTCCACATTTGTTCAATCTATACTTCCTTATTACTGTAGTCAAGGTTTGGCATGATCTGGAGGAGGCTGACTTTGGTCTCATTACCTTCAGTTCCCAATTTCATGCTCATTAGCCACAATAGTTTAATGCAAGTCCTGTCTTCTTCTGTCATTATTTTACCATTGATGTTCCTTTGTTAAATACACAGAGAAGCTATAAATGGAGATGTTGGTAGAAATGAATTTGTTAGCTTGTTTGAGCAAGCCCAAGTACCCGTGACACTCATTCACAACCAGCTACATTTGCCTTTACAGGACAAGGCTTCTGGCACCATCCAGCATTGTCTGTAAGCACCTATAGCTACAGTCCAGAAGCACTCAAAGTATTTTGGACACGTTGCTAATTAAAGCCCAGAGCTACGAGAGGATTTAGGTGGGACCAGCATTCCTGACAACTGTAAATGTTGAATAACGAAGTAGCACAGCTGCTTTGTGCATGTGCCATACGCACATGCTGGTGTGTGTATTAGAAGTCCAACAACCCACCCAGAAGACCCAGCTGCTCGAGGAAATTGTTCTGTAGCTTAGGTTTTCCTCATTAAGCTCCATCAATGGGCTCTTTTGGGAGTAGATGAGTGTTGGTGTCAACGGCAGGGTGGACAGGACCACCACAAGGCCATATGTCACTGGAGACACCAGGCTGCTGCACTGAAAATGATCTCATGTCTCAGAGGCGCTGAGATATTCGGCAGCCTCTCTGCAAGTCAGTAGTGAAACTTCGTGTGGGTGTGCTTACAGGTGAAAATATTGATGCTTATTACCCTTGAGGAGCTTTGGCTAGTCCGAGTCTCACTGCTGCTGGTGGACTGAGGAGGGCAGGTTGGTTCCACCACAACGCAACCATTGTAGGTCAACAGGCTTTGTTCTTTTTCGTTTGGGTTTGGTGTTAGTTTTTTTAGCTTTTCCACTATGCACAAGCACAGAGGACAACACAAACAAGCAGATGAAATTCTGATTTCACGACACTTTTTGAGATCTTTGTAATAGGTTTCCACTGCACTTCACTCACTTTTTTTTTATGTGCCTAAACTTATGTTTGTAACAACTCTTGCGATTCTGAAAATATTCCTTCACCTTTGTTCTCTCTGCCACTTCATTAGCATTGCAAAAATAGTCATGAGGGATTCAGGAGTGGTAAAATTGACTTCAGAGCCTCTTTTGCTTTGCAAGGATGATATAAAGACTATTTAATTAGTTACTTGTGTATTATCTAGTGACCTACTACAAGGAGATTAGTTATGGCTAAAAGACAGTATTGAGGTGTCAAAAATAAGACCAAATGTTCAGTTTGGCTTGGAAGGCTTCCTGCTGGATATCTGTGAATGGTTTTACTTGCTAACTGCTGACGTTCAGTATTTAGCAATAGGAATACTTAGAGAGGAGAACCTGGAAAAGCCATGAATCCACAGTGTTGCTGAAATCTGTGGGAGGATCGGATGCCAGATACCAACTTTGTCATTGTGTCTAATTGTATAAACTGTATAATGAAGGGGTCAGGAATATAACCCAGCTCTTCTTAATTTCAGCATCTTCCAAGTCTGTTCTCTCACTGTGAGGTAGTTGCTCTGTCTGAAATCAGACTCCTTGAAGAAGAGAAGGACATATTGTCACTCCCACATTAAAACTGCTCAGAGCTAACAGTGATGCTGGTTATTAAGTTCAAAGTGTCAAATTAATATTTGCAGTGAGACAAGACTGAAGGGGACCTTCTCTTTTCAGCCTACAGATATAACTGAAAATGCGAAACACATGTTTTTGGGCACAGAAGCTCTTCTTCGGGCAGGCAGCAGCAGACTAAAACCAAGTCATGTGTACTGGGAGTTGAGTGATACTGGAGAGTTTATCCTAACAATACTAATCCTTTAGGTATCTCAAGAGAAGAGCATGGCTTGTAACCATGAAATAATGGGGAATGCTAGACAGAAAAAGGGTGATGAAATCATTAGCCCCCATCATACAGACAAGAAATAGATAACTACCACATTAAGGGATTAACTGGGATAAGATGTGGGAGAATTGTGTGCTATGAAATCAATTTCTCAATTGCATTTATTATTTTTTAATAATAGTAGAGTTATGACTTCTATTTCCCAATCTAGTATTTGGAAATATTTTGTGGACCTACATTAGGGGATTTTTATGTTTAAGATATGTCATGACATGCATCAAGAAAGGCCCTGCGGGATGAAAACAGAACCCAGATGCAGAGAGTGCTGATATTGCAGTGTTGGAAAGAATAGCACGCCAGCTTCCTGCTGTGCCCTGGGCAGACACATGGCCTTTGGGACATTTTTCTATTTTAGGTGATGTGGTGGGCACTCATGAGAGAGGAACTGATAGTGCTATTTTAACACCCCGGTTTCAAGAAAAAGTCAGCCCACAAAGCCAGAACAGTTCCTGCTACAGCTGCATCTTCAGCCTCAGTCTCAAATGTCCTCAACCCCAAAACTGTCACAAGTGATCATTATAACTGAGTTCTCCTCTCTGCATGTCACTGTGTGGGAGCCTGGAGCCCGTGAACGGTGTGTGCTGAGTTAGTGAGATTGACCAGAAGTGAAGAACATTGAGAATGTACATGAAAGGGGAGGAAAGCCTGTTAGATTAGTCAGATCCCAAAGAAACTGTCGCTGGCTGCAACAGACTTGAAGATGAGTTTTTCTACTTGGCTGCAACTGGGTTTTGAAAACACAGATTTCTGTTTAATGGGTTCAAAGAGGAAAATGGTGGTAAGGGAAGGAATGCCTGCAAATGCCTTCTCCAAGCATTGACTTCTACCCCTATCTATCTTTAAGCCGTGGAAGATAGATACCACCTTTTTTTTTTTTAAAGAGGGTGTTGCCAAGGGGTGTGCTATGACAGCAGCATCCTGCAGTATGTTATTTGCTTCCTTCCTAATCAAAATATTATGGAGTTGTTATTGCATATCCCTGCTGTAATTTTGGAAATGTAATCCCCAGCATTTGGGGGATCACACTCCTCCCTGACATGTAAACTTCCTAAGCGGATTCTCTGCCAAGTTTTCAAGTGTTCCAATTTCAAGTTATTTTGATCTTATCTCTGTTGTGTTTCCGTAGTGCCTTTTACAGTTAAAGATTCTTTATCACAGTCAGAAATTACATGCAATTACACTCAGGATCTGTGAACACAGGCCATGGAGTCCAGAGCTCTCTCATTTAATGAAGACCGAGCAAAAAAGTTACCTAGGCTGCTCCAGAAATCCAGTTTGAGGAGAGGCACAGATTTTGTAGCTCCACTTTGAACTGCTGGAATCTGTCTCCCCTAACTTTAATGTACCCCACGTTACACATAAAGATGACCCCTCTAACTTTATCTGGTTTGGAGTATAAATTTAATAAAGAATCCTAGGATTTTCTTGTCTAAAAGCTGCAAAATTCTGCCAAGAGAGCCAAGCTGACACGGGTATGAAAAAGATGTTTTGAGATGTGACTAGTGTCCCTAAATGATGCAATAGCACAAACTGGTAATAAATGTCCTTTCCTGATTCCTGAAAGCTCTCTGAAGAGCTGGGGTGTCCTGTGGGAGTTCCCCCAGCAGCTGCTTTTCACTCCTTGTTGAAATGCCTGCCGTGCGTAGCAAGGGCGTTGATGGTTTGAGATGCCTTCACACAGACCTGCCTTCAGTGCTCAGCTGTGCTGCTGAAGATGACTCCCCTCGGTGCCTGCCAGCCACACGGCTTGGAAACACCCGCAGCAGCTCCGGCACAGCTGCACTGCCTTTGCTCCTGGCACACAGATTAGTTCAAAGATGGAGAACATCATGTAACAGCCCGAATCTTTATGCTGATCCTGGGGCTCTTCTTCCTTCATGGGGAAGAACTTTGTGTACTTTAGGATGATTACATATTTGATGATTTTTTTATTTTTTTTTAAACACCTTTTCTTAGCTGCTTGCTGTTCTGCCCTCTTTCTTGGACACCCAGGCTCTCACAGCAAAACATTGCATGGGAATGGAAGACACATTCATCCTGGTGAGACTCAGGCACTGTAATCCAGGGATTCATTTGCACTCACACACTCAGAGACTTATTTCCACAGCCTGAGTTAAATGCAGGGACTGGCATACAAGATAGGAAGCATACCTTCTAGTATGGCTCTTTGGAAACATCCATGGCATATCTTGGATCAACGAAACACTTCACACACCAAAATGATGCATTATGCACAAAGTGTACTTGCGCAGATATGCTGAGGTAGATGGGGGCAGAGACTAGCTGAGAAGCCAGTGGAAAACTGGCTTCAGGAGTAGAGCTTTGGCAACTCTGACCATCCCATGGAGCTGGCAGGACTGTGAGGTGCTAAGGTGGCAGACAAAAGCAGAGAGCAAACCCAGAGTGCCTAATTTACCTACCTTGGGAGCAGCTGAGCTTACTGCTCCAGAGTGCTGATGACACTTTGCCATGGCAAGGCGAACACTGCATGACCCACCAGGCACTGAATGAGAGGCTAAAGAAAATACTCAAACACAGTCGGACATCAGTAGCTCTGCCATACCACGTGCTAGTGGGGAATAACCATTCCCATCTCCTACAGAAACTGAGCTTCACACCCTCGTGGAGCAAGCCAGGAGCAGTGGGGTCCTAATAATCATTCTGAATCTTACCTCTTATTGCCATGGAGAAATGGCTTTCAAAAAGCTTTAAGAAACATTTTACATCAGCCAAAATCTTGATAATGCACAGAAAAGCCGTGTGTCAAAAACTCCATGTGATATTAGTGAGGCAAGTAAAACATTCATTTATGAGTTTTTCTCCCCTGGGAGCTGCTAGGGTTGCTGGAATATACTTTTCAATCTTGGATGAGCATTCCCTGGTTTATACCCTGTCCTCCCTGGGATTTCAAATTGCATGCAAACCAGCACTCTCCTGCTGGGACAGTCATGCAAATAAACAACTCACTGTTATTTTATGACTCCACTTGATTTTCTCAGTGAGACACTTCTAAGCAGCAAATAGCAAAAGCAATAGCACATAGCATCATCTCTCTGCACTTACTTGGAGAGCTCTAGCACTTGCAGCTGGGCACTGCACATCCTTGAATGTGAGCTGGCTTACATATGTCTTCCCTGTCTTCCATTTTCTTTATTACTAGTTTTAGTAAGCCTTTACTTTATATAAAGTATTTCCTTTTCTTATGAAAACTACCAGCAACAGCTGATTGGTGAGGTTATTCAGCTGAATTAACCCATTCATTCCCCACCACAAATAGCGTATGTTCTGCCCCTCTATGTCATGTACAAAAAGAGTTTTCCCACCAAGACTGACTCAAAACTGCTTCATCTGAACATGGTTGCTCTCTGCCGTGCCCTGTACCTCCCAGCAGCTTGTGTGCTTGTACATCTCATGTACAGCATGATATCAGATGTTTGCTATCATGAGTGGCCAGCTACAAGCAGTGCTGAACTAGTGCCAAGCACAGGGACTGCAGCAACACTTAAGCATCCCAAACTTCCCCTCCTGGCAGCAACAAGTATCAGGTGTGGTTCATTTGGGTTTTTTTTGTGCAGACCCAGCTGTGAGGTCAGGTTAGGACAACGTGGGAAGAGCCCCTGGCAGGGCCCAGAGGGGCATTGGGGACAGGGAGAGGTGCTTGTGGGGTGCCAGGCAGCGCTGGGCTGGGGGACTGGGAGCAGCTGTGCCTTGGTTTCATCAAGGGGGCTGCTCACACATGGCAATTATCCTGCTGCCTACCTGGTTGGGGTCCCAGAGCCATCCAGCCTGCAGTGAACCCGTCCGGCCAATGCATTGCATGCACCCCTTGGCACAAGCCCAGCAGTTTCTGCTCTCGAGTCCTTTCCTATTGTAAAGCTGAGGGTGTGATACGAAACCACAGCACTCATTTAACTTCAGAAAGGGGATGTTTTACTCAAAACCATAACTCTTTTGGACAAGTACACATTTTTGTTTCCTGAATCAATCTTTGCTCTTTTGTTGTCCCTCTGACAAGTGACTGTCAAAAAAGTTCAGGGGGAAGGCTTGACGTTATTGCAAGTAAGGGCTTCTTACATATCTTGCTCAAGAAAAATAAGGAAAAAATCCCTAATCAACATATTTCCTTTAAAATGTATGTAAATTCAGCTTAATGGCTAAAGGTAAACACTGAATCAATGTTTAGTCTTCAACTGCAGCAGGTCAGAGCTGGCGTAGATTTTAGACAACATTTTTAAAGGGTGGAGACCACAGAGCACTGGGACAGGCTGCTGAGAAAGGCCGAGATCCCCATAACCCGAGGTCTTAGGGAGCAATTCAGCCAACATCTCTGTAGAGTGGTCTCACCTTGGGGCAGAAGAAGTAACTTCTGCAGGTCTGAAGTAACATCTGTAGACTGGACAACTGGGTGGAGAGAACCATTCTAATCAGGTTCGACAAGGGAAAGTGCAGGGTCCTGCACCTCGGGAGGAATAACCCCAAGTACCAGAACAGGTTGGGGGCTGACCTGCTGGAGCTCTGCAGAGAAGAACTGGGAATCCTGGTGAATGACAAGTTGACAATGAGCTGGCAATATGTCCTTGTGGCCAGGAGGGCCAATGGTATGGCCTAGGATGCATTGGGAAGAGTGTGGCCAGAAGGTTGAGAGAGGTGATCATTGCTATCTACTCAGCCCTGGTGAGGCCACATCTGGAGTGCTGTGCCCAGTTCTGGGCTCCTCAGTACAACAAAGACAAGGAAATACCGGAGAGGGTCCAGGGGAGGCCTCAAAGGTGATTTGGGTCTGGAGCATTTATCTTATGAGGAGAGACTGCAGGAGCTGCGCCTGTTCAGTCTGGAGGAGAGAAGACTGAAGAGGGGAACTCATTAATGCATATAAATGTCTCCAAGGCGGGTGCCAAGAGGATGGTGCCAGAATCTTTTCCGTGGTGCCCAGCAACAGGACAAAGAGCAATGGCCATAAACTAAATCATGAGAAGGTTCCACCTCAATGTGAGGAAGAACTTCTTTACATTGAGGGTGGCAGAGCACTGGAACAGGCTGCCCAAGGAGGTTGTGGAGACACCTCTCTGGAGACATTCCAAACCCACTTTGGCACGTTCCTGTGTCAACTGTTCTAGGTGACACTGCCTTGGCAGAGTTGTTGGAGTAGATGATCTCCACAGGTCCCTTCCAACCCTAACAATTCTGTGATTTTGTGATTCTGTCTCTTCCCAACCCCATTTTAATTCTCTAGACTTCTAGGTTTTTCCTTTGTACCTCTGTCCTTAACTAATGTCCCCATTCAATGTAGGGTAGCAGCCAGCAACAGCTCCCAGCATGGTGCCAAGGTGGGAGATGGATGCCATGCAGGATACAGAAGGAGGCAGCAGGGGAGCTTCCAGATGCTCACCTCCTGCCTGGGCCGCAGGAATGGTGATGGAGGCAGAAACACCATCTCCTGCTGAGGAGATGTGGCTGCTCCATGCCACACATCATAGGCCAGGATCCCATCCCCAACATCATCGAATGACGTCTTCAGCACCTGGCTGTGCTGCTTCTGCAATCAGGCTGTTGTCGTGCTAAAAGAAAAATAAACAAAACTACCAAAGTGTTCTCCTCCTAAGTTGCTCTATGAATGCGATGCTCAGCTTTTAGTGCACTTTATTTTCCTGGATTGCCAAAAATCTGCTGATGAGGAAAGTTGCTGAGGGTTTATTTTGTGACGAGAGGGCACACGATGTAGAATACACCCTGGGATTTGCATAAGGCGACTGAGCACAAGCTGCAGTAATTTGTATTTATTTTATTGTGTCGTCTTTAAACATTTTTCCTGGTCTTTAAAGACTGACTTACTGTCAGGAGGAGTAAAGTGTTTTCCATGTGGCAGAGAACTTCTTGTCAGGCAGTGACCTCCTGGCAATTGCACCATTATGCTCAGCTTCTGCCCTGAGAGTACATTTTGCCAAGTAGCTTCAGCAAGAAATCACTCTCTTCCATTCACTGCTATGGATCCATCTGATGACAAACCTTTTTGGGTAAACCTGTTCCTGGTCTGTGCCTGAGTTTACTCAACTCTCAAATATTCACAAAAGAGTTATGTGGCTGCTGAGTGTTTGCTGGTGAAATGGGCCCTACCAGCTACACATATGACCAGAGTTTTCAGATCAAGAAGAAATTATGACTGATGGTCATTTCTGCCTCTACTGGTAAGTTGCTTCACTTCACTGAGATGGTACAAAATGTCTTGCCAGAAAGTTATTTGGGATCTTTTCTGAGAAAGAGATTTTCACCTTCAGGTGAACTACAACTTAATTTAGGGTTTCAGCATCTCTTTCTGTCAGGAAATGCCTCTCTCATGCCTCCTACACAGCTGCTGAGGCTTACCTGGGCCAGGGGCTTAATTTAACTGATGCTACACAACCAGCTCTTCTAACTCCTTCCTTCTTTGTCCCTTTTCTCTTCATCCTCTCCTTCAGTGGAAAAATCTGGCAAAGATGTATCCAAATACAGCTGCAGTACCTGTGGTACCTGTGGGTCTTTCTCACTCTGCTTCCGCAATTCTATAGTCCCATGACTTATCTACAAATTATAAATTTTCTTCCTGAAAACCATGTTTCCAGCACATAACCAGATGAAGAGATTGCATAGCCAGTAGCAGCTGGTGTTTGGCTAACAGGGATTTCATTGGATTTGCACTTGCTCTCCAGCATAATATATTTGTGTTAGTTAAACCTGACCTTTTTAAAAGAAAAATTATGTCTTCTATTCTTAGGTAAGTTTATTAGCTGTATACCAAAATGTTGTACAGCTGTGTATTCCCACCATGGGCCTTTTGGGGGGTTCCTTTGTTGGTTTTTTTGTTGAATTTTTTTTGTTTGCATCTTTTCAAAGTGTAGCAATTGACAATTTGTCTCCAGAGTTCAATTCCTGACACCAAAGTAAAAAACCCTCCCACTATTTGTTAGCAGGAGAGGGAATTTCCATTGGCAAAGTTGTGCTCAGAAAGCTATACCAATACACTTTTATTTCTCATGCAGCTTGACATTTCACTCCTTTCAATAGGGTATTTCCCAGGCATCAATTCCCAATTACTCTGGGGTGATTAAAGATACACATATCCCAACTGCTTCTGCTGTCCTTCCCTTCCCACCATATCAAAAGCTGTAAGAGGAAAAGTTGTTTCTCCACCCACCTTCAGTCTCTTGGCACCCACGAGGCTGTTTCATACCCAGTGGTTGTGGATGCTGCAGCCGAGGGTGTGATGCTGTAGCTTTCCGCAAGCTACCCTGGAAGCAGCTGAGACGGATGGAGCCACCATCCTTCCGTGACCCTTGGCAGCCTTGCCTGCTCCTCACTGCTGTAGGTGGTGACGGTGGCTGTCTCAGCTGTCACCACTGCTGGACTGCTCTGAGGAACGTCACTGGGACCTTGCTGAAAGCCTCTGGCTGAGGGATTTGCTTGCTGTCTGCGGTCTGCACAGTGTCCACATGTGCCAGGATGGGCCTGGGGAAAAAGCTGAGTGTGGGAGACTAGGACTTCTTCCTCACCCTCAGGAAAAGCCAGGAGGCTAGCCCAAAACCAAAATGCTGACAGCTGGGTGCATGGTGCATTACTCTTGGTGGGACTGGTGTTTGCTTGAGCCTCAGTTTCAATCTACAGTGTTTTGTGTCTGATGGTTCCTTGGCCTATCCATGGCTTGGGAGCAGAGGAGACACCCTAACTCCAGCAGCCAGCATGGAGTTTTGGTGCACCAGGCAGCTATTTCTGTGCAGCTTGGGATGTGGAGCTTGGAGGCTTCCTAGCCTCCAGGGACAACTGAATAAAGGACGTTATACTCTCAGATCTTCCTGTACCAGTCCTTTGCACAGCAAAATAGCTGTGCAAGTAATACTCTGAGAAACAAAGTGCCACAATGCATTAACTGTTATTACAGTACGTACAGTTATTACAGAACGTAGTGTACATGATCAAAAGTGAAACCATGCAAGCAAAGCAGAGGAAAGCTCCAGGCAAAAACAACTTCCACTGAGTCCTTGGCCCTGGGAGCGTGTTTCTGCCCAGGGCAGGTGGCAGCAGGGCTGTGGGGCCCAAGCAGAGGTGTGAGGAGCACAGGGGGAGCACAGGGAGAGCGAGTCAGCGAGCACAGAAGGGCTGAGCAAGTGGTGGAGGCACACAGGGCATTTTCTAGCCGTGCCCCCAGCAGTTCATTCACACAGTCTGTCCCCTGGGACACTGGTGCACAATCCCTGCAGTGCCTCCCAGGGCCACTGCGACTGCTGAATCGCCATGAGTGCATCGGCCGTGTGGAAAAGAACTGCCTCCTGCCGAACGGTGTTGCCATCTCTTGGCTGTTTGGGTCATGCCCATCTGACTGTTCCTCCCATCTCCTTGCTTTTGAGATACTGTGCAGGTCCTGGCAGTGCTCTGACCAGCGCCATCATTTTTTTGTTCTTTATTCCATGCCCAGGCAAAAGACTTGGTACTGCCTGCAGGTACCAATATCCTCCTTGCCGAAGAACACCAGTCCTATTATTACGTGTCTGTCACCCTGCAGTTCCTGAATGCCAGCCACACGCTCCCCTTCAGAAAGGGCTGGCTATTTTTTTAAGTGGCTGGGGTTTGTGGGTTTTTGGTTTGTGACCTTTTGTTGGAAGGGTAGGGTGGAGCTGTAGGACTACATAGAAACCAAAAAGATGTGTCTTTATTTACACCCTTTTAAACCTGCATGAAACTTCTGACCATCTCACCTGGTTGTTAAGGCCTGTAGTTCTGGCACAGACAGAAGCAAAACCCTGAGTGACAACATTCCTGAACCAGGAAATTTTGAACACTATATTGCCTGTACCCAAATGTAGTATCTTCTAACATTTCATTTGAATTTGAGCAGCAGATAGTAGACAAGAAAACAAACCCAGCTCTTGAAGGTAAGACTCAGATTAAATCTTTCATTTTACACTCTGTGCAGATTTTATCTCCTAAATATTTGATGCTATCCTTTAAATGCCTACTTCCTGGCTCTTCGTTTTGCAAGTGATGAGAACATATCTAGTCTAGCAACTCTGTATCTTCTGAATAGATCACACTGTATGTGCTTGTGCTGGCAGTCATTGCTTCCTTGATGGAGGAAATGAAAGGAATCGAGTTTTTCACCATCTTGGTGATAAGAGAAATTCAATACCTTCATTGCCTACGCAAGCAGAGAGTCTCTTTTTAATCACATAGTACTAATAGCAAATGAGTTTACCTCCAGATCTCCTACCATGGATTCATAACACATCCCACATTCATCACATAGAATAATGAATAAATAATGCAGGAAAAATGCTTCTAGCTATGAGTGGCATCCTTATTACAGGAACACACAGCATTTCAGACTCGAGAAATCCGAGGAAACTCACTGAAGTGAGTTCTAAAATAGCTGCCAAAAAAATTCACAGAAGGCTGGCATGAAATAGATGTGGCTTCTTCCCACCAGAAACATCAGCAGGTTAAGAGCAACTGGAGAAAACTGTTGTGACCATCCCAGAAACAAGAGTGAGGTCCAGCCGGTGCTGCAGGAGCACCTTACACCCCGTGCTGCTGGGGGATTTGCAGGGCAAAGGGAACAAGAGCACTTCAGTCCTTGCTGTGAAGCACCAGCCCAGCTGCTGGCCCACAGTCACACAGTAGTTAGGCCTTTATTACTGCATTTGAATTGCAGCACGCTGTAGAAAGAAAAAGAGAACCTCTCCATCCCTAATTTCCACACCTGCTGGATAAACCGGTGAGGGAATGCCAACCTCACATGAAAACTCCCTGGCTTTAGCCTCAACAGTGGCGCCAGGAGCCAGTGCAGCTGGCTTTCGTTGGTACTTTTAGGTTGTGATCTGGGGTCTACGTGGCTGTTTCAGCTTCCTTGTGCCTCTCTCAGCCCCCTAGGTGACCAGTGGGTCTGTCCCTGGAACATACGTCTGGCAGCTGGCGTGGTGGGGCAGAGCCCAGGAAGGGGGGTGCAAGGAGGTGCTGCCTGCGCGAGGAAGAGTTGCTGTGTGCATTGCCCCATCACCCTGATGCTGGGCTAGACTGCTGTGGCAGGACTTGCCAGGGATGACAGACAAAGTAACAGAGTGGAAGCACTAAAAAACCCAGTCATGAAATGAACACACTGTGTAGAGGTAGTCACTTATCTGAGGTTGGGTTTTGAGCAGTGAAACGAATAAAGGCAGTAAATGAGGAGTGAAATTTAGTATAAGTAGTTTGTAAGTCATTCAGTGAGAATCCCATGTATCTTTGCATGCAGGAAAGTTCTCATAGTAACCAGCTTTATAGCACTACCCTTGCTCATGAAGGTTTTGTGTATTTTCAGAAAATCTCATATGTCTTTTGTTGGTTCTCTTAAATGAGCTGTGGCACGTAGGCATCTTCCTGACACAAGCAGAGCTGCTTCACTGCCCTCTGCCCCTCAAAGAGCTAGCTAGAGTTATTTGAGTCTGTTGTCCCAAGAGAGTGAATCCTTCATGCACTCCCATTTGTATTTGGGTAATTCATCAAAGGAATTACTTAGCGTTCCCAATGCTTGCAAAGTAGCAGCAATACCATATATCAACCATTCCTGCCTGAATACACTTTAAATACTCAATTTCCTGACCACCAGCTGACTGTGTAGGAAAAGGGAGCAACACCACATATGAGCAGAGCGCACACTGTTGGTGGCAATGAGGGGGTGATCCTCTGGGATGCTGCAACTCTGGCTGAAAGGATGAAGGACCTGGAAGACCATTCCAAGTTGAAAAATAAGAGTAAAGGACTGAAAAGGATCTGCTGCTTGGTGTATTCTGTACTTTCTGCACAGAAAACTGCATTTTTGCCAGAGTCAGTGCATGGGGATTGGGTCATATTGTCTGAGCCTTCTGCACAACAGTCGTTGGACTGAATCACCTCAGCTTTTCACTTAGAGACTGTGAGAATCCAAAAGGCTTTCTGTGTCATTCCAGTTGAAATAAAACCTTCTCCTTGCTGAAAATTAATTATTGAGTGTTCTGCTGCTTTATAATATATTTATGTGCTCTTGGGAACCTCTCTCTGTTAGAGAACAGAAAGCAACATCTTAAACGCAGCTCAGGCAAGAGAAGTGCCCAGCTCTGCTTTGTGATGCCTTTCCTGCGTGTAGATCACAAGGTAATGTGCTATCCACAGGCAGTGGGCAGTGCCCACACTGGGTATGCCTGGATCTCCTGAGCACTGACTGTGAAATGGAAGATAAAGAGAACCCTGATGTTCAGGATGGGCTGCTACTCCTATGCAAAATGCTTGGCTAAATGGACGTCCCTCAAATTCAGGTTAAATGAGCATTGTGCACGCCTGCAAGGAGCTGTATTCTATTTTCTGCTGAGGTTTCCAGCTGGGCTCACGCCCATGGCAAGTGCACTTTCCAGGGACGTGGCAGGCACCGTGACTGGCAGCTGCCATAGCCCCCTTATTCTTGTTTCCCATCCCCAAAGGGACAAATGTGTGCAGTGGAGTATTTTGGTGACCTTTTTGCGTCTGGCTTGTGCGAGTTTTTTAATGAATGTAATTTTACTGTCATGTATATGTTCGGAAAGGCCAGCTAACGAAGAGCAGTCTGGGCTGGGGAATGGATCACAGAAGCTCTTGTAGTAGTCCTCTCCACCAGCACGAGCCAGCCACCAAGGAACACGTGTCCCTGTCTCATGGGGCTGTGGAGCAAGCAACTGAGGGCTGAGAGCTCACCCACAGTCAGGTCTGACAGATGGAGGCTGTCCTGTGCAGCACAGCTTTGCTCTGCCTTCCCTGTTCCGAGAAAAGAGGGCTTGAGCAAGCAAGGATTCCTCACCCCTGCTTGCTCGGCCAGGCAGAGCCACTTGACTGTGACTGAAGGTGAGAGATGAAAGAACAGGAGAGCATGGGCTGAAAGCTCAGTGTATTGCTGCTCTGCTAGCTCACTCTCACCCTCAAAAAGCAATTGAGAAAGTAAAATCCACAAACTCATAGGGCTGGGTCAGTCCTTCTGTTGCTGTTATGCTGTTAACATATTTTGTGATCCTCCTACGCTGAGTTTCTTTCTTCTTATGCATAACCTTGACCGCTAAGGAAAAAATCATCTAACAACTTCAAATTCAGTGATTCATTCCACAAGTTATTGCATTTTCTAAAACACAATCCACTCTAAAGTCTTAATTGCAGGCTTATCACCTGCCTCAAAAGCTTGCTTGAAAATGGAAACAGCCACATTCAGGCACACTTACAGAGCTGGGCCTGCAAACACAGCGGTGATGGATTGCTCACCTAAATGCTAAAGCAAGTGGGGACCAGAGGGGATTTCATTAAAACCTTCAAGAGAAGACCTTTTGCTTTGCTTTAGCCAGTCACAAATCCCCAGGTGCGGCACAGGGACAAGTGGGCATTCTGGGAAGAGGTGTTTGGGTGAGTTGGCATTAGGCAGTGTCCCAGCCTTGTGGTGCAGGGAGAGAAGAAAAAGAATCAGGCTATCACTCTGACAAAGCACTCAGAGGGAAAATCTCAGTAAACATGAAGAAATAAAGATTAAAACTCTATGGAGGTTTCATGTATGAGAAGGCTCATACATGTATGAGGAGTTTCCTTCAGGTGTTTCCTTCCCACCTCCAGTTCCCTGCTGCCCCCAGCAACATCCTCCCTGCAGCTTGTCTGCTCCATTCATCAGCTGCAGGCTGGAACAGCATACTCTTTGGGTGGAAATAACATTGCTCAGATGCTAAGAGGAAAAAAAACATCATTATTTGCTTTTAGAAGGAAAACACAGCAAAACCAAAGGGCTTGGATTCACTCTACTCTTTATTCAAGATGCAAACCCTGAGTACCAGCTCATGAGAGTAACCAGATTTGGTTCATGGCCAGGTGCATGGGTCTGGCTGTGTTTCAGCCAGGGGGCTTTGCCTGCTACCCCTGCACAGAGGAGCTGTGTGGCTCTGGAGGAGATCCCCCCACGCTTCCCACGGCAGCCTCCATTTTCACAAATTACTTCCCAGGCAATGCTGGCTACACCTGGAAACCCTAACCTAAATTTGTCTGCCTAGCATCTTTCTTTAGTCTCTTCTAAGTCTTAAATTTACCAGAAAACTTGCCAGCAAGATTCAGAGACCAGATTGAGATGAATTTAAAATCTGGCCGACAAAAGAAGGCTCAGATGGAGCCAACGCTGCACTGAATATGTCACCAGCTGCCTTTCTTCTCTGCTCTGCTCCAAAAGACAGCCTATCTACTTCAAACAGGCAGCCTCCCTTTTCCACCTTTCTCAGATGTTTTTAAGCAACCTAGTTTCACTGGAGAGCAGCCCATGGGGGTTGGGGTTTCTTACTTTGAAAATGTGAGACCTTCTGGGCATCAGCTACCAGGAGAGTGCCAGTCACCAAAAGCAGGCGGTTTTGGAGGGTTACCAAAGCTGCTGCAGAGGCAATTCTCCACGGGGAGCAGAAAGGTTCAGAAATTGTTCTCAGCCAGCTTGGTCCACACTGTGAAACCCTTGTGAAAAGGAAATGGTCTTCCTACATGTCAGTTTTGACATCGCCATCCTGTTTCTTCCTGCATTTCAGCATGCTAATTGCTTGGAAAGGTGGGGGGTAAAAGATCTTATACTTAGATCTTTGTGTAGGTGCTGTTGCTAAGATGCATGATGGAAAAAAAAAAATCCTTTTTTCTTTTGGTTTTATTCCCATCCTGACCATACCCTGCAGAGGAGCAGGGAGGAGGGGTACCATTCCCACTGCACACCAGCCCGGGCTCTGGCAGGAGGGAAGGGTGCTGTGGCAGGGGCAGACACCCGGGGAGAGGTGGGGAGAGGCTCTTCCTGGGGCTCTGCCTCACACCACAGTGATGGCAAAGATGAGCTGCTGTGCCCTGGGCAAGGCCCACCGCTGCTAACCAAGCCAGTCCTCACTCGGCTGCTCCATTCTGCCACCCTCCCCGAGCGGTATCATCTCTCTGCCCATCTCTAGGACTGGGTGGACAATGTGAAGTCAAATTGAGATAAAATATACTTACCCCCCACTCCCAAATTTTTTCACAGATTTTTTGTAGCACTCTGTGCAGAGAGCATGAAGTAGGGTATGCCGGTGTGTCTTCCACAGTAGCTGCTTTGTCACTCAATGTAGATCACTACTTTATCACCAATTTCTTGTCTCTTCTGCAATTTTGAAACCTGTGTCAGGGCTATTAGAACAACCATAACACTGTCCTGTCCTAGAAGAAAGACCCTTCCCACAGGGATATGCTGTTTGTTTCTGGTTTTCCTTCTTTTTGGCCAGCTTATGTTATTTTCTGTCAGCCATGAATATTATTTCCGAATTGCCTGTTGTGTAAAATACTAAAACTCATTAACATCAGACTGAGCCATTTTTTGTTTACTGTGAGAAACTAACTCCATGGTCCACTGCTGTTTAGAAGAGCCTTGCACTAGCTTCAATATGTGTGTGGTCTCTACACAAGAGTTAAACTTGCTAGAAAAAGAAAATTCAGGAGATGCAAACAGGAAGAAAAGTAATTGCATGAAGTGCCACATTTTGCAGAAACTCTTGTTGCTATTTTTACTTTTCTGTGTTGTACCGCTCCCTCTGAAGTTGCTCTCTCAGCAAACAAGGCCAGGATGAAAGACAGGCTGATTAGCAAAATCAAGGCTGCTGAAGAATCACTGATGCAGTGGGTGGTGATCTTTCCCTGAGCCAGCTAAGCATTAGTGCAGCAATGCAGCAGGAGGGACCCAAAATCCTGGCCATGTACAGACAGTGGAAGGTTTTAGGTACCTTCTATGGGTGAATTTTGTTTGTGATACCATGGCCAACAACTGCCACTATCTGAAGGTGGAAAAGCTGCTCTTTGCTTCCTGTCTCAAACTACTTTATCTTTTCAGGGTAGAGAACTGCAGATGCACGCAAATGTTTGCAGAGATTTCCGCATTCTAAGATACTCTACAAATGCTATCATTGTTTGTCCACCCAGCTGCCAGAATTTCTGCCTGAAAGATATGGATGTGGCTCTTCACTACTTTCTTTTGAGGGACCCCAAATCCACATTCCTTCAATTGACCCCCCTGTGCTTAGCAGGGAAGGGAGAACAGTTACTCTTCAGTTAAAAGCAGCTCAACCCAAAAATGCCAAGTAGGTCTGTTGTGGTCATCACACTATTTCTGAGCTGCTAATCACTTCAATGAATTGCAAAAAGGGAGACACTGTGCTAAAAAAAAAAAAAAAATTAAAAAATTCCTCTTTTCTGCCCTACTTTGTAGGAGCAGAAATGAAGCAATCCCTCCAGGAGAGCTATTACCAGCCCTGTGCACATCCAGCCCCTGCACATGCCCGGTACCACTTGCTCAAGGAGGAAGGCAAACAGGGTGGGGATGCCTTGCGGTGAGATTTCCTTTACCACAGGTTCCGTTCTCAGCTATGCTTTTATTCTAGGGCTTCAGAAAAAGGAGAAGTAAATCCTGCTGTTGCAATTATTCGGAGAACTCGATCCCAGAGTGTTGCCAATGTACCAAGAGGCTGCAAACACAAAACAGGGACATTTTTCAGAACAATTTCTCAAAAAGCTACCTGAAATACAGAACGGAATAGGCCCCTCTCAACTTGACCTTTTTTTTCCTTAACAAAAGTGTTCTCCTCTGCTGGCACATGCACAATTGGCAATATGAGAGCTTTTCCACCCTTTGGCAACCACTCTTTGTTTTTCAAAAGCCAAGATGCTCCAGTTTTTATACAACCCCACTGCTGGCTGTGCCATGGCCACCTGCAGTGTATGGGCTGGAACTGGGGAAGGATCAAAAGCTTGAGTGTGCAAATTGCCACTATTTAGGATTAAATGCTCAGATTCCCTGGGACCTCGGTACCAGGAGCCAGGGACACATGGCCTGGGAGATAGCACCTAAGTTAGGGCCAGTATCAGCAAAAGTTTCACAGAAAATGGACTGGGCTTGAAACCAAACGACCTCACTGGTGAAGCTGATGTTACACCATCATGTCTTTGCTGTTACCTGTGTGAGCTACAATGAGGTGATGCCTTCCTACAAAATAGAAGAAGTTCAAGGTTTAGGGCTGTGCCAGCTCTTGGAGATACAGAATTTGTGTTAATGAAACTTAACCATGTTAATGAATCTGACCATTCGGATGCCACTCCGACAGTCACACCCCCACCGTCTGAGACTTTAACTGCTGAGACCGAAGCCCCTTCGCAGGGGGAAGTTCCACTGAACCAATGGGTCCCTCGTTTGACTCCATACACACACCACTCTCACACAGACAAGTTTCCCTTATCCCCTCAATCCTATGTTTCCCATAGCAAAGTCCCAGACATCTGGCTTCTTTAAGTAATTTAATTGTGGTGCTGCGACATAATAACAGCTCAAGCTGGCGGGCCAGGGGGATCCCAAACAAAGGAATTCCTGGGCTTTGATACCCCTACAGTCTATGCACCCGCTCTTCACACTGCCTGAATTTCATACTCCTGCCTGCAGCATTATGTGCAGCAGCAATTCCTTATGTCCACTAGTCCCTGCTAAGAGGTGCTCTGCAAGAGAGATGTTAAACAGTAATTTATAGCAATTTAGGGACTGATGAGAAGAATGCATTGTAGGCAAGGGGGAAATGCTGAGACTTGGAGACTTGGCAGTGTCCTGGAGATGGAAGCAGCTAAGTCAGACTGCCTGAGAGAAATACACGCTTGCTCCTTTGGGATCAGCCCCAGGCAGGGTCTGAGCCATCTCACAACTAAAGCTGCCCATCTCACTCACAGTTTGACAGAATATGGGAGAATGTAAAAAAAAAACCCTTTGGAAAAGGAAAAAAACCCACATTTTCTTGCAAAAGACCTGGGATCAGTTCTGTCAAGAACCATCTCCCAGCAGCAGAAAGAACACTACTGGTTGGAGCTGGAAGAAGCAAAGTCTAGGGTAGAAGGCCAGCTCCTGAACTCCTTCCAGCAGCTGGAGAAACTGGAAACACAGTGTACACAATGAAGATCAGCAAAGACCCCCCAAATTGAATAGTACACAAGCAGAATTATAAATGTGAAGGAAAGGCATTCATCCACAGACGTCATTTGTTTGACAGCGTGACCTGGGAGCTTAAAATAAATTACCTGGGGCTTTCACTCCAATTCCAATAGTCTACCTAAAGGGAAAGAAAGGGAACTCCTATCTTCTTGGAAATACTACTAAAATAATGTTGCGAATCACGTTGCAATATCCTTTGCCTGGGATGGAAGACACGCAGCTGAACAATGAGATTACTTTCTTGCCTGTGTTTCCTCCAACACCCAAGGTAGTCAGTATTGGAGAAAAAAAGTATTATTAACAAGAATTATGGTAGAGAAAATTGGGATGGTCTTGTGGCTTTGGCATAGGCATTAGAATATTGTCTAGACCTCTTCGGTCAATTTTAGGATTTGTTCACATTGATAAAAGTATTAAATAGTTGATATCTAACCTTTAGTAAGACACAAGATTTTGATGCTTAGCAGGACTGAGCATAGTTGTTGATTTGCAGACTGCAAATTCTCTTTAACAATTTATGGAGACAATCTGAGGTGCTTCTGAGAGAAACCCATGGGATTTACTCATCAAAGGATGAAAAATTCATCCTCTGTTCTTTGTTAATGACTATGACCTCACTGGATTACAGAGGAATAGGTGACAAAAGAACTAGGAAGAAAGAAAGAAGGCGAAAGCACGCAGACATGAAGATTTCTTACAGAAAGAGAAAGATAGTAAGGATAGTTGAATTGCTTGAAATAGCAAAAATATTCCCATTCCAATCAAGAGCCACTGGAATGTGCTGGACCCCTCAAGCAGCGGGAAAATTTAGCACTTGGCTAAGTGTCACTGAGAAATAAATCTAACAAGTAGAAATCCAGTATTACTCAATAGCTGCTCTAGCGAAACAGCACTGAGTCGAACCTCAAGAGATCCTCTATTCCCACTGCCCTCCCCTAAGGCAGAATCAACTATTCTTGTGTTATTCCCAATAGCTGTTTCTCTGCTCTATTCTTCAAAAGCCTTATATACGCTTTGTAGCTTAAAGCAGCCTCTGATTCACTCAGCTCTGACTCACCCAAGCACTGTCTTTTGCTGCTTCACTGTCTTGGCTGTTGGAAAGTGGTTTTTCCTAACTTGCTTCTTCCTATTTTCTGCTAGTTTGCTACCTAATCTGCCTCCTGATTTGCTTCCTCCATTCTGCAGTCTCACTTCATGACACCTTGTTCACAACGAAGGTGAAGAAGAGGGCTTGAGTACTGCTCTTATCTCCTATATTCGTTCTCTCTCCCTCAAAATGAATAAGCCACAGTTTCTCCAATCTTTTCCTTAATTTCCCATTTCCTACCCCTCAGAGAGGTCTGGTCGTTCCCCTCAGGAACATCACTGAACAGTCTCTATCCTCCTTGAACTGAGATGTCTGAAAGCCGTGTCCTGCCTTGGCAGAGGCCTTATTAACCTCAAACACTGCCTGAATTACTTTGTGTCTCTGCCTTTGATCACTCCTGATGACAAGCCGTCTGCTGGTTTTGGGGGCTGTTGCTGAATCCCCTTTTGCTGCCTGCAGCCTTTTTTCTGAAAACATGCTACTAAAGTAGCCATCCCTCAGCCTGCATTTATAAGGATTATTCCTGCTGGAGCACAGTACTTCACAGATCATTCTCTTGCATTTAATTGTTTCCAGAGCGCTTCTCCAGTTTGTCACTACTAGCTTGAATTTTGGTTCTGTCCTCCAGTGTACATATGCTGGGAAGCCTGGCATCTGCAATTGTAATGAGTGTCATCACATCTGTTCTGGGATATTAAATATCATCTAGGATATTAAAGTATATATTGAATAATACCAGATCCAAGGCTGAGTCCTGCAAAATCATGCTTGACCGTTTTCTTATCTTTTGATAATGAGCCACTTGGGAACTACTTAACTGAGTACAATTTTCAAGATGATATTCATTCTGTAGGGGTTTCATCCAGCATGGTTTGCTTCCTCCCTTTGAATTGAAATAATATTTTGCTATGAGAGATAGTAGGCCAAGTGATACTGGAATGAAAAGAGGCTGTCTTGGAAGAAGCCAAATTCACCTTTGATGTACTGGTGGGATATACTAGGTGTTGTAGATTGCAGTGTCACACCTGAATGGACACAAATGCCACTCACCCTTGGGGCCATGCGATGGGTTCCCTGCTCACAGCGGGGTGGGGAACATGAATGGACACCAGCAGGGCACCAACAGCACGTGTGCCGTGGCTCCTGCTCACTGCAGTGTGTGTCTGCTGGGGAATTGAGCAAAAAGCTAAGGTAGTACCGAGGTCCTCAGGAACCGCTGTCCTCTCTGCTGGGTGAAAGGCTCCTGGAGCCTGCCCTTTTTCCAGCTCTCTGAAATGCATGGCGGATATTCCATAGCCTTGTGAAGATTTGTGCACAGGGCTCCTAATGTCTGTGAAGTTGTGTGCAGTGACTCGTGTCTTCTACTGGCCTGGCCTCTGACTCTCCTTCTGGACAGTAAAAGGGAGAAATTCTCCCAGGTTTTCTCTGGAACTGAATATCCCTAC